>OW240914.1:225535992-225560365 GCA_933207985.1 Pelobates cultripes
AATAATAAACACAAAATATCACTCCTGCCTGCAGATTTAGCAATATGCAAATGTCCTGAATATGCAAATTAATAAAACTTGCTATTCAGGTAGTGCATATAGCTGTTGCTACCAACAGAGGGTGCTGTAAAGGCTGCACGGCCAAATTCGCCTTGTTGGTAGCAAGCATCAGCAGGACAGGAGAGCACAAACATTTAACCAAAACCAATTATACACAGTAGGCACCTATAATGAGCACAGGGTGACTAAAACGTAAGAACAATTTAGAAACCTTTGTAACGTGTCCTTCTGCTTCCAGTGATGGTGACTACCGTCACACATATATTTGGCAGAAGTTTCTTATGCTCAATGATCATCAAGTTATTTCTCTTACCTAGAAAAGTAATAGATGGAAAATTGTCGTACCTTTTTAGATCATTTAGGCTATTAATGGACCCAATATCTTTCTACAGGTCTTTGATTTTGAGCTGTCCTCAGAAGACATGAAACTGATTGATGGAATTAACCGTAATTTGAGATATGTTGCAATACCATTGTAAGTATTTCTTTGATTTTTTTTGGTGGGTTAAATAAAGTACAGATGGACAAAATCCGGTGACAATTACCAAATTCCGACCGCATTGATTCACACATTTACTATTGCTAATTCAAGTTGGAATTCGGTTGGTCCAATTAGATTTGAAGCAATCGTCTGCATGCATTCATTGTCCTGCTTAAAATTGTTACTTTTTTTATCCGAATCTTATAAAATGTACAAGATTCAAAAGATTCACAAAACACAGATTTTAACAAAATTGAAACTAAATGCTTCGACAGGATGCACATTTACAGATAATCATTTACTTGCTTTTCACAAGCAAACAATAGCAGCGCTAGCAACCAGCAGACAAATAGTTAAAACAAAATCTTGGCGGCATGAGAGTTAATTATGTGGCGGGTGGCCAGTGCTTGAAAAATAGTAATGGGGAACAGACTGATCACTTTTCACACCCCTGCCCTCCCAATGGTCAGCAGGAAGGGGCGATTTCATAAAGCAAACGAGGGACGACATCCTTATTTGCTATTATTAGCCATTATGGTATAAGCCCACTGGCACCCAAGGAGATGGTGAATATTTTCTCTGACGCAGTAAATGGAGTTGACTTAAGCCCCTCCTTTGCGCAAAGAAAGTTAAGCATAGGAAAAATACATAACACAAAGTAGTCTCAACTTTAGCTTATGTTTTAAAGAAAACTAGATCAGAATTAAAGAAAAGAAGACCAGATTCTGAGAGAGGAAGAGAAGAGGAAGTAATAGGAGAAAGGTAAATTAGCATGAATTTGCCACTTTAAGCACTCATTTGTGTGGTTACATGGCAGCAGTAAAGCTGTTACCTCTGCTTTGGTTTGTCCACAGCTTTGCCGATCATCCGCAGTATTCATTCCAAGACGAATACTAAAGAGAATTTACTGAACCATTAAAAAAGAACAAAACACTGCAAAGCATTTTAGATCTGTTTTATCTACCAGGTAGTAGAAAAATAATTGTTTTAAAAAAATGTGGTCTTTTTCAAAAACAATATCAAACAAAACTGGGCATTTGCAGTAAAGCTAAATTGTATGTGAGAGTGAGATTACAAATATTTAATAAAGATCTTTCTTGTATCAGTTGGTTAGGTGGTGATTTCTTGGTCTGTTGTTGACTACTCATTTTTAATTGTACAATATCAATTTAAAAAAATCAGTATTATAAATTCAGGTGAAAAGGGGTTTTGTGGTTCTTCAAAGAAACACTACAAACACCATAGTATTACAGCTTTCTTTTTATGTCAATGAAAAATGTGCTCATATGACCACAAACCCCAACATTTCAGGGTATATATTCCACAGAAGAATAACTCAAAAATACAGACGCATTCAACCAACGGACTTATGGTTTTATTGTAAAATTGTCAGATCTACCATTTCAACAAATGTCACTTTTCCATATTTTTTCTACTATACTCACTCTGACAAACAGATGATGTCTAGAGTTGAGCGAACCCGGACTGTAAAGTTCGGGTTTGTACCGAACATTACGTTTTTTTGACCCTGGACCCGAACACGGACATATCAGTGTATGTTCAGGTTGGAGTTCGGTGTTTGGAGATTTAATGGCGCATTTTGAAAGGCTGCAGGTCAACAAGCGTTTGATTTGTGTGCCCTTAGAAGCCATCACAGCCATGCCTACTAATGGCATGGCTGTGATTGGCCAGTGCAGCATGTGACCCAGCCTCTATATATAAGCATAGCGCTGCATGCACATGAGCTCTTATTAGTGTAGGGAGAGGATGCTGCAGCTGTTAGGGACAGATTAGGAAAGAATTCTGGTGTTGAATCTGCAAACTACAGCGATTATTCAAACTACAGCGATTATTTTTGTGGGTGCTCTAATATGACATTTTTGTACCCTGCCCTGAGCCCAGTGCCACAGAGAGTGCAGTGCACTTGCAACTGCATGTATGCCAGGCACATTACTTTAATCCTGTTCTGGTAGCTCAGTGGGCAACATCTAGGCATTTTTAAATACTGCAATTTTTTTGGGTGCTAAATAGTATATTTGCGTACTGCGTTTCTTGCAGTCCAATAAAACCCTTAAATACTACTGTTACATTGTTGGTTTAAAAAATCTAACTGATTGGTGCTAAATAGTACATTTGCGGCCTGCGGTGCACTTCATATCTGAGAGTCAAATAGAACCGTCAAATACTGTGCTTACATTGCAGTTTTAAAAATTCAAATTCTTTAGGTGCTGAAAAGTAAATTTGATGCCTGCACTTCATATCTGAGAGTCAAATAGAACCGTCAAATACTGTGCTTACATTGCAGTTTTAAAAATTCAAATTCTTTAGGTGCTAAATAGTACATTTGGTACCTGCACTTCATATCTGAGAGTCAAATAGAACCGTCAAATACGGCTGTGACATAGCAGTTTTAAAAATACCAATTTTTTTAGGTGCTAAAAAGTTAATTTGGGGCCTGCACTTCATATCTGAGAGTCAAATAGAACCGTCAAATACTGTACTTACATTGTAGTTTGCCTAATTCACATTTTTTGGGTGCTAAATAGTACATTTGGTGCCTGCACTTCATATCTGAGAGTCAAATAGAACCGTCAAATACTGTGCTTACATTGCAGTTTGCCTAATCCACATTTTTGGGGTGCTAAATAGTACATTTGGTGCCTGCACTTCATATCTGAGAGTCAAATAGAACCGTCAAATACTGTGCTTACATTGCAGATTTAAAAATTCAAATTCTTTAGGTGATAAAAAGTAAATTTGGGGCGTGCATCTGAGAGTCAAATAGAACCTTCAAATACTGCTGTGACATAGCAGTTTTAAAAATTCTAATTTTTTAGGTGCTAAAAAGTAAATTTGGTGTCTGCACTTCATATCTGAGAGTCAAATAGAACCGTCAAATACTGTGCTTACATTGCAGTTTTAAAAATTCAAATTCTTTAGGTGATAAAAAGTAAATTTGGGGCGTGCATCTGAGGGTCAAATAGAGCCGTCACATACTGCTGTGACATAGCAGTTTTAAAAATAAAAATTTTTTAGGTGCTAAAAAGTAAATTTGGGGCCTGCACTTTGTAGCGGATGGCACTGGGCTGTCCTGAGAAATTACATGTATTTGAATGCATTTGTGTAAAGTAACTAAGTTCTATGTGTTAAATATATTGTATTCGTCTGAATGTTAGGTAGTTTCATTCCCTTAGTTGGTTCGAATGAAACTACCGAAAAGTCAGACCTCCCCTGTGTGAAGTGTGCCTTTAATTACCCGTTGCAACATTGTTGCGAACGGGTAATTGACAAGCTGAGTAGCCGTCCTTTGTTCTTGGGGGTGGCCGCCATTCGAAAAACGAACACGTGGCGGCGGCCATTTTAAAACTCCCGAACAGCTGTGTTTTGCCGTCGAGTGTCTGGAACTCAAATCGGACACTCGACTAGGCGAACACTGCTGAAACCTCCACAAGCCCAGTCCGTTCGGTTCCAAACTACCGAACGGCCCCTCGTTCGGTAGATAGAAAGAACCGAACGAGGGGATTCAGCCGAACCCTCCCTAGCCTCTGTAGCTAGAGGCTTTCGTGCCGTTTATTCCATTTTATTCCCTCCATAAATTTCCCGAACCCCTGGTCTGATCTGGGTGATTTTTATACATCCACTGGTAGCTCTGATCTGGGTGATTTTTGGATATGTTGTTCACCCAGATCAGAGCTACCAGTGGATGTATAATTTAAAGTGGTACCCCTAAGTTTAGGGGTACATCCAGAAACAGGGTGAATTGGTGTGCTGGATAAGGGTATGATGCAGGCTGAGGGGAGGAGATATGTGGGAGGTTACCAGAGCGGGATTGGCTACTGTACTAATGAATGAAAATCCCTCCCTTGCATGGGAGCAGGCTTTAAAAGGCCACTATCTGAATAAATCTTTAGTTCTGCTCCTGAAACTGTGTGTCGTCCAGTTATTGGGATTGCTGTTGGGATACTGCTGTGTTATTTTGCCTGCTGGATACTTTACACTTTACCCTATGGATTTATAAATGCTTGTTCCTGAACCTCCCTGGGATCCAAAGTGGAGATAGGCTGTGAGGAACTGACTCTGCTGGGTTTCGAACCCTGGTTTACATGGTGCTAAACCTTTTCCTTACCAGTACACCAGCCTGCCTTTTGCAAATTTACCTGAGATCTGATACTGCTTAATACCAGAAGGCCACTCAAGGCTCAGGGGCTCAACCACCTGGGTAACGAGTGGCTACCTCTGGCAGAAAACATTGCTGATCTGGCTACTGGACTCCAAAACTTTGTAACATCAATATCATTACATAGGCTGTGTAATACCAGCTCTCCGCTACACACTTCATATCTGAGAGTCAAATAGAACCGTCAAATACTGTGCTTACAGCGCAGTTTTAAAAATGTAAATTTTTGGGGTGCTAAATAGTACACTTGGTGCCTGCACGTTATATCTGAGAGTCAAATAGTACCATCAAATACTGTGCTTACATTGCAGTTTTGTAACTACAAATTCTTTAGGTGCTAAAAAGTAAATTTGGTGTCTGCACTTCATATCTGAGAGTCAAATAGAAGCGTCAAATACTGTGCTTACATTCCAGTTTTGAAAATTCTAATTCTTTAGGTGCTAAAAAGTAAATTTGGGACGTACACTTCATATTTGAGAGTCAAATAGAACCGTCAAATACTGTGCTTACATTGCAGATTGCCTAATTCAATTTTTTTGGGTGCTAAAAAGTAAATTTGGCGCATGCACTTTATATCTGAGAGTCAAATCGACATTTGCGGCCTGCGGTGCACTTCTTGCAGTCCAATAAACTAAAAAAAAAAAAAAATAGTTGACTTGGCGGTTACATTGTCGCCTGACATAAACCATCTGTTAGTTTGGTGGGTGAACACAAACAATGAGGAGAGCGTCAAATAAGGGCCATGGCTCTGTTTGTGGTGCTGCTGGTGTTGGTGGAGCTCCTATTGCAAGGAGAGGACGTGGACGATCTGTGCCAGCTGCACGCACAAGTGGGAGTACGCGACTCCTCAGGTGGTAGTACGCGACAGAACCTTCAGTGTTATTTGGTAGGCCCGAATGCCGCTCTACGAATGGTGAGGCCAGAACAAGTACAAGCGATAGTAGATTGGATGGCTGACAGTGCCTCCAGTTCCTTCACATTGTCTCCCACCTGGTCCCCTGCTGAAAGCTCAGAGTTGGCACCTACAGCCCATAGCCATCTGTCTTTCACCTCACCCCCTTGCAAATCAGCCAAGCAGTCTGAGCCACAAGTCATGTAGCAGTCTCTTTTTGATGACTCTGCTGGCGGGGTTTCGTGGGCCATCCACATAGCCCTGCCCCAGAAGTGGAAGATATTGAGTGCACTGATGTGTGAGGATGTGGACATGCGAGGACCACCGCAGCACGTCTCTGATGATGACGAAACACAGGTGCCAACTACTGTGGCTTTCTGCAGTGTGCAGACTGGCAAGGAGGGCAGGGTTGAGGAGTGGGTGGAAGATGATGTGGATGATGATGAGGTCCTAGACCCCACATGGAATGAATGTCATGTGAGTGACATGTGCAGTTTGGAGGAAGAGGCGGTGGTCGCACAGAGGCACCAGCACAGCATAAGAGGGAGCAGGGTGCAAAAGCGGAGCGGCCATCCCCTACACGGTATGCCTGCTACTGCCCACTGTATCCAGGGACCGAGCACACCGAAGCCAGCTCCAAGGAGTTCCCTGGCATGGCAGTTCTTCAGACAATGTGCTGACAACAAGACACGAGTGGTTTGCACTCTGTGCAATCAGAGCCTGAAGCGCAGCATAAACGTGCTAAACCAGAGCACAACCTGCATGGCAAGGCATCTACATGCAAAGCACGAGCTGCAGTGGAATAAGCACCTCAAAAACCAAGAAAGGTCTCAGGCTCCTCCTGCTTCCTCTTCTGCTGCTGTCTCAGCCTCTTCCTCCACCTCTGGAGTCAGAGTGGCACCTGCCACCCCGCAAACAGAGGATGTGGCAGCAACGCCACCACGTCTGCCACCGTCCCCAAGCATCTCCACATTGTCCCATGGAAGCGTTCAGCTGCCTTTCTCCCAAACACGGAGAGAAAGAGGAAGTACCCCCCTAGCCACACGCGACCCCTGGCCCTGAATGCCAGCGTTTCAAAAATCCTGGCCTTTGAAATGCTGTCATTCCGTCTGGTGGAGACAGACAGTTTTAAAAACCTAATGGCGGTGACTGTCCCACAGTACGTGGTTCCCAGCTGCCTCTACTTTTCCAAGCTAGCGCAACGTCATCTGTGTCAAGGTCCACATAACCACAGATACGTGGACCAGTAAGCACAGGCAGGGACGCTATATCTCCCTAACTGCACACTGGGCAAATGTAGTGGCGGCTGGGCCTGAGGCGGATAGCAGTTTTGGCGCATGTCTTTTCAAACGAGGATTCCTCCTCCTCTCCTACCACCTCATCCAGGCAGCGTAACCTTCACCACCAACTTCAGCACAGCCAGGGGAAAACGACAGCAGGCTGTTTTAAAACTCATATGTTTGGGGGGGGAAATCCCACGGGCAGGAGCTGTGGACGGGCATGGAACAACAGACCGATGAGTTGCCACTGAGCCTCAAGCCCGGCCTGGTGTTGTGCGATAATGGGCGAAATCTCGTAGCAGTTCTGCGCCTAGCCGGTTTGCCGCACATCCCTTGCCTGGCGCATGTGCTGAATTTGGTGGTGCAGAAATTCCTGAAAAACTACCCAGACATATCAGAGCTGCTGCAGAAAGTGCGGGCCATCTGTGCGCGCTTTCGGTGTTCTCACTCTGCTGCTGCTCTCCTGTCTGCTCTGCTGCGTAACTTTGGCCTTCCCGCTCACCGCCTCATATGAGACGTGCCCACAAGGTGGAACTCCACCTTGCACATGCTGGAGAGACTTTTCGAGCAGCAGCAGGCGATAGTGGAGTTTCAGATGCAGCACGCACGGGTCAGTCGCTCTGCGGAACAGCACCACTTCACCACCAATGAGTGGGCCTCCATGTGAGACCTGTGTGCCATTTTGCACTGTTTCGAGTACTCCACATGGCCAGTGTCGATGATGCCGTTCTCAGCCTTACTATCTCGCTTCTATGTCTCCTTGATAAAACGCTTTGGGCGATGATGGAAGAGGATGTGGCACAGGAGAAAGAGGAGCAGCTTGTCCTTGCCTCTGGGCAGCCTGGCACACATGAGCGACTACATGCTGCAGTGCCTGTGCAACGACTGCCGAGTTGCCCACATTCTAACTTGTGCTGATTACTGGGTGGCCACCCTGCTGGATCCCCATTACAAGGACAACGTGCCGTCCTTAATTCCCTCACTGGAGCGTGATCGGAAGATGCGCGACTACAAGCGCACACTTGTAGACGCGCTGTTGAGGGCATTCCCAACTGACACCGGGGCTCAGTGGTAGCACAAGGCTAAGGCAGAGGAAGAGGTCGCCAATGCAGCTGGGGCACCGCCAGCACCTCAGAAGGCAGGGTTAGCATGGCGAAATGTGGAAAAGCTTTGTCAGCACACCACAACAACCAGTACCACCATCTGATATGGAACGTCTTAGCAAGAGGCAGCATTTCAGCAACATGGTGGAACAGTACGTGTGCACACGCCTACACATACTGACTGATGGGTCTGCCCCATTAAACTTCTGGGTCTCCAAATTGGGCACATGGCCTGAGCTTGCCCTTTATGCTTTGGAGGTGCTGGCCTGTCTGAACGTGTGTTTACCACGGCAGGGGGCATTATCACAGACAAGCGCAGCCGCCTGTCCACAGCCAACTTGGACAAGCTCACGTTTATTAAAATGAACCAGGTATGGATCCCACCAGACTTGTCTGTCCCTTGTGCAGAATAGACATTTATACTGGCCTCACCCAGCCATTGTTATACTCAAGTTGACTTATTCTTTGTTTTCTTTTTTTATATGTCCCAATAATTTGGGGGCTACCCCAATAAAAAAACAAAAAAAAAACAAATAAAAAACAGTGTTGGCTACCTCCTCCTCCACCACCACTTCCACCTACACCGCCACAGTGACCGCCTCCTCAACCTATGGGTCGCTTAAGTATAAACTATGTACACAATGGCAGAGGCTTGTGAAGGCCTTTTCTCCATGCAGCAGGAGTTGAGCTCAGTTTGAACAATGAAAGAGAATACCCTGTACTCCAACCCTCTCTCAAATGCTGGAGAGACTGTGCGAGCAGCAGCAGGCGATAGTGGAGTTTCAGATGCAGCACGCACGGGTCAGTCTGGTGATCCTCCTGAAAGCCATGCTTTAGATTTTGATTTATGTTCTTCCAAAGCTAAAATCAAAGATTCCATCTAGTGCTATTTTAAGGCTTATCTGTATTTTTTATTTTTATATGTATTTTATGTTATTTTAAGTGATTTCCCTATCCACATTTGTTTGCTGGGCAATTGCCCTACTCTTACCCCCATTTTAATTCCTTTTGCAGGGCTCTAGCCCTTTCCAGGACTTTTTTAGAGGCAGTTTAGTGCCTAAAAGTTCGGGTTCCCCATTGACTTCAAGTTCAAGCCAGAACTCGAACTTTTTGACGAAGTTCAGCCGAACTCGGCGAACCCGAACATCCAGTTGTCTGCTCAACTCTAATGATGTCCCTTTGCACAGAATGCAAGACTCCTAGACCTAAAAAGACATTGCCCTGGTGTAGTATTGTGTTACATTGGGTGTCTTGAAGTTTGTGTCTAACAATGTGATTTTGTGTATAGCATTCTGTTGTGGAGAGCATTATGTGGGAGCCTAACATTGTATGTGGCAATGTGTAACTGTGTGCCCTGGCAGTGTGCATTTGAGGAATACCACAAAATGCTCACATTATAACATAGCCCACACATCCATAAATACAACACTACAAAGCAGCTGCCTCATACAAAACACAAGCAGCATAGGGCAGTGGTGTATTTTGGTTTTGTGCTGCCCTAGGCATGACAAATAGTGACGTTGTGAACATAAAATTTTCGGTTCGCAAACGGCGAACGCGAACTTCCGCAAATGTTCGTGAAACGGGCGAACCGCAATAGACTTCAATAGGCAGGCGAATTTTAAAACCCACAGGGACTCTTTCTGGCCACAATAGTGATGGAAAAGTTGTTTCAAGGGGACTAACACCTGGACTGTGGCATGCCGGAGGGGGATCCATGGCAAAACTCCCATGGAAAATTACATAGTTGATGCAGAGTCTAGTTTTAATCCATAAAGGGCATAAATCACCTAACATTCCTAAATTGTTTGGAATAACGTGCTTTAAAACATCAGGTATGATGTTGTATCGATCAGGTAGTGTAAGGGTTACGCCCGCTTCACAGTGACAGACCAAACTCCCCGTTTAACGCACCGCAAACAACCGCAAACAGTCCATTTGCACAACCGCAAACTCCCCATTTGCACAAGGTTGGATACCAAGCTAGCCATGTCCCGTTCCTTGTCCTCACTGATGTCATTGAAGGTCTCTTCCTCCACCCAGCCACGTACAACACCAAGGGTCCCCAAAAGGTGACAACAAGCCCTCTGGGACGCCTGCTGTGTTTGGTCTTCCACCTCCTCAAAGCCACCTTCCTACTCTGACTCCTCTTCTTCAGACTCCTCTCTCTGCGTTGCCTCTCTCTGCGTTATTATAAGGTGTGTTAAGTAGTACTATTCCTATCCGTTTAATCCCTGTTACGACCCCTATCAGGGGACGTGTATAAGGCATCGATTTTAGGAACCAGCAGATGGAAAAAGATGCTTGGTCGGTCGTCCTTCTTCAAATTTGGGGCACTGCGCGTGCAATCTAATGTGCCACCAGATAGGAGTGGTGTGTTAAGTAGTACTATTCTTAGCAGTTTAATCCCAATGTCACGACTACTAGTGTGATCCAGCACACAGAAACTATGTAAACATATACATAAGCAAGAAAATAAAAATAAAAGGACAGAGCGTAAACCGGACCTTAGAATGGCCGGACTAATACGCTAGAGACAGAGAATGGTCAAAGGGAAAGCCGAGGTCAAGGAAACCAGAAAATACACAATACCGTTTACACAAGCCAAGTCAGGGAAACCAGAATTCAGAATAACCAGGAAAAAGCCAAGATCAGGATACCAGGAAATCAGATTCACAATGATAAAGCACTCTCAGGAAACCAGGAACAGGAAACCACGACAGGGCAAGGTACTGTGGTGAGCTAGGGATTTAAATATCACGTGGCGGGCCGGCAGCCGCGACACTCTGTTACGTCCCCCTCATCAGGCCTTTTTTAGACGAATGTATCGCCCACTGTCAGTCCCTTCGGGATCCATCCCTCATTCATCTTAATAAAGGTGAGGTAATCTAGACTTCTTTGACCTAGGCGACTTCTCTTCTCAGTGACAATACCTCCTGCTGCACTGACAGGACACTTGAAGCGGGGCAGGCCAGAAGTTCTATCGCAAATTGAGATAGCTCAGGCCACAGGTCAAGCCTGCATACCCAGTAGTCAAGGGGTTCATCGCTCCTCAGAGTGTCGATATCTGCAGTTAAGGCGAGGTAGTCTTCTACCTGTCGGTCGAGTCGTTCTCTGAGGGTGGACCCCGAAGGGCTGTGGCGATGCGTAGGACTTAAAAAGCTCCACATGTCCTCCATCAACAACACGTCTGTAAAGCGTCCTGTCCTTGCCGGCGTGGTCGTGGGAGGAGGAGGATTACTTTCACCTCTTCCCCTGTTAGATTCCCGTTGTGCTGTGACATCACCCTTATACGCTGTGTAAAGCATACTTTTTAATTGATTTTGGAACTGCTGCATCCTTTCCGACTTGCCGTAATTCGGTAACATTTCAGGTACTTTCTGCTTATACCGGGGGTGTAGTAGCGTGGACACCCAGTGCAGGTCGTTCTCCTTCAGCTTTTTTATACGAGGGTCCCTCAACAGGCACGACAGCATGACAGACCCCATTTGCACAAGGTTGGATGCCAAGCTACTCATGTCCTGTTCCTCGTCCTCAGTGATCTCACTGAAGGTATGTTCTTCCCCCAGCCACATACAACACCACGGGTACCAGATAGGTGACAACAAGTACCCTAGGATGCCTGTTGTGGTTGGTCTTCCTCCTCCTCCTCAAAGCCACATTCCTCCTCTGACTCCTCTTCCTCACAATCCTCTTCCAGCGTTGCTGCAGGTCCAGCAAGCAATGCTGATAAGGCTGTTTCTGGTGGTGATGGTGACCACAACTCTTCCTCTTCCTCTTCACGCTCATCTACGGCCTGATCCAGCACTCTTCGCAGGGCACGCTCCAGGAAGAAAACAAATGGCATGTTTTTTTCGCCACTGGATATCTGAAAAGTGCGCCATGGCCGTGTAGGAACGCCTGAAATGGCCACACACCTTCCTGGCCTGCTTCAGGATGTCCTGTAAGCCTGGGTACTTATGCACAAAGCATTGTACGATCAGATTACACACATGTGCCATGCACGGCACATGTGTCAACTTGCCCAAATGCAATGCCGCCAACAAATTTCTTCCTTTGTCACAAAACACTTTGCCGATCTCCAGTTGGTGCGGAGTCAGCCACTGATCCACCTGTGCATTCAGGGCGGACAGGAGTGCTAGTCCGGTGTGACTCTCTGCTTTCAGGCAAGTCAACCCCAAGACGGCGTGACACTGCCGTATCTGGGATGTGGAATAGTACCTGGGGAGCTGGGGGGGTGCCGTTGATGTGGAGCAAGACGCAGCAGCAGAAGAGGACTCAGCCGAGGAGGTTATGGAAGAGGATGGAGTAGGAGGAGTAGAGGAGGTGGCAGCAGGCCTGCCTGCAAGTTGTGGCGGTGTCACCAACTCCTCTGCAGAGCCACGCATTCCATGCTTGGCAGCCGTCAGCAGGTTTGCCCAATGCGCAGTGTAGGTGATATACCTGCCCTGACCATGCTTTGCAGACCAGGTATCAGTGGTCAGATGGACCCTTGCCCCAACACTGTGTGCCAGACATGCCATTACTTCCTTTTGCACAATCGAGTACAGGTTGGGGATTGCCTTTTGTGCAAAGAAATTTCGGCCGGGTACCTTCCACTGTGGTGTCCCAATAGCTACAAATTTTTTGAACGCCTCAGACTCCACCAGCTTGTATGGTAAAAGCTGGCGGGCTAAGAGTTCAGTCAAGCCAGCTGTCAGACGCCGGGCAAGGGGGGGACTTTGTGACATTGGCTTCTTACGCTCAAACATGTCCTTGACAGACACCTGACTGTGGGCAGATGAGCAGGAACTGTTCAAGGCGAGAGACGGAGGGACGGATGGTTGAGGGGGGCAAGGAGTACATCAGTGGTTAACGTGGCTGAAGATGCTGGACCAGGAGGAGGATTTGAGTTTGTGTGCTGCTTGTACTCATGTGTTGATCCCATAGGCATTTGTGAGGTGCGATCATGTGCCTTTGCAAAGCAGTTGTACCTAGGTGGGTGTTGGACTTCTCACTTTCTTTTGGCACAGGTTGCAAATGGCATCGCTGTTGTCAGAGGCAGACACACACAAAAAATGCCACACTGCTGAGCTCTGCAATGAAGGCATTATGGTGGTGGCAACAGCATGCGTTGATTGGCGTGCTGTCTGGCTGACCCCGGGTGCCGATGCATGCTGTCTGACTGTGCCACTAGCTCCTTGCGACGACCTCCCCCTGCTTCCAACTCGTCTCCTCCTCCTCCTCTCTGTCTCCCCATGTGAACTTTCCCCCTGTTCTTCTTCTCTTCTAGCGGGCACCCACGTGACGCATCGTTATCATCAACCGCTTCACTTGTATCTGACAACTGAGCAAAGGAAGCAGCAGCGGGTACAACATCATCATCATTACACCGTACGTCCATGTGTGTAATGCTGCCTGACTGAGACATATCCCTGTTATCGATATCCTCTGGCAATAATGGTTGCACATCACTCATTTCTTCCAACTGATGTGTAAATAACTCCTCTGACATACCAAGTGAAGCTGCTGTGGTGCTAGTGTTGGTGGTGGCGGCAGGCGGGCGAGTGGTAACTTGAGAGGTGCCCGAAGCTAAGCTGGAGGAGGATGGTGCGTCAAGGTTCCGAGCGGAAGCTGTAGAAGATTGGGTGTCCTGTGTTAGCCAGTCAACTATGTCCTCAGAACTTTTCGAGTTCAGGGTATGTGGCCTCTGAACACTGGGCATTATTCTAGGGCCAAAGGGAATCACAGCACCACGACCACGATGGCCCCTGCGGGGTGGCCTGCCTCTGCCTGTCATTTTTATTTCGATTAGTGGTACTATGCGTGCAAGCTACTGTGACAACAGATATGAGTGGCACTGTGCAGTGGCAGAAGTTGGCAGAGTAGACGCTGTAGGCCTGACACACACGCTTGCAGACAACTAACTGCTATTCAATCTATTACAGTCAAAAAATTTTTATTTTTTTTAAATGTACACTACTGTTACACCAGATATGAGTTGCACTGGTGTGACACTGTGCCCTGGCAGGCCCTGAAACGCACACATGTGAAGGAAACTGACTGCTATTATATTACAGTCCAAAAAGTTTTGTTTTTTTTAAATGCAAGCTATTGGGACACCAGTGAGTGAGTGGTGGCACTGGGCAGGCCCTGAAATGCACACTCGTGAAGGAAACTGACGGAAAAAAGTTTTTTTTTTTTGTTAAATGCAAGCTATTGTGACACCGGATGTGAGTGGTGGCACTGGGCAAGTGGGCACAGTATACTCTGTGAGCCTGACACACACGCTGGCAGACAACTAACTGCTATTCAATCTATTACAGTCAAAATTGTATTTTTTTTTTTTTTTATGTACACTACTGTTACACCAGATATGAGTTGCACTGGTGTGACACTGTGCCCTGGCAGGCCCTGAAATGCACACGCGTGAAAGAAACTGACTGCTATTATATTACAGTCCAAAAAGTTTTGTTTTTTTTAAATGCAAGCTATTGTGACACCAGTGAGTGAGTGGTGGCTGGGCGAACCCTGAAAGCGCACACTCGTGAAAGTGATGACGGCTGCTATTTACATTACAGTCCAAAAGAAGTTTTGTTTTTTTTTTTTTTTTTAAATGCAAGCTATTGGGACACCAGTGACTGGGTGGTGGCACTGGGCAGGCCCTGAAAAGCACACTCGTGAAGGAAACTGACTGCTATTATATTACAGTCCAAAAAGTTTTGTTTTTTTAAATGCAAGCTATTGTGACACCAGTGAGTGAGTGGTGGCACTGGGCAGGCCCTGAAACGCACACTCGTGAAGGAAACTGACTGCTATTATATTACAGTCCAAAAAGTTTATTTTTTTTTAAATGCAAGCTATTGGGACACCAGTAAGTGAGTGATGGCACTGGGCAGGCCCTGAAACACACACTCGTGAAGGAAAGTGACTGCTATTATATAACAGTCAAAAAAGTTTAGTTTTTTTTAAATGCAAGCTATTGGGACACCAGTAAGTGAGTGATGGCACTGGGCAGGCCCTGAAACGCACACTCGTGAAGGAAAGTGACTGCTATTATATTACAGTCAAAAAAGTTTTGTTTTTTTTAAATGCAAGCTATTGTGACACCAGTGAGTGAGTGGTGGCAGCCAGTGTAGCGGAGATGCAATATTCCCCAGGTTATCTCCGCTTATAATCCAAGTGAGGCTCAGGAACAAGTAAATAATAAATCCATAGGCAAAGTTTCCAGCAGGTAAAACAACAGCAATATCCCCACAGCAATCCCAATAACTGGACGACACACAGTTTCAGGAGCAGAACTGAAAGCTTTTAATCCACAGTCTCCTTATAAAGCATGCTCCCATGCAAGTGAGGGATTTACAGTAATTATCACAGTAGCCAATCCTGTCCTGGTAACCTCCCACACATCTCCTCCCCTCAGCCAGCATCATAATCCCCTTATCCAGTACAGTAATTCCCCCCGTTTCTGGATGTACCCCTAAACGTAGGGGTACCTCTTTAAATCCTACATCCCTGGATACCCCTGATCTGGGGGAATAACATATCCAAAAATCAACCAGATCAGACCAGGGGTTCGGGAAATGTATGGAGGGAATAAAATGACCGACCGCACTGACTGAGATAGCCGAATGCGGTTCCATGCGAATGGGCCCTGCAGTCGGTCCTGGAATAAGGGAACAAATTGCACGAAAGCCTCTAGCTATAGAGGCTAGGGAGGGTTCGCCTGAATCCCCTCGTTCGGTATTTTCTATCTACCGAACGAGGGGCCGTTCAGTAGTTTGGAACCGAACGGACCAGGGCTGTGGAGGTCTCAGCGGTGTTCGCCTACTCGAGTGTCCGATTTTAGTTCCAGACACTCGACGGCAAAACACCGCTGTTCGGGAGTTTTAAAATGGCCGCCGCCACGTGTTCGTTTGTCGAATGGCGGCCACCCCCGAGAACAAAGGACGGCTACTTACTGTTCAATTACCCGTTCGCAACAATGTTGCAACCGGTAATTGAGGACACACTTCACACAGGGGAGGTCTGGTTGTTCGGTAGTTTCATTCGAATAAACTAAGGGAATGAAACTACCGAACAATCCCAAGAATACAAGGCTTTAAAACACATAGAAAACTAGCAGATCACACGAATGCAATTATTTCAAAGACATTTGCAGGACAGCCCAGTGCCATCCGCTACACTGCTCCCCCTTGCCCACAAGCCGGCATACACAGTCTGATCCAACACGGATCGGCTTGGGGATGTCCGGGGACTCACGGATCATTTTTCTAGGTCAGTTTGTCTTGACAACCCGTCAGCATTCCCATTCTGTTTACCCGGGCTGTACTGAATATTAAAGTCAAAAGGCTGCAGCGCCAAACTCCAGTGCAGCAGCCTGGCATTGTCCCCAGCCACCCGGTTTAGCCATACCAACGGGTTGTGATCCGTGAGTAATGAAAAGGGCTGTCCATATAGATACGGCTGCAGTTTCTTTAAGGCCCACACCACAGCCAGGCATTCCTTCTCGATGGCGGCGTAGCTTACTTCTCGGGGTAACAGCTTGCGACTGATGTAAGCCACGGGGTGTTCTCCCCCATCGGCTCCGACTTTGCTCAGTACTGCTCCCAATCCAAACATAGAAGCGTCTGTGTGAACAAGAAAACGTTTAGTTGGATTGGGAGCTGCCAAGACAGGAGCATTTATCAGTGCATTTTTCAGATGTTGGAATGCCTGTTCACACTCCGGGGTCCAGGTCACCTGGCGGGGCAAATTCTTCCGGGTAAGGTCAGTGAGGGGTTTGGCGAGGACGCTATAGTTAGGGACAAACTTTCTGTAATACCCAGCTGTCCCTAGAAAGGCTAACACCTGGGTTTTAGTCCTAGGGGTGGGCCACTGGGCCACGGCTTCTACTTTGGCTGGTTCGGGCTTCTGTTTGCCGCACCCCACTCTATGTCCGAGGTACTGCACCTCGGCCATCCCTATGCTGCACTTGGCCGGTTTCAACGTCAAACCAGCTTCGTTAATCCTGTCTAGAACCGCTCCTATATGGGCCAAGTGCTCCTGCCACGTATCGCTAAAAATGGCAATATCGTCCAGGTATGCACAGGTGTAGTCTTGGAACCCATCCAGGAGTCGGTCTACCATCCTCTGGAAAGTAGCTGGGGCGTTTTTCATCCCAAATGGCATGACCTTAAACTGGTACAAGCCAAATGGGGTGACAAAGGCCGACTTCGGGATGGCCTCTGGGGCCAGGGGGATTTGCCAATACCCCTTACATAAGTCAATGGTAGTGAGGTATTGACCCCTGGCCATTCTGTCCAGTAGCTCATCTATCCGTGGCATAGGGTATGCATCGGACACAGTTTTCTCGTTTAATCTCCGGTAGTCTACGCAGAAGCGGGTCGTACCGTCCCGCTTCGGTACGAGTACTACCGGAGAAGCCCAGGGACTATCTGAGGGCTCAATCACCCCCAGTTGGAGCATCTCATCGATCTCCTTGCGCATGTTTTCCCTTACCGCTTCTGGGATGCGGTAGGGGGTCTGGCGCATCGGTAGTTGCCCTGGGGTCTCTACCCGGTGAGTGGCCAGAGGGGTGTACCCAGGTACATTAGAGAACGTGTCTCGTTTCTCCTCCAACAGCTGCTGTACCTCGATGCGCTCCTGTGGGCTCAGCCGGTCTCCCAGTGTGACTTCCCCTAAATCCCCAGACAACTGCCCATCTTCCAGCAGATCTGGGAGTGGTAAGCTGTCAAACTCGTCAGAATTGGGCACACATATGGCGGTTACCTCCTCGGAGCGCTCTTGGTAGGGCTTCATCATGTTCACATGGAGCATGCGTCGCCCTCCAGTCCCTGTGCAGGGGCCTATGATATAGGTGGTGTCACATCTCTGTTCCACCACCCTATAAGGTCCCTGCCAGGCGGCCTGTAGCTTGTCATGTCGGACAGGCTTTAAAATTAGCACTTTCTGCCCGACCTGAAAGCTACGGTCCCTGGCTCCCCGGTCATACCATGTGCGCTGGCGAGTCTTTGCCACCTGAAGGTTTTCCCTTACCGTCCTAGTTAAGGCTTCCAGGCGGTCTCGGAGGGCCAACACATATGGTATGATGGGGGTGCCATCTGCACTACGATCTCCCTCCCAATGCTCTCTTATAAGATCTAAGGGGCCTCTGACTCTCCTCCCAAACAGCAGTTCAAAAGGGGGAAACCCTGTGGATTCCTGCGGCACCTCCCGGTAAGCGAATAGGAGATGCGGCAGGAACCGCTCCCAGTCCTTGTGGGTCTCTGCGAAGGTTCGGAGCATTTGTTTCAATGTGCCATTGAACCGTTCGCAGAGCCCATTAGTCTGGGGGTGGTAAGGGGCACTGATAATAGGCTTAATGCCACAGATCCTCCAGAGGTGTTGGGTGAATTCTGCGGTAAATTGGGTACCCTGATCCGAGATAATCTCCCTGGGTAATCCCAACCGGGAGAATATCTGCATGAGGGCATCCGCGACCGTTTCAGCATGAATGTTGGTCAAGAGCCACTGCCTCTGGATATCTGGTAGCATAGTCTACTACCGTTAAAATGTACCTTTTGCCTGACGGGCTAGCTTTCTTGAGGGGACCTATCAAGTCTACCGCTATTCGGCTAAAAGGTTCCTCAATTATTGGCAAGGGGTGTAGTTTTGCCTTCCTCCGGTCTCCCCTTTTCCCTACCCTCTGGCAGGTATCGCAGGTGGTGCAATACCTGCGCACTTCCTGGCTGATCCCTGGCCAGAAGAAACTTTGGGTCAGTCGGTACCTAGTGCGGCTGACCCCTAGATGTCCGGATAGCGGAATATCGTGCGCTATCCGGAGTAGCTCTGCTCGGTACCGCTGCGGCACCACTAGCTGCCTCATCACTATTGGGTCTGACCCCTCAATCTGCTTGTCTGTCTCTCTGTACAAAAGCTGCTTGTCCCAGACAAATCTCTCCCCCTCTCCCCCAGGAGGGTCTGCTGTCACCTTGTCCCTGTATACCTGCAAGGTGGGGTCAGTCACTACCTCCGCTGCAAATTCGTTAGGAGGGGCCCAGGGGACACAGTCAAGGGAAGGGGAAGGGTCTCTTACCTGAACCTCCGGGAGTGTGTTGTAGTCCTGGGTGCGGGCCTGTTGATGGGTGACCACAGGGTGAGCTTCTCCTGTGGTGGACGTCTGGGGCTCAAAAGCAGACGTGAGCCTCCCCAGATCGTTCCCCAACAATACCTCCGCCGGTAACTGCGGCATCAACCCCACCTCCACATGTCCTGCCCCCGCTCCCCAATGTAAATGTACCCTTGCTGTAGGTAGCCGGTACACTGCTCCCCCGGCTACCCTGACAGCCACAGTTTTACTCAGTCTCGCTTGATCCGACACCAGGTGACTTTTTACCAAGGTGATAGTAGCCCCCGAATCACGTAGTTCCTGTACCGCTTTACCCTCCAGGTACACGGTCTGCCTGTGATGCTGTCTGTTATCCGCATTGGCCTGGACTGGATCCGCCTCGTGCAGTACTTCCCACTGTTCCACGGTTGTTATGGGAATGGCTGACCCATATGGTGTGGCCACTATATCTTGGTAGTGATGGGCGGCGGCTGCTCTTGGCGGTGGTGGTGGGCCGGGGCGAATCCAGGTAGAACGATCCCTCAGCTGGGGACATTCCCTTTTATAATGTCCCCACTTCTGGCAGTGATGACAGGGGCCAGAAGCGGGCTGGCGAAAATGTGGCTGTGCAGCGGGTGGTGGTGGTGGTGGCAGTTGCCTCGGTGGAGCTGGGTTGTAGCTGTTTCCCCCAAATGTTTTAAAAATGGGTTTTGGGGCTGCAGGTTTCTGCTGCCTGCGTGCATCCAAGTACTCATCTGCCTTCCTGGCAGCTTCGGTGAGGGAGGTAGGGTTTCTGTCCCTCACCCATTCCTGGATATCGCCGGTTACCCCCTCATAAAATTGTTCCAACAACACCATTTGTAACAAGTCCTCCATGGACCGAGCCTTATTGGACTGTATCCACCCCAGAGCGGCCCGATGCAACTTGCAAGCCCATTCCACATGAGAGTCCTTATCATTTCTCTTTAGGTCTCTAAACCGCCGCCGATATGCCTCTGGTGTGATTGCATATCGGGCCAGGATCACTTCTTTTACTCTGCGGTAATTCCGAATTTCCTCATCAGGTACAGTTCTATAGGCTTCAGCAGCCTTCCCTGTGAGCTTCCCTGCTAAAATAGGCACCCACTCGTCTGGGCTAATACTATGCAATGCACACAGCCTTTCAAAGTCTTGGAGAAAAACATCTATATCCTCCTCTGCTTCTACATACGTTTTAAATGCTTGGTAAGGAATTTTTGTCTTACCCTGTGTGATGGTAGCTGTGGTAGCATTCCTCTCCAGCTGCTGTAGTGGCCTTTGACGCAGTATAAACTCCTGCACCTCTGTCATTGTCCTGGATATAATATCCGTTGTTGGATTCTCTCCATAAAAGGACAGCCTGAACTGCACTTCTCTCCGGAACTCTTCTTTTTCAGCTCCATCTGCTGTACTCTGTTGCTCAGGGATTACTCTGTCCTCCTGCTGGTATTCAGCCATCACTTCTGCAATGAGGATTGCTTTCTTTTTGTTGCTGGCTGCAATACCTTTCGCTTCCAGGAGATCTTTTAGCGTGGATCTTTTAAGCTTGGCATAATCACTCTCCATGATCTGGGGGACCAACATATCCAAAAATTAACCAGATCAGACCAGGGGTTCGGGAAATGTATGGAGGGAATAAAATGACCGACCGCACGAACTGAGATAGCCGAATACGGTTCCATACGAATGGGCCCTGCGGTCGGTCCTGGCATAAGGGAACAAAATACACGAAAGCCTCTAGCTATAGAGGCTAGGGAGGGTTCGCCTGAATCCCCTCGTTCGGTATTTTCTATCTACCGAACGAGGGGCCGTTCGGTAGTTTGGAACCGAACGGACCAGGTTTGTGGATGTCTCAGCGGTGTTCGCCTACTCGAGTTTCCGATTTTAGGTCCAGACACTCGACGGCAAAACACCGCTGTTCGGGAGTTTTAAAATGCCGCCGCCACGTGTTCTTCTGTCGAATGGCGGCCACCCCCGAGAACAAAGGACAGCTATTTCCTAGTCAATTACCCGTTCGCAACAATGTTGCAACGGGTAATTGAGGACACACTTTACACAGGGGAGGTCTGGTTGTTCGGTATTTTCATTCGAATAAACTAAGGGAATGAAACTACCGAACAATCAGAAGAATACAAGGCTTTTAAAACACATAGAAAACTAGCAGATCACACGAATGCAATTATTTCAAAGACATTTGCAGGACAGCCCAGTGCCATCCGCTACACACAGTATATGCTGTGAGCCTGACACACAGGCTGGCAGGCAGGCAACTGCAATTACATTACACAGAAAAAAAAAGCACACTGATGTTCTAGCCCTAAAAAGTGCTTTTTGGGGTGCTGTCCTTACAGCAGAGATCAGATGAGTCCTTCAGGACTGTAGTGGACACTGAATACACTAGCCTAGCTATCAATTTCCCTATCAAATCAGCAGCAGCTACACTGTCCCTCCTCTCACTAAGAATGCAGCTTCACAATGAATGTAAAGTGGATGCTGTCCAGGAGGTGGGAGGGTCTGGGAGGGAGGGTCTGCTGCTGATTGGCTGGAATGTGTCTGCTGACTGTGAGGTACAGGGTCAAAGTTTACTTAGTGATGACGAATAGGGGGCGGAACGAACAGTGCATATGTTCGCCATCCGTGGCGAACGCGAACAAGCGATGTTCGCCAGGAACTTTTCGCCAGCGAACCGTTCGGGACATCACTAATGACAAAAAACACCCTCCTGCCCCTTCTAAATTTCTCTTCCTTTTAAAAAAACAACAACACGCTCTTTGCCTGATAGACAAACGCCCTCATTGGTGCATACACTGACATACACTCACTGACCGATACACAGTCATTAGCACACACACAGTTTAACAAGTAGAGTGAAAGGGACACTCTAAGCATCAAAACACTTTGTTTATGTTTATGTTGCCCTATCCATACCTCCCCTGGCTATGACTCACAGAATAGCAGACAGTGTATTTACAGTAAACACTCGTATCTCCTGCTCTGGAGGGAGGCTGTTGCAGGGACTAGCAGGCAATAAGGAGATAAAATGTTTTATAAATTAAACACACTATGCAGTAATGGAAGCTAATACATTTAGACACAGGGAAAGTGAAGGAAGACACTGTGAGTGACTTCTAGGGGTGGTTAGGGCGGTATACAAAGGGATTTAACTATTACATTGCAGAGAACTGAGCAGTTAGACTGGAGGGGCATGATCTATACACCAAGACCACATCATAATCTCAAGAAGTTTTTGTGCTTAGCGTGTCCCTTTAAGTGAAAAACATATCAATTTGCTGGCCTTCTAGACAATTTGCATGAGCATGTTCAAGAGGTGATCTACATGTACATGCATGTTGTCATCAGTTTTCCTTGTTTTTAAAAAGCAATACTAATAACAGAACACTACAGTGTTAGGAATCTAAACCTGTATTCCAAATACTATAGTGCATAGATTCAAGTTCCCCCCACCATAAAATTTAGTTAAAAAGAAAAAAAGGATGGTGGGGGGGGGCTAATTATTATCAAGCACCAAGACTCCGTCTGCACTGCTTGCCTCCTTACCTTGCTCAATGTCACTAATGGGGCAATGCTGGTCCAATCCAACGTTCCTCATACAGGAGCATTGGTGACCTGAAGCGCATAAGTGGTAGGCACTATGCACTTCCAATGCTTCCCATAGTTACATGGCATTGTAGCGGAGGTGTCTCTAGTGGCTGTCAGTGTGACCGCCACTAGAGTCTTGTTTAAAGGGACACTGTTGGCACCCAGACCACTTCAGCTAATTGAAGTTGTCTGGGTGCTGTGACCATTTTGCACTTAGTGCTGCAATGTAAAACATTGTTTACATTGCAGTTCTAAGTCTGCCTCCAGTGGCTGTCTGCTAGACTAATACACACGTGGCCATTGCCGCATGCGCATTAGGTCTCCCCCGCCGGCTGACGTCGGCGGGGGAGGAGCATAGGCGGAGCCTGACCCAGCTCAGAGGGACAGCGACGCTGGATTCAGGTAAGTAGCTGGAGGTGTTTTAACCCCTTCAGTGACATGGGATGGGGGCGGGAGGGAGGGGGGCACTCCAGGATTCTACAGTGCCAGGGTTTATTTTCCTGGCACTGTAGAATCCCTTTAACCCTTCAAGGTACCGGTAATGTTTTATCTTGTGGGATTAAACCTATATGACCACTGTGGAGCAAATGGGGCGGCAACATTTTTGCACCGGCCCTGGATGAACCTGTGTGGATGAGAGACATATCACCTAACAGAGCATGGATCCTAGGAACTCATCTATAGCCATTTTCGTGGTATCGCTGTCCAGTCTGGACTGCGAGTTGTGGTCAAATAAGGTTAATAAAAGTTATGGAAAACAGAGGCAATTTCATCCGGGATATCGTGTTCCTGACCATCCAGTGCTGTGATTTTAGAAATGTGTTTGCTTTGTATCCTTTTGCACAGTCTTCTCATAAAAAAATTGTCTTGTCCATTGTAAAGCTTTTTTGGTTTCCTGTGACAGAAAGGTTTGTATAGCCTGTATGAAGTTGGGACGTAAGTTCTGGTGTAGGATTAAGTTTGTGCTTGGTCACTAGGGATCTAACTGATAAGTGTTATTCAAGGATTGTGAGCTGTTTTTTTGTGGGCAGATGCTGCTTCTATCAGTTTGCTTCTAATAACCGCTTTATGGGCACTCCAAAGTATGCCGGCAGATGATAATGCACCCTTATTAATGGTGAAGTAATTGGTGATGTCTTCCCTAATTGTGTCTTGGATTTGTGGAATGTGAAGGTAGGTAGGGTTTAGTCACCATGACCAGTGGTCATGTGTGGTAGTGTAATGGTGAGTAGAATGTCAACATGATCTGACCATGTGATCGAACCTATGCATGTGTTGGTGAGGGCAAAATCAGAAACGTGTCAATTCTCGAGTAAGAATCATGTGGGTGAGAAAAAAAGGTGAAATCCAGAGTAGTGGGATGATGGAGTTTCCAAACATTATGGAGTTGTTTCTGCGACATAAAGGCTTGTAGCATTTTGTTGGACCTGGCCATGGGTGGAGGTCTTACAGCCGAATTGGTCAGTCATTTTCTGTCAATTGACTTTTGCTGGGTCCATTTAGGACTTTCTCTGTTTGGAACGTTTTCAAGAAACACTACAAAGTCTCCTTTTTACTCCTGCTCCTTAAACACTTATAAGTCATGATGTAAACTGAAGTAAAATTCACCACCCAAAAAATGGCCACCATGATCCCATTATGCACAACAAAAATATACAGCATGTGCCATGAAAGCAGGAACCCCTTGCCAATAA
>OW240914.1:225564181-225584306 GCA_933207985.1 Pelobates cultripes
GAGTGAGGCGAGCCCTGTGAATAGCACATTTTCTCTCTCTTTGAATTACCTCTCTTCACCTTCTCTCTCCCCTCTCCCTACTTTACACACCCTCTCTCTCTTACTCTCAGCTGACGATCAATGGAGTGGTAACTGTATCATGTGTCTATGCCTGTTTACTATGTTAATTTAGCCTACTTCCCATTCAGTCAATGATTAGTTTTAGTAGCAACATATACTAGCCTATTTCAAATGTATATGTATTGTTTATTTGTTTGATTAGCCTCTATTAATAAATATTATTGAATTGTCGAAAGCAAGGAGTGTGGACTCTGACTTTACACTCGGTTTTTAAGTTATTATTTTAAGTTATTATTTTTAGTTATTAATGTTATTATTAATTCCAAGTTTATTCCAACTTGGTGGCTTCTTGGCAAATTCTAGAAGGTTCCCCCTTCAAATAATGTCCATCACCATTGGTCTGAGGTGGTTTCCTCCCATGCCTTTTGGAATAGGAATAGGCATGCCCCTACTCCTCCTGACTGGGAAATAACCCTATCATAAGCTTGATGGGTTCCTGAAAGAGATAGTACCTCTAGATCTTCCAACTCTGTATCCAGAGTGGCCACTCCTCCAAGCTTGGGACCTTTCATACTCTTTTCCAGGTCTGTAAGATCTGTTATCGTGAAAGGAAAAGTGAAGATCTTTTTTGCAAAGTGGGGTTTTGGATCTTCTATCTTGTGGTAAGGATGCCTTCCTGCCCACTGCTGCTCTCTTTTTACATTCGTCTTGGTTCTCTCCAAACAACATACTTCCATGGAAGGGCAGAGCACACAAGCTATTCTTAGAGGAGGAATCTGCAGACCAGGATCTGATCCTGATAGAACCATGCTTCTGGATAAGGTTATCACTATATCCATAGCTGCTTCAGATTAAAAGTCCAATGCCAACTTTATGTCTTTAGGGTTGTTTAACATGGAGGATCTGCTTCTGCCATCTCTGATGTCTTTCTCTAGGTTATCAATCCACAGCTTTAATGCTCATGTTACCGATGTTAGAGCTACTGTGGTATGAAGTCCAGTACCTGCTGTGACATATGCTCTTGACAGATTAACTTTCATCTTCCTGTTCATAGGGTCTTTATAGGAACCAGCAGTGTCTACAGGAAGAGTAGTGCATTTAGCCAACCTTACAACTGCAACATCTACCTTGGGAGCAGAGTCCCATGTCTCAGAGTCCTTACCAGGGCCGGATTAAGAGCACAGTGGGCCTGGTGCTGACAATTATGATGGGCCTAATTACGGAATCTTATCAACCAAAAACACTAAAACAATCATACCTCCCAAGCGTCATGTATCTGATGGAGATGGTGCTGGAGGGAAACTCATAGGATGCAGCTATAAGAAAACACATACTCTGTGCTAATCTTTCTCTAATTTATGCTTTAATCTTTCAAGTAAATCCATACCCCCTAACAGCAGTGTCCAGTGAAGCAGGAAGTCAATGGGCGGGGTAAAAGGGTGGGCCACTGACGCGAATCACGTGACCAGACCTGCCAAAAGGGGTGAACATGCCCAAAAAGGGGGCATGTTTGTCTAAAGAATTGGAAGGTCAGCCTGGCATGAATGAATGTCAGGCTGCCTGCCAATCCTGCAGGCTGTCCAAATAAGGGCATACTATGCAGGCAGCACCTTGAGCTTGACATAAATGCATCTAATGATGCGCTCACTCCATTCTTTCTAAGGACTGTCCCCTAGCACTTGCTGGTCCATTTATCTCCTTACCTTCTTACTAGCAGGCAGATGTTCCTGGTATATAGTCTGAGACAGATAAAAGGTGTCTGTAGTGAGTGTAGAAGAAAGGGGACATGCCACAGTGTTAGAGAGACCAACATCTGCATTACCTAAACTAATTTTAATGTCAGCCTGTGCACACAAGTTTTGTTCCCATACATCCCTCTTAAGCTTCCAAACTTAAAGGGACACTATAGTCACCAGAACAATTACAGCTTATTGTATTTGTTCTGGCAAGTAGAATCATTCCATTCAGGCTTTTTGCAGTAAACACTGTCTTTTCAGAGAAAATAACTCCACTGGCCGCTCCTTAGATGGCTGTTAGAGGTGCTTCTTGGGGCAGTACTGCCTAGTGTGCAGCACTGACATTCAGTGTCTCCACCCTCTGCATGCAGACACTGAACTTTCCTCATAGAGATGCATTGATTCAATTTATCTTTATGAGGAGATGCTGATTGGCCAGGGCTATGTTGGACTTGTGCTGGCTCTGCCCCTGATCTGCCTAGTTGACAGTCTCAGCCAATCCTTTGGGGAAGTATTGTAATTTGTAAATCACAAGGAGTGACATCAGAGAAAATTCTGTCAAATCACCAACAAACTACTCACTGTTTGATTCTGCTGTATAGATGGATTGCTCCCAGTGTCTCCCTGTCTCCCAGTCTCGCAAGTCACCCAGTGTATCAGTGTCCCTATGTATCATAGTGTCAGTGTCCCCATGTCGCCCAGTACCCTAGTCTCCCAGTGTCTGTGTCCCCATTTCTCCCAGTGTCCCAATGTCTCAGTGTGTCCCCATGTCACTAAGATACTGGGGACACTGAGAGACATGGGGACACAGAGACATGGGGACACTGGGAGAAATGGGGACACTGGGACACTAGGGACACAGACATTGGGAGACATGGGGAAACTGAAACATTTGGGGACACTAAGGACACAGAGACATGGGAACACAGACACTGGGAGACTAGGGGACACTGGCTGGGAGACAGACACTTGGGGACACTGGGAGACATGGGGACAGTTGTGGACATAGACATGAGGACACTGGGAGACATGGGGACAGTTGTGGACATAGACATGAGGACACTGGGAGACATGGGGACAGTTGTGGACATAGACATGTGGACACTGGGACATATAGGGACACTGGGAGACATGGGGACACCAGACACACTGAGACACTAGGAACACAGACACTGGGAGACATGGAGACACTGAAACATTTGGGGACACTAAGACACTAGGGACACAGACACTGGTGGACTAGGGGACACTGGGAGACTAGGGGACACTGGCTGGAAGACAGACACTTGGGGAGACATGGGGACAGTTGTGGACATAGACATGGGGACACTAGGCACACTGAGAGACATGGGACACAGACACTGGGAGACTTGGGGACACTGAGACACTAGGGACACTGGCTGGGGGACATGGGAACATAGTGTCTCCGTGTCCCTATGTCTGTGTCTCCCAATGTCCCCATGTGTCTCAGCATCCTCATGTGTCCCAGTGTCCCCATGTTTTCCAGTGTCCCCAAGTGTCTCAGTGTCCCCAGGTCTCCCAGTGTCTGTGTCCCCATGTGTCCTAGTGTCTCAGTGTCCCCTAGTGTCTCAGTGTCCCCATATGTCCCCAAGTGTCTCAGTGTCCCCTAGTGTCTCAGTGTCCCCATGTTTTCCAGTGTCCCCAAGTGTCTGTGTTCCCAGGTCTCCCAGTGTCTGTGTCCTAGTGTCTCAGTGTCCCCTAGTGTATGTGTCATCATGTGTTCCCTAGTGTCTCAGTATCCCCATGTGTCCCCTAGTGTCTGTGTCCCCATGTGTCCCCTACTGTCTGTGTCCCCATGTGTCCCTGCTGCCTTTCCCCCATCCCTCACTTACCAGAGCTGTAGAGCTGCTGTCTGGACTGTCTGCGCTGTGTAGCTGCTCCCCCAGTGATCAGTAAGTAGTAGAGAGAGGCAGGGATATTCTGTAACTTCCTATACCTGCCTCTCTCCACACACAGTGACCCCTATTGGCCGGTGCTGGTATTGCAGAGTAATTTCCATTCATTCTGAGAAAATTACCTGCATTTGTATTGCTGGTATTACTGCAATACCGGCACGGCCAGGCAGTCTCAAATACCGTCTGTGCCATTAAAATACCAGTCAGGTGGCAAACCTAAGAGTAGTGTGTAAAAAAAAAAAAAAAAAAATTTTTTTTTTTTAAATGGGCCTATTCCATGGGCATGGGCCTGGAGCTGCAGCTCCATCAGCCCCTATGTTAATCCGGCCCTGGTCCTTACAGCCTATAGGATAGAGATGAGAAAACCTTCCCCTCACAGAAAATTTTATTTTCTGAATTTATCTGTGGTTAAGTCTTTAATGGTGTCATGAATTGGAAATGAAGACCTCTTCCTTCTGAGATCTGAGAAAAAATAGCTGGAAGTGGATGGTTCCTCCTTATTAGTTTCTTTTAAGCTCAAAACCTTGCAGACCCTGGAAATTAGATGATCCACTTCAGCTGGTTCAATAAACTCCGGGGCAGGTTGTGCTTCCTCCTCTATAAGAATTAATATACATAGACTCCTCAGCTAAGTACTCTCCAGAATACAGGGAGTGCAGAATTATTAGGCAAATGAGTATTTTGACCACATCATCCTCTTTATGCATGTTGTCTTACTCCAAGCTGTATAGGCTCGAAAGCCTACTACCAATTAAGTATATTAGGTGATGTGCATCTCTGTAATGAGAAGGGGTGTGGTCTAATGACATCAACACCCTATATCAGGTGTGTATAATTATTAGGCAACTTCCTTTCCTTTGGCAAAATGGGTCAAAAGAAGGACTTGACAGGCTCAGAAAAGTCAAAAATAGTGAGATATCTTGCAGAGGGATGCAGCACTCTTAAAACTGCAAAGCTTCTGAAGCGTGATCATCGAACAATCAAGCGTTTCATTCAAAATAGTCAACAGGGTCGCAAGAAGCGTGTGGAAAAACCAAGGCGCAAAATAACCGCCCATGAACTGAGAAAAGTCAAGCGTGCAGCTGCCACGATGCCACTTGCCACCAGTTTGGCCATATTTCAGAGCTGCAACATCACTGGAGTGCCCAAAAGCACAAGGTGTGCAATACTCAGAGACATGGCTAAGGTAAGAAAGGCTGAAAGACGACCACCACTGAACAAGACACACAAGCTGAAATGTCAAGACTGGGCCAAGAAATATCTCAAGACTGATTTTTCTAAGGTTCTATGGACTGATGAAATGAGAGTGAGTCTTGATGGGCCAGATGGATGGGCCCGTGGCTGGATTGGTAAAGGGCAGAGAGCTCCAGTCCGACTCAGATGCCAGCAAGGTGGAGGTGGAGTACTGGTTTGGGCTGGTATCATTAAAGATGAGCTTGTGGGGCCTTTTCGGGTTGAGGATGGAGTCAAGCTCAACTCCCAGTCCTACTGCCAGTTCCTGGAAGACACCTTCTTCAAGCAGTGGTACAGGAAGAAGTCTGCATCCTTCAAGAAAAACATGATTTCATGCAGGACAATGCTCCATCACACGCGTCCAAGTACTCCACAGCGTGGTTGGCAAGAAAGGGTATAAAAGAAGAAAATCTAATGACATGGCCTCCTTGTTCACCTGATCTGAACCCCATTGAGAACCTGTGGTCCATCATCAAATGTGAGATTTACAAGGAGGGAAAACAGTACACCTCTCTGAACAGTGTCTGGGAGGCTGTGGTTGCTGCTGCACGCAATGTTGATGGTGAACAGATCAAAACACTGACAGAATCCATGGATGGCAGGCTTTTGAGTGTCCTTGCAAAGAAAGGTGGCTATATTGGTCACTGATTTGTTTTTGTTTTGTTTTTGAATGTCAGAAATGTATATTTGTGAATGTTGAGATGTTATATTGGTTTCACTGGTAATAATAAATAATTGAAATGGGTATATATTTGTTTTTTGTTAAGTTGCCTAATAATTATGCACAGTAATAGTCACCTGCACACACAGATATCCCCCTAACATAGCTATAACTAAAACAAACTAAAAACTACTTCCAAAAATATTCAGCTTTGATATTAATGAGTTTTTTGGGTTCATTGAGAACATGGTTGTTGTTCAATAATAAAATTAATCCTCAAAAATACAACTTGCCTAATAATTCTGCACTCCCTGTAAAGGGATAAATCCGGATATCTAGGCCTTTTGCGGGAATGTCCAGCTTCCTTAATCCCTTGTGAGACAGCCTGCTTGATGACCTGCATAATATCCAGATACGGTTGAGATGGGCCTGCTACTTGCGATATGCAATCTGCGCAGAGTCGTTTCCCTCCCATTGCTCTCTGATCGCAGGCCTCACATTGCGTCCTTCTGGGCAACTTCTATTTGGATGAACCTGATGCTCATTTTCCCGTAGAGCTGCCATGATAGGGGAGCATTAGTATGCACTCTTTTATTTAGGAAACAATAATTGCGACATGTAATACTGGCTTACCTATAAGTCTTGGAGTGTGACCTTCGATTTTTTGAGGAGGAACAAGATTCCCTGGATGTTTTCAGTTCTGTATACCTACTGTCCTCTTTATCTCATGCAAAAACTCAATAAAGACCAAACATGAAAAAAAACCAAAAAAAACTCATGAACAGTTCACGGAAGAATGAATGAATGCGCACGCGCGAACAATATGCTTTGTCCGGGCGCATTCACGTGAACAAGACACGACAAACGGACGTGCATGTGCAAATGAAACCACGTGTTAGCATAAAAGAAACAAAGCTTGTTCAAGGCAAAATGTGGCAAAATGCGCACGCGCGAATGAAAGACCTGGTTTGCACGTGGGCATTCGAGAGATAGGATGCTGAGACCAATTATATATATATATATAAATATATATATATATATTTATGATATTTGTTATGGGTGTATTGACTGTGTAATATTTGTAATAGATATATAATTCAAATTAAAAAAAAATACATGTAGGCCTTATAACAGTCACACACACAGTCACAAGCAGCCACCCACAGTCATAAGCAGACAGTTACAGGCAGACAATCATGCACAGTGGCGTACCTACCACGGTGACTCCTGCAACTATGAGCCAGTCGGGGGGGTACAACCCTTTCACTAGTAAGGGCCCCAGGTCTCATGAGAGCCCCGTGTGCCCAGGCACCTAATATGCACACAGGCCTGGTCTTTGCAGAGTTTGTGCAGCAGGAAGGGACAGGCTCTCTGTCTTCATCTCTGTGGCCGGCCGAGTGGAATCGAGCGTTGCCGGTAGACACGGCAACGCTCGATACCACGTGGTGCTGGGACTCATGGGAAGAGCCTTCACCCAGCAGAGGTAAAGGCAGAGAGCCTCTGCAGCACCACCAAACCACAAGGGAATATGCTGCCCTATCTCTGGATGCTGGTAATAAACAGTAATAGAATATAATAAAAATTTTGTAAAAATTACATTAAAAAAAAATATATATATTATATATTTATTTAAAAATTCCTGCATCAGAATCAACTTCTGAATAAAATTATAGTACAGGCAAGCTGGTCATCTGCTAAGTAAAACACATCTGGATTATGCATTAAATGTGTACTGAGAGAACAACCTAATCTTTCCCCAGAAGATATAATCCCAATTTGTAATGTTACATAATTGTAATTAGCTGGCTTGAACAACTAGCAAAACATGTTTAATTCCCTAGGAAGAAGTAAAAAAAAAACAAAGCAAAAAGAAAAAAAAAGAGTTTTAGTTTCAATCTTTTTTTCTTTTCAATCTTCATTTTTATCATTAATTAATCTGATAAATTCAGTATAATGTGGACAAATGTTATATTGTAGAGTAAAGTTGAAAATTATGTATTTTATATCTTACATTTTTGCTAACATATAGAAAACAAAAAAGAAGCTGCAACTCAGGGATGTAGAATAAATCTTAAGTGGGCCATGTCAGTTTAGCAGTGTAAAGGTAGCTTGTATAAAATACTATATATGATTTGATTTCTAAGCAAATTTACGCTGGTTTGAATGTATACATGAATTAACATGCATTAAAACCACTTTGAACTATATACTTAAAAATGACGTATAAATACAAATTAATTATGTATTTATTTTTCTCCAAAAAAGGAAAAGGCTGGAAACTTACAATATAAATCAAGAGAAAACTTGGATTTTGGAATTTTGGAAGTTATTCATCTTACCTTTTATTTATAAATATTTATATATTTTTAAAATGTATACTCAATACTTATAAGAACACTATGACATTCAATAAAATGCCAGACACGTTGAGCAACAGATACTGTAACGGAACCGCTGACACCCCGACCGGGTACCTTCCGCCGACGGATGCTCCTAGCGCTTTCCAAGGACTCCAAGCACTCTGCCTGACACCATAACCACTGCAGACCCCACGAACCGCCGCAGCTTGGTTGGTGTCTCGCCGTCTCCACCCACTCTGGACCCAGGACCAGGGCCCAGCTTCCAGCAGGTCAACCCCTCTCCGAATTCCAGAGAGCAGGAACAGGAACAAGCTCTTAGCAGAGCTTAGTGATTATACCCTGGGGAGTATAGTGATTATAGCAATCCCCAGAGTGTAGTTTCTCCAATCCCCCAAACATGAGCCGAAACTTCATGAAGGTACAAGATGATCTGACTCCAATGAGCGTTTATTACTCCTTATATACAAGTTTTCAGGTCAGAGGCACACCCCCTGGACCTGGTGGTAAACTGTGACAAAAGGGACACAAACCAATGGGAACACTAATTAACATGATAACACTCTCACATACACAATGAAATCCCTCCTCTCCATCCTGGAGATAATTGGCTTAAGGCACTGCAGTAAACTCAATTATCTCCAGGTACAGAAAATATCTACATTTAACACTAACAGCAAAATACGTAAAAGTACATAAAAATACATAATTCTTATTTTATTACACAGAACCCCCACATTTAACCTATCCCCAGATAGCTCGGATCTGAGCGCCCAATCTAGGTGAACAGCGCTCAGATCCCATGAACAGAGTAGATTTTCCATGGGGTAAAGCATAGCAAGGGCTGTTGAAAAACCAAGGAGGGACAAAAGCAGTCAGTTCCAACTGGTTTGGCAGTGTGCCTGGGACAACGCCCTGCTGGAGAACAATAGACAGGAAACGGGGGAGGGGAAGAAACACACCTTCCCATGGATTCAAATGGGAAGAAACTGTCTTTAGAAGCCAATAAGCCCCAAATAGTCTTTTTAAATGGCAATACACCCCAGGGCCATAGTCATGAGGAAGGAGGCTGGCAATCAGGCTCCTCCAAAAGCCGGGGGCAAAGGGCAGCTTGTCACCTAACAATCCAGGGACAAAAGGCATTTCGTCACAGATACCATACCAGTGTACATAATAATGGAAGAGTCAATGGTCTGAAGGGTAATATGAAATAGAAAAATGTAAGGTATCCCACAAAAAAGAAGGACAGTGAGCATAAATGTATATAAATACCAAATGAAAATCACCATGCAGTAACACGTAAACCTGCAGGTGCTTCTTGTAGACTGAGCCACCTGATCATTTGGCATTAACGGTGAGTGCGGTGGTAAAAAAAAATAAAAAATAGAGTGTTTTAAACCTGTAATTTACTCTTTGTAATGGCACAAGTGAATAAAAAAATGTGTGACCTTAATGGGGATTAGCTGAAGGGCAAGCTATTGATATTTCTGAGCTTTTGCTTGTTCTGGGAGTTCTCATATTCTCCTGAATTGTGCTCTTCACTACAAGATGTAGGATGAGTGCAGAGAAGCTTACACCTACGAACAAACCCTCTTGCAGAGCTATTGGAACAAACCATGTTAGCAGTGCTATTGGTTACTGTGGCACAATATGGTTTTCCTACTCAAATCTTCCCCAAAAGACCAAATCACTACCTCTGGCTTTTACTGACTACCTCTCCATGATCCACACCAAAGAGTGCCTCCCTACATTGCCTGCTAATGATTTGGGAGAGTTTGAGAGAACTGCAATGACCTTAGAGAGACCTGGCCACATTCCCCTGGAATGCCACCTCAGCCGCGGTCACCAGTATTGCCCAGCCAACTTCAACCCCGGTTTTCACTCACTTCCCAGAGGGTTAAGAGAGCACTAACTGGAGGGAAGGTACAAGAGACTATGCCAAAGAATCACTCCTATGTATTGAATGGAGATCCCATGCTCGGAGTCTATGTATAAAAGACCACTTTATTTGCAATAAAACCAGTTGTACTTCCAGAATCATGTGTCGTCTGATTACTGGGACAAAGGGTTATAATCACTAACCAGCACTTCCAGCTCAGAGGGAATTCCAGTGGAGATATCCAGCCAAGATATAGGAGCTCTGCTACAGTTACCATGGATCCAACCTGTAGATTGGTTCATGTCTGCTTTCCCAACCAATTTGACACCAATCATCTAATTGCCTGCAAAATGTGCTTTTCATCCATCAACATGTAGCAGGAGAGATCATTCTCTTGTGACACCTGTTTGTTAATAAACTTTAGTCCTGAATATTGGAAACCGCACAATAATAGTAAGCGATTAACTGAGTATCCAATAGCTATGTTTTATTAGGATGGTAAACAAGTGTTTTAAATGCGCTAATTGTTTTTATAATGGATTCACCAGTTATATGCACTTGATGCTATGATTTCTTTCACTTGTTCTAGTTGGATGTGATTATATAAATATGCACAACTCACACTTGATATTTAGAAGTGACAAAGGCACATAAGAGTGCCAACCTTTGTCTGTTTTCTGTGCTCTTGTAATAAAGACTCTTTATAAATCGCTGGTAAGACCACACCTTGAATATGCTGTGCAATTTTGGGCGCCTGTTCTAAAGAAGGATATCATGGCACTGGAGAGGGTCCAGAGACGAGCTACAAAATTGATAAAAGGAATGGAGCATTTTAGTTATGAAGAAAGGTTAAAAAAAATTAAATCTGTTTAGTTTGGAAAAACGGCACCTGAGAGGGGATATAATAACTTTATACAAATATATTCGGGACCAATACAAACCTTTATCTGGTAATCTATTCATAAACAGAGCTATACATAGGACACAAGGTCACACATTTAGGCTGGAAGAAAGATTTCATCTAAGGCAAAGAAAAGGTTTTTTTACAGTAAGAACAATAAGGATATGGAATTCTCTGCCTGAAGAGATGGTTTTGTCAGAGTCCATACAGATGTTTAAACTGAAATTGGATAAATACTTACAAAAACATAACATACAGGGATATCATTTCTAATTAGTGGGGTAATAGCTGCTTGATCCAAGGAGACATCTGACTGCTATTTTGGGGTCAAGAAGGAATTTTTTCCTAGTTTGTGGCAAAATTGGAAGCGCTTCAGACCAGGTTTTTTGCCTTCTTTTGGATCAACAGCAACAACATTTGCGAGGAAGGCTGAACATGATGGACGCAAGTCTCTTTTCAGCTATGTAACTATGTAACTATGTAACTGCCTTATGAGATTACCTACACATTGTGTATTTTGAATATTAACTTTACTTGGGAATTTGCCTTCCTTGTTTGGAGGCACCCTAGTGGAAGTATCCCCCAACAGTGTGTGCATTACCTCTTTCTCTTAACATTCTGCTAAGGTTGGACCTCCACCACTATCACCACAATGCACAGACACCGGTGTTTCATCAAGGAGAAGAAGGCATTATGTCCATTATGAATACTCCATAAACATTTAGTGAAGTGCACCCAGAGACCTAAAGACTTACCAACTGTTTCTTAAATAGTAGCAGGAATGATACAGTGATTGGACTGTTTTCCTGCTGAAAGTGAATTGTGAGGGAATGATATATTGAGAAGCAGGGGACTTTATCAGCTACTTAAAAGGCTACCATTTAATTATGGAAATCAAAGCTCCCACTACAGGGATCAGCTGGGCAATCATTGTGTTAGCCTGCTGTTTTGACAAGGCCTTCGGTTGCCTGGTAGCTCTAAGCTCAACATACCCCCTTGCCTAGTAGTGGAAGAGGTACTGATGGTGGTAGTAGGTTGTGAAGTATTATATATAGTAACAGGGGACCTGCTCTCTGCCTTAGTAATTTCCCTTTCTACTACTTCCCTCAGTAATACAGATTTGTGATGTCTTTGCAGATTTTTTTTTTTTTGGTGGTGCTTGGTGGATTTACTGCTGTTATGTTATTGCGTTTGACTGTAAGAAACACTACACTGCACACAGTGTGCAGCACATAATGGACTAAAACGCTGAAATAAAATAAAAAGGAATTTTCTTTCTACGGACACTTAAAAAAACCTGTCATACTGTAAATTGGTTATTACAAGTTGGTATTAAATGGACACTGTAATCACTATAACTATTTAATCTCATTGATTTGGTTATGGTACCTGGATTCCCCCTGGCACTGCCCCCTTCTTACAGTGGTAAACCAGTTTCAAGCTGTTTAGCAATAAATATGAGTTCCTGGCAAACCACAGCCCAGCTGGAAGTGTGGCTAAGGCAGAGAATACACACTTTGCTGGCAACTTCCTTGTAGTTATACTTATTCCCACCAGCAGTAGGAGATCTGATAGGCTATAAGCAGTCAGCTGTCAATCTCAGGCAATCACAGTTGCCTATTGCTGCTCAAGCTAATATTTTCTCATAACCCAAAGCAGCACAGAGGGTTGGGGCTGCTGCCGACTCTCCTTAAGTATTAAAACAAAAAGAACCATTGAAAATGGTTTTACGCTGAATGAAAAGACATCACCAGGGGACTCAAGATACTATAGCCAGTTCAGTGAGATGAAGAAGGTATAATGCCTACAGTCAGGGCCGGTGCAAGGATTTTTGGATACACGGGCAAAGATGATTTTGGCGCCTCCCCCCCACCCCAAAAAAAGCATCTTCATCTGCCTTTTGTTTCTTATCTTCTTTTTAAAATGTCTTACCCACCTTTAGCATATCTTATCCTCTTATGCCCTATTTTCCCCATTGTGTGTCTTACACCTCCCTTGTGTATCTCTCACAACCCCCCTTTATGCGTCTTACTTCCCCCAGACCCTTTGTGTGTCTCCATCTCTCCCAGCCCCTTTGTGTCTTTTACTCTAGCTCTTTTGTGTGTTTCTCTTTCACCCCCAGTCCGTCTATCTCCTCCTAGCCTCTCTGTGTCTCTTTTTCTTCTTCTCCAGCCCCTCTGTGCCACGAGTAGTATCTAGTAGATGCAGTAGTAAGCTAAACTTAGTCTCACACTAGGATCAATGACCCAGGCTTTCTCCCATCCCCACAAAGGCATTGCAGGGGTAAACACAGTACAAGTGCTGGTCTGCCTCACTAAATGGCTGTAGTGCAAGTGTCTAGAGGAATCCTGTATTGTTTTTCCCTGTATTGGTAAGTTTTCAACTGATTTGTGAATAAAATCCACATTTCTTGGCTGTCACCTACTATCAAATCATCTTTGAATTTCCACCTTCTGACTGGACAGGAGATACATTATTGGTCAGACCTCTTGAACTTTATAGCAAACCTTCATGGCAAAGCTGCTTTGTTGCCCCTACGGCCTCTTCACCATTCCATCCCCCATTTTTCTTGCATCAGGAATGGAACTCTGAATCACGAATCTAAACAAACATGTTTGCATTTTGTGAGTCATTTGATCCGTGATTCTGGCACTTGGCAGTTCTAAAATGTGAATTCCAGCCAATCAAGTGATTGGCCCAAATTTGGATGAATTGTAGCTTGGAACAAAACAAATCTCAATGTCTAGTTTTTAATAGACTCCTATAATGAATTATTTTTAATTGTGTCAATGTAGCCATGGTCCACCTATTCATACTTAATTCATCTACAAACTACGTAATACACATACATACACCAAATGGAGTAAAATGGAGTAAAACTGACACATACCAAAAGATCGTGGCTTGAGTTGTTTTTTTTTATATTTTTTATTATTTTTATTGTGAATAGGCAAACCAAATTCAGAAACACACGCAATAGATGAAACAAAGCTAAAAAAGACAGTGATATCAAATACCAGACCATGGTATACGTTCAGCCTGGAACACAAAAAAAAAACTGTGGTTTATTGTCATTGAGTTGTCCGTCTGAGGACATTTTATCTCACCTGTCTGTAGGTAAAGTTTTCAGATTTTTCAGCCTATCTGCCTATTTTCAGGGAAGAGCTCAGCATATAATTTAATTACTGCCTGGTCAGGTTTTACTGGCAGTATCCTCATGGAGCTCAAGCATGTAGTTATTTGTCTGCATTGCGCTCACGTTGACACTACGTTTCAGCTTCCCTCTGTTAAGGTGCCTTTAATATTAAGTGCCTGTGGTGCAACTCCTAAATTGATCATATACATGCATCAAAAAAAGAAGCCATCACATCTGGAATCCGGGTGTCCAATTGCCTTTTGGCCTTACTTAACCAATAAAAAAACAACAAAGCACACTCCAGCCAGAGCTTGGTAAATCTGTTGAGTATGTTTCTGACTTTCTGATTCTGCTAGACTTGGACCTGTTTCTGTTTCTGTACCTTTTTGAGTTCCTTCACCTGCATCCAACCTTCTCTGCTGCTGTTATTCAGATATTTGACCACTTGGGTTACAAACTCCCTATTATCTTTTTTGTTCTTTCTTCTCCTTTAAGCTTAATTATTTTGTTTAGTTTCATTGATAAATCCTCTAGGATAACCTCTCTTTATGAATCTATTTTCCAATAACTGGATTTGAAATTCACAGCCATCATCATTCATGCAATAATCTTTGTATTATGGATTTTTTTTTTCTACTAATGAATTTAAAAATATATTTTTTATGTGTTCTATATTTATGTACATATATATATATATATATATATATATATATATATATATATATATATATATATATATATATATATATGTATATTTTTATGTCTTCTGTATGTCCATTTATTAATTATGGTGAATATTTGTGAGACCCATTTCTGTACATTTGGCTTTGGTTAGTGCATTAAAATACATGGGGTTATGTTTATATATTTCTATTTATTTTTTTATATTTTTTATCTATCTGTATATTTTTCACAGGTTTCCGATACTCTTTTAGGAATTATAGCATATATTATTGTATCCTTTTTTATAGGTTCTCTATATGTTGCTTATAGGAGAGGATGTGAGTCTTAAAATTTTTCTTTAAGCAATATTTGTACAGTCCAGTACCAGGGGCACTGTTGTCACCAGAACAACTACAGCTTAATGTAGTTGTTCTAGTGAATATAGTTAGTCCCTGCAGTCTTTTTGCTGTAAAGGAAGTGTTTACATTATAGCCTAGGAACAGGAGTGGCCACTAGAGGTGCTTCCTGGGTCAGTGCTGTACAGTGTGCAGCACTGATATTCAGCATCTCCACGTTCGGCATGGAGGCGCTGAACTTTCCCCATAGAGATGATTCAATGCACCTCTATGAGGAGAGGCTGATTGACTAGGGTGGAGTTTGGTTCTACTCACGAAAAATTGGCAATCTCAGCCAATCCAAGGCTTTCCTATATGTCAGCCAAGGAGGTGGATCGTGGGCAGAGCCAGTGCCAGCAGACCCGCTCGGCACTGGAAATAAGGTACGTTTTCTAGTTCTTTTTTTAACACTATATGGTCAGAAATACACGTTTCTTTAAAATAATATTTCAGTGTTCCTTTAAAATAATATTATGTCCATCACTTGCACAACAGAAAGTATGAAATAATATGTATCTTTTTGGTGTAACTCTCTTATATAGTATTTTTTTATGCTTATCCATTTGTATCTATTATGTTGAGATCACCATGCAGAGAAGTAATCTACAACATTATGTGGCCAAACTGGAGATGATCATGTACCGTTATTGGCAAGGGGTTCCTGCTTTCGTGGCACATGCTCTGTATTTTTGTAGTGCATAATGGGATCTTGGTGGCCATTTTTTGGGTGGTGAATTTTACTTCAGTTTACATCATGACTTATAAGTGTTTAAGGAGCAGGAGTAAAAAGGAGACTTTGTAGTCTTCCTTGAAAACGTTCCAAACAGAGAAAGTCCTAAATGGACCCAGCAAAAGTGAATTGACAGAAAATGACTGACCAATTCGGCTGTAAGACCTCCACCCATGGCCAGGTCCAACAAAATGCTACAAGCCTTTACGTCGCAGATACAACTCCATAATGTTTGGAAACTCCATCATCCCACTACTCTGGATTTCACCTTTTTTTTCTCACCCACATGATTCTTACTCGAGAATTGACACGTTTCTGATTTCGCCCTCACCAAAACATGCATAGGTTCGATCACATGGTCAGATCATGTTGACATTCTACTCAACATTACACTACTACACACGACCACTGGTCATGGTGACTAAACCCTACCTACCTTCACATTCCAAAAATCCAAGACACAATTAGGGAAGACATCACCAATTACTTCACCATTAATAAGGGTGCATTATCATCTGCCGGCATACTTTGGAGTGCCCATAAAGCGGTTATTAGAAGCAAACTGATAGAAGCAGCATCTGCCCACAAAAAGCAGCTCACAATCCTTGAATCACACTTATCAGTTAGATCCCTAGTGACCAAGCACAAACTTAATCCTACACCAGAACTTACGTCCCAACTTCATACAGGCTATACAAACCTTTCTGTCACAGGAAACCAAAAAAGCTTTACAATGGACAAGACAATTTTTTTATGAGAAGACTGTGCAAAAGGATACAAAGCAAACACATTTCTAAAATCACAGCACTGGATGGTCAGGAACACGATATCCCGGATGAAATTGCCTCTGTTTTCCATAACTTTTATTAACCTTATTTGACCACAACTCGCAGTCCAGACTGGACAGCGATACCACGAAAATGGCTATAGATGAGTTCCTAGGATCCATGCTCTGTTAGGTGATATGTCTCTCATCCACACAGGTTCATCCAGGGCCGGTGCAAAAATGTTGCCGCCCCATTTGCTCCACAGTGGTCATATAGGTTTAATCCCACAAGATAAAACATTACCGGTACCTTGAAGGGTTAAAGGGATTCTACAGTGCCAGGAAAATAAACCCTGGCACTGTAGAATCCTGGAGTGCCCCCCTCCCTCCCGCCCCCATCCCATGTCACTGAAGGGGTTAAAACACCTCCAGCTACTTACCTGAATCCAGCGTCGCTGTCCCTCTGAGCTGGGTCAGGCTCCGCCTATGCTCCTCCCCCGCCGACGTCAGCCGGCGGGGGAGACCTAATGCGCATGCGGCAATGGCCACGTGTGTATTAGTCTAGCAGACAGCCACTGGAGGCAGACTTAGAACTGCAATGTAAACAATGTTTTACATTGCAGCACTAAGTGCAAAATGGTCACAGCACCCAGACAACTTCAATTAGCTGAAGTGGTCTGGGTGCCAACAGTGTCCCTTTAAACAAGACTCTAGTGGCGGTCACACTGACAGCCACTAGAGACACCTCCGCTACAATGCCATGTAACTATGGGAAGCATTGGAAGTGCATAGTGCCTACCACTTATGCGCTTCAGGTCACCAATGCTCCTGTATGAGGAACGTTGGATTGGACCAGCATTGCCCCATTAGTGACATTGAGCAAGGTAAGGAGGCAAGCAGTGCAGACGGAGTCTTGGTGCTTGATAATAATTAGCCCCCCCCCACCATCCTTTTTTTCTTTTTAACTAAATTTTATGGTGGGGGGAACTTGAATCTATGCACTATAGTATTTGGAATACAGGTTTAGATTCCTAACACTGTAGTGTTCTGTTATTAGTATTGCTTTTTAAAAACAAGGAAAACTGATGACAACATGCATGTACATGTAGATCACCTCTTGAACATGCTCATGCAAATTGTCTAGAAGGCCAGCAAATTGATATGTTTTTCACTTAAAGGGACACGCTAAGCACAAAAACTTCTTGAGATTATGATGTGGTCTTGGTGTATAGATCATGCCCCTCCAGTCTAACTGCTCAGTTCTCTGCAATGTAATAGTTAAATCCCTTTGTATACCGCCCTAACCACCCCTAGAAGTCACTCACAGTGTCTTCCTTCACTTTCCCTGTGTCTAAATGTATTAGCTTCCATTACTGCATAGTGTGTTTAATTTATAAAACATTTTATCTCCTTATTGCCTGCTAGTCCCTGCAACAGCCTCCCTCCAGAGCAGGAGATACGAGTGTTTACTGTAAATACACTGTCTGCTATTCTGTGAGTCATAGCCAGGGGAGGTATGGATAGGGCAACATAAACATAAACAAAGTGTTTTGATGCTTAGAGTGTCCCTTTCACTCTACTTGTTAAACTGTGTGTGTGCTAATGACTGTGTATCGGTCAGTGAGTGTATGTCAGTGTATGCACCAATGAGGGCGTTTGTCTATCAGGCAAAGAGCGTGTTGTTGTTTTTTTAAAAGGAAGAGAAATTTAGAAGGGGCAGGAGGGTGTTTTTTGTCATTAGTGATGTCCCGAACGGTTCGCTGGCGAAAAGTTCCTGGCGAACATCGCTTGTTCGCGTTCGCCACGGATGGCGAACATATGCACTGTTCGTTCCGCCCCCTATTCGTCATCACTAAGTAAACTTTGACCCTGTACCTCACAGTCAGCAGACACATTCCAGCCAATCAGCAGCAGACCCTCCCTCCCAGACCCTCCCACCTCCTGGACAGCATCCATTTTACATTCATTGTGAAGCTGCATTCTTAGTGAGAGGAGGGACAGTGTAGCTGCTGCTGATTTGATAGGGAAATTGATAGCTAGGCTAGTGTATTCAGTGTCCACTACAGTCCTGAAGGACTCATCTGATCTCTGCTGTAAGGACAGCACCCCAAAAAGCCCTTTTTAGGGCTAGAACATCAGTGTGCTTTTTTTTTCTGTGTAATGTAATTGCAGTTGCCTGCCTGCCAGCCTGTGTGTCAGGCTCACAGCATATACTGTGTGTAGCGGATGGCACTGGGCTGTCCTGCAAATGTCTTTGAAATAATTGCATTCGTGTGATCTGCTAGTTTTCTATGTGTTTTAAAAGCCTTGTATTCTTCTGATTGTTCGGTAGTTTCATTCCCTTAGTTTATTCGAATGAAAATACCGAACAACCAGACCTTCCCTGTGTAAAGTGTGTCCTCAATTACCCGTTGCAACATTGTTGTGAACGGGTAATTGACTAGGAAGTAGCCGTCCTTTGTTCTCGGGGGTGGCCGCCATTCGACAAACGAACACGTGGCGGCGGCCATTTTAAAACGGCGGCATTTTGCCAACTCGAACAGCGGTGTTTTGCGTCAGTGTCTGGACTAAATCGGGCTTCGGTAAGAACACCCGCTGAAGACATCCACAAACCTGGTCGTTGGGTTCCAAACTGCCGGCGGCCCTGGATGATGTAGATAGAAATGCGAGCGAGGGGATTCAACCCGAACCCTCACAACTTCCTATAGCTAGGAAACTTTTCGTGTATTGTTCCCTTATGCCAGGACCGACCGCAGGGCCCATTCGTATGGAACCGTATTCGGCTATCTCAGTTCGTGCGGTCGGTCATTTTATTCCCTCCATACATTTCCCGAACCCCTGGTCTGATCTGGTTAATTTTTGGATATGTTGGTCCCCCAGATCATGGAGAGTGATTATGCCAAGCTTAAAAGATCCACGCTAAAAGATCTCCTGGAAGCGAAAGGTATTGCAGCCAGCAACAAAAAGAAAGCAATCCTCATTGCAGAAGTGATGGCTGAATACCAGCAGGAGGACAGAGTAATCCCTGAGCAACAGAGTACAGCAGATGGAGCTGAAAAAGAAGAGTTCCGGAGAGAAGTGCAGTTCAGGCTGTCCTTTTATGGAGAGAATCCAACAACGGATATTATATCCAGGACAATGACAGAGGTGCAGGAGTTTATACTGCGTCAAAGGCCACTACAGCAGCTGGAGAGGAATGCTACCACAGCTACCATCACACAGGGTAAGACAAAAATTCCTTACCAAGCCTTTAAAACGTATATAGAAGCAGAAGAAGATATAGATGCTTTTCTCCAAGACTTTGAAAGGCTGTGTGCATTGCATAGTATTAGCCCAGACGAGTGGGTGCCTATTTTAGCAGGGAAGCTCACAGGGAAGGCTGCTGAAGCCTATAGAACTGTACCTGATGAGGAAATTCGGAATTACCACAGAGTAAAAGAAGTGATCCTGGCCCGATATGCAATCACACCAGAGGCATATCGGCGGCGGTTTAGAGACCTAAAGAGAAATGATAAGGACTCTCATGTGGAATGGGCTTGCAAGTTGCATCGGGCCGCTCTGGGGTGGATACAGTCCAATAAGGCTCGGTCCATGGAGGACTTGTTACAAATGGTGTTGTTGGAACAATTTTATGAGGGGGTAACCGGCGATATCCAGGAATGGGTGAGGGACAGAAACCCTACCTCCCTCAC
>OW240914.1:225584406-225620046 GCA_933207985.1 Pelobates cultripes
CAGCAACTAAGTCCTCAAGACTTACCGAAGGCAAGGATTCCCCGACACAGCAGGAAAGTAGTTTGCGGCTCACAATGCCATTCAGAACTACTTTACTTCCTTTGGAAAGGTCTCCTGCAAAGGAACCACCAGCCAGGACCGAGATCCACACCAGAATACGAGCACTGCCACAAAACATCACAAGAGAACACCTGAAGCGACCACCGTACAGCTTAGCAGATCGACCTCCTCCACGACAAAAATAAGGAAGCCATCTCCAGCAGACTGGTCCAGATACAGGAACTCTTGCATGCCGAATAACCAACAGGAACTAGAACAAGGAACCAGGAACCAAGCATCACAAAATGACACCTGCAGAGACCACCAAACTGCTTAGCAGATCGACCCCCTCCAAGACAGGAATCAGACAGACTGAACAAGAATGAGGAAGTCATCTCAAGCAGACTGGTCCAGATACAGGAACTCTTGTATGCGTCATAATGATACGACACAGACAGAACAGGAAAGCTGCAAAGTCCACTCCACAAACTCCAAGTGCCTCAACCATACTGTCACGGGTGGCGGTACGAAAACCGGGACCCCTGAGTGCCTGATGAGAAGTGGTGCAGGGTAACCACACGCCCCCTGGTGTTGAGCACCAGCGTTTGCGCTGCCACATACCAGAACCCTGATGCAGCTTATGTGGATCCCAGGAACTAGGAGCTTTGAATTAAGCAGACCTCCCAGGAGCTGAATAGGGAGGCTCTGCAGCAGGGATGTATCCAGTACTGAAGCAAGGCAATACTAGAAATAGGCACCATCCATGAAAACAAGACAAAACTAGGAGAACCCAGAACCAGAACAGGACAGAAAGCAGAACCCAGAACATGTACACAAGACATAAGGAAAACAAGAAAATAACATGGGCATGACTGGACAGGACTGTGATTACAAGATAAAATAAAACAAAACGAGATACAAGGTAAAACAAGAGGAGACATAACTAAGCACTACATATGAAAAGTATGGGGATTTAGTTACATTATATGATCATACATTGCACAAGTGTGTGTGTCTGCAGGAATTCTTGTATTTTGTGTGTGAGGTCTCCAAATGGAGACAAAATTAATATATGCTGTCTCCCAGAGATCCTGACGGAAACGGGAAAGATACTGGGAGACTACTTTATAGAAAACACCCCAGACCAGACCTCACACACACTTATTTGGGAAGCGCACAAATGCGTGGTCAGGGGCCACCTCATACAAAAAAGGGCATGGCTGAAACGACAACGGGAGGCACAAATTACAACACTCATACAGGACATACACGCAGCAGACAAATCCAACAAGAGAGACGGACTCCCAGACCATCAGGTTGTCCAGTGGCATGGGCTGTACAGGGGGCAGCAAGCTGTTACCCTTGTAGCAGCTCCGGTCAGCTCCATTCAGCTCACAGTGTAAGTCTCACAGTCTTTCTGTGTGTGTATGGACTCAGCAGTCTGTTTGTGTGTATAGACTCAGCAGTCTGTATGTGTGTATGGACTCAGCAGTCTTGGTGTGTGTGTGTGTATGGACTCAGCAGTCTGTGTGTATGTGTTCAGCAGTCTGTGTGTGTATGGACTCAGCAGTCTGTGTGTGTATGGACTCAGCAGTATGTATGTGTGTGTATGGACTCAGCAGTCTGTGTGTGTATGGACTCAGTAGTATGTATGTGTGTATGGACTCAGCAGTCTGTGTGTGTATGGACTCAGCAGTATGTATGTGTGTGTATGGACTCAGCAGTGTGTGTGTATAGACTCAGCAGTGTGTGTGTATGGACTCAGCAGTCTGCTTGGTGTGTATGGACTCAGCAGTCTGTCTGGTGTGTATGGACTAAGCAGTCTTTCTGGTGTGTATAGACTCAGCAGTCTGTCTGGTGTGTATGGACTCAGCAGTCTGTCTGGTGTGTATGGACTCAGCAGTCGTCTTGGTGTGTATGGACTCAGCAGTCTTGGTGTGTATGGACTCAGCAGTCTTGGTGTGTGTGTGTGTGTATGGACTCAGCAGTCTGTGTGTATGTGTTCAGCAGTCTGTGTGTATTGACTCAGCAGTCTTTGTGTCTGTGTGGACTCAGCAGTCTTTGTGCCTGTGTGTGTGGACTCAGCAGTCTTTGTGTCTGTGTGTGTGGACTCAGCAGTCTGTCGGTGTGTATGGACTCAGCAGTCTGTGTGTATGGACTCAGCAGTCTGTATGTGTGTATGGACTCAGCAGTATGTATGTGTGTATGGACTCAGCAGTCTTTCTGTGTGTGTATGGACTCAGCAGTCTGTATGTGTGTATGGACTCAGCAGTCTTGGTGTGTGTGTGTATGGACTCAGCAGTCTGTGTGTGTATGTGTTCAGCAGTCTGTGTGTGTATGGACTCAGCAGTTTTTGTGCCTGTGTGTGTGGACTCAGCAGTCTTTGTGTCTGTGTGTGTGGACTCAGCACTTTTAGTTTCTTTGTGTGTGGACTCAGCAGTCTGTCGGTGTGTATGGACTCAGCAGACTGTGTGTATGGACTCAGCAGTCTGTATGTGTGTATGGACTCAGCAGTCTTGGTGTGTGTGTGTGTGTGTATGGAATCAGCAGTCTGTGTGTATGTGTTCAGCAGTCTGTGTGTGTATGGACTCAGCAGTCTGTGTGTGTATGGACTCAGCAGTCTGTGTGTGTGTGTATGGACTCAGCAGTCTTTGTGTCTGTGTTTGTATCGACTCAGCAGTCTGTGTGTGTGTGTAAGAACTCAGCAGTATCTGTGTGTATGGACTCATTAGTCTGTGTAGGTGTGTGTATGGACTCAGCAGTCTGCAGGTGTGTATGGACTCAGCAGTCTGTTTGTGTGTATGGACTCAGCAGTATGTATGTGTGTATGGACTCAGCAGTCTTTCTGTGTGTGTATGGACGCAGCAGTCTGTTTGTGTGTATAGACTCAGCAGTCTGTATGTGTGTATGGACTCAGCAGTCTTGGTGTGTGTGTGTATGGACTCAGCAGTCTGTGTGTATGTGTTCAGCAGTCTGTGTGTGTATGGACTCAGCAGTCTGTGTGTGTGTAAGAACTCAGCAGTCTGTGTGTGTGTAAGAACTCAGCAGTATCTGTGTGTATGGACTCAGCAGTCTGTGTAGGTGTGTGTATGGACTCAGCAGTCTGTAGGTGTGTGTGTGTGTGTGTGTATGGACTCAGCAGTCTCTGTGTGTCTGTGTGTGTAAGGACTCAGCAGTCTGTGTTTTTTAATAATCCTTGATGGAAAGACAGGGCTTAACATGCGGCAGGGGCGCGGTCAAACTGCGGTGAGGGCGGGGTTAAAGGTGCCCCCTTACTTTTGTCCCTGGCCCACCATGTGCCCCCCCAAAAATGAATCCTAGAGACGCCACTGCCACCCATATGATCTACAATATGAACTAACGCCATAGAAACCATATGAACTAGGTTATAGACACCAGAACCACTTCAGAGAAACTGCTATGTTTATAATAGGGTTAATCCAGCCTCTAGAGCAGGGGTTCTCAACGTTAGTCCTCAGGAGCCCCTACCAGTCCAGGGTTTAGGGATTACCTGGGTGTGTCTAAGGTGTTTAGAAAAAGAAAAAAAAACACCTTAGAGTCTTAGAGCATTGTAAATGCTTTCCTATGAACTGGCTAAATGCGCGCGCGGCTGCTGCCGCGCATGCGCATTCAGCCGATGACGTCGCTGTGAAGGAGGAGGAGGAGAGCTCCCCGCCCGGTGCTGGTGAAAGGTAAGATTTTAACCCCTTCCTCTCCCCAGAGCCAGGCGGGAGGGGGACCCTGAGGGAGGGTGCGAGTATGTTTTCCTGGCACTATAGTGGTCCTTTAAGCTGAAGTGGTTCTGGGGACTATAGTGTCTTTAATGTGAGGTAAACTATAGATTAGTGTCACTAATAGTATACTAGATTGCCTACTTACAACCAGACGAGGATGATGTTTGGCTCCACTGGTCTGGTGTAGAACAGGATCTCTGGAGGCTGTTTGCAACTGTGGTCACAAAATTCAATGTTCTGGGAGAATTGGAAGCATCTCAATTTTTTTGGGGCCCCAGGGCCTGACGTTGAGTATGCGCACAAGGCACAATCATAAGTCCACTTATATGTTCCACCCACCCGTGATTTCGCTCACAGGGAGTGGAGTGTGTAGGGGATGTGTTATTGTAGAGAATCCAATATATGTGCTTATGGTATGTAGTGTATAGGGATACCAGTTTGTGTATCTTACCTGACCCCTACAAGGATGTCCACCTATATGCAGATCTCTCACCGCTAACGATGTCTTGTCGCAGGGAATTTGTCACAGTGGCTAAAATGCTGAGAAACCATAATATCCAATAACGCTGGGGATACCCTATGAAAATAAAAATATGGCGGAACGGCAAGAACCATACAATGAATGAGCTGGAAGTAGGCATGCGCCTCATAAAAAAATGGGGATTGTTCCCAACACAAACGTCGGTAGTGGCCGCTACTGCACCACAGACACGACTACATGGAGAATGGCAAATGGCGGGCTCGCCTATCGAGCCCTAAAAGACTGTTGCTCCTGGGACTCTTTCTCTCACCGATCACCCTATATAAAGAACCAGTTCACGTAACTATATGGTGCACAATGCATGGTACAATGGGAAATGCCTAACCGATTGATGTTGCTAGCTGAGTAACTTTAACTGAAGATAGAATGGGTGCCAGAGCGGGGAAGGAGGCTCCAGGGAGAGATGTATATGGGCAATGCACTAACTTTCTTTTGAGCAGAGGGCTGTGTTGCTAGAGATAGCATGTAAGTCATTCATAATTCGCTCCTAACACCAAGCGTACCCCCAAAGGTAGGATTGCCGGCCTGTGCCTAAGACGACGTATGTGCCAATTGTGTTAAAGGCGCTATTGTACATACTTTAGTTTTGTTTATTGGTTAATGTTGTTTAGTTCCCCCCCTTGGTCCCCCCCTGCCATGCCCTGCCACCAACAAGGAAGTTACACCTCACACAGAAAAGCGTGACCACAATTATGAACCATGGATGATACAGTAAAAAGTTTCTCCATGAATGTTAAGGGGCTCAACAGCCCTCACAAACGCAGGCTAACAGCCCAGGAGATGTCTAAATCCAAAGCAGCTATAGTGTGCTTGCAGGAAACACACTGCACACGCAAACCACCTGCCTTCAAGGTTAAGCAATTCCCCCAAGCCTTCCACGTCCCAAACCAAATCCAAAGGGGTGTCTATACTTCCACAGAGATTGGGTTTTTACTCCCACAAAACAATACGTCAGCAAAGATGGTAGATTACTCATCTTAGTGGGCTCCCTGAATGGCCTCCAAATTATGCTTGCCTCACTAGATGCCCCGAATGATACACATAAATCATTTCTGACCATGGCATTTCGTAAAATAGAACTGTATAAAGTCAGGCACACCATCATCTGCGAGGATTTTAACTGCACCCCGGACCCGCTTATAGACATACAGAGAGCACAAAATCGACCCCCTAAGCATGCATCAGCCTCCCTTTGCCGCCTTTTAGCACACCTATTACACTTGCACGACTACTATGATGTATGGCGCAACTTGTACCCTGGCACTAGAGACTATACATTTTACTCCCCAGTACACCTAAACTACACTACAATTGACCTCTGTCTGTTTGACAAACGCACGCTAACACACGCCAGCAACATGCATATTGGCCCTATCACATGGTCGGACCATGCCCCATTGGTAATTACTATGAAGATATCACATCCAGCTAGACGAAGAGGCACATGGCGCCTCAACGAAGCCCTTCTAGATAGTACACAATACCTTCCCCGAATTCAGGCATCTCTGGACGCTTATTTCGAGGCGCATGCACACTGCGAAACTGCACTAACTACGCCCTCATTAAACTGGGAGCCAACACCAAAAAGGCAGCATATACTGAGGAGGCAAGGCTGACTAAGGAAATCGCGGACATAGACGCTGTCCATAAAACAAACCCAACCAAGCGGACACACAAACACTTACAAACCCTTAAAACAGAACTACATGACCTGCAACTTAAGCAAACGGAAAAACTCATGCGTTACATGAAACAATCCCACTACAAGTAAGGTAACAAAACAGGCAAATTCTTAACAGGACGGGTGATACAAAAATACCTCCAGGCCAAAATCCCCTATATAACCTTGAAAAGAGGAGAGAAACTCTATAACCCCCAGTACATTGTAGACGAATTAGCGACATACTATGAATCGCTATATCAACTGCACAAAGACAAGGCAACCCATCAGCCCTCCACCATAGAAATAGATGCCTTTTTAGATAGCATGACTATCCCCGCATCTCTCAAGACCAGAGTTTGCACCTACATACCCCCTTTACAGAAGAAGAACTCAGGGATGCCATCAACTCACTCCCTAAACACAAAACCCTTGGCCCAGATGGTCTCTCTAATTACGATTATTTAAAATTAGCGCAACAACTAACTCCCCATCTTCTCCACCTATTCAACAACATCAAACAATCAGGAACAATGCCCAGAGAAATGCTGGAGGCGTTTATCGTTATGCTGCCTAAGCCTAACAAACCCCCCACTAATTGTGCAAACAGGCGGGGTTCGTGCCGGGGAAACAATTCGGGGACAACACCCGACATTTCCTAAACCTTATCGACTGGGCCAACAGATCTTCGCAACAAGGCCTGGTGCTGGCATTGGATGCCGAAAAGGCAATCGACCGCCTGCACTGGGGTTACATGGAACGCACAATGAGCAAAATGGGATTCTCTCCCGCCTTCCTGGTGAGCATAATGGCCCTTTACCATAACCCATCGGCTAAAGTCTTCAGCACAGGCTTTTTATCCGCACCTTTTTCCATATCCATAGCTAATGGCACACGCCAGGGATACCCATTGTCACCACTCATTTTTATCCTATGCCTCGAACCCCTGACACGCCTTATAAACGACAACACGCCAGATGGCACGAAAAAATTGGCACTATTTGCCGACGACATTCTCCTGTTCATCAATAAACCCACAACCTCCATTCCCACACTCACACGCATCCTGCACGAATATGGTGGGGTATCCTACTACAAAAACAACAACTCCAAGACACAAGCACTACGATCAACCTACCGCACCACTTACTGTCCAAGCTGACCTCTGAGTATATATTTGACTGTCGCAAAACATCCCTAACATACCTGGGGATCGAACTGAGGAAAATGCATCAGTCCATCTTAACAGAGAACCACTACCTGGTAGCACATAAACTCAAAACAACTTTAGAGAAATGGGAAAACCTGGAGATATCCTGGTTAGGCTGGGTAAACACGATTAAAATGATGGCACTACCCCACATACTCTACCTCTTTTGTACACTGCCAATAGCACTACCGAACAAACTGATCAAACTACTACAAACCACTATCAATGCACATGTGTGGAAGCGAAAGCCTCAACCTAGGGCTTCATTATACCAGAGGAGGTCTGGAACTACCAGACGTCAAGAAGTACTACAAAGCTTTGGTCCTAGCACAGGGGGTGCACATACTAAGACTCGTAATTCCTGCCCAACAGCCACTATGGCTAACACTGGAAGATGCATGCCTACACCCACACAATACAGCGCACTCTCTATGGGCTAGTAAGCTACACAGACAGGGCCACACATGTTGCATTGCTCTCGTTTTTTGCTGCGATCATGGCAGCTATGGAATCACTTCATTATAAACCCTCACTCACTATTAAGAGCAACACCATTAGCAACATTGACTACATTCTCCCCAGACTTACCCACGACTGGATGGACAACCAGGGGCATGCACAAAGTTCTCGACCTTCTGGAGGACAACAAGGTTAAATCTTTCCCTTACCTCACACAGCAATATCTCCTACCTCAAAGAGATATGTTTCTTTACCTTAGAGTAAGAGGCTCCTGGGGAGCCAATCCTTCTAATCACCCAGGTTCTGTCACCTAAATTGAGGAAGACATTGGCTCCCTCCTCGAGGGTCAGTCACGAGTAAAAACGACCCATATATGTTACAATGGGAAGGAGAAATGGGTCACCAATTTCTCGTGTCTAGCTGGCATGAGGCAATGACAAACAAAAAAAAAGCCTCAAAGAGTCTCTCATTATGGGAGGCTGTCACGGGTGGCGGTACGGAAACCGGGATCCCGGAGTGCCTGATGAGAAGTTGGGAGTCTGGAAGAGGATTAGCAGGGTCTGGTGCAGGGTAACCGCACACCCCCTGGTGTTGAGTACCAGCGTTTGTGCAGCTACGTACCAGAACCCTGATTCAGCTTATGCGAATCCCAGGAACTATGAGCGGGTAATTAAGCAGACCTCCCAGGAGCTGAATAGGGAGGCTCTGCAGCAGGGATGTATCCAGTACTGAAGCAAGGCAAGACTAGAGATAGGCACCATACATGAAAACAAGACAAAACTAGGAGAATAAGGCAAGACTAGAGATAGGCACATACATGAAAACAAGACAAAACTAGGAGAACAAGGCAAGACTAGAGATAGGCACCATCCATGAAAACAAGACAAAACTAGAAGAACCCAGAACCAGAGCAGGACAGAAAGCAGAACCCAGAACATGTACACAAGACATGAGGAAAACAAGAACATAACATGGGCATGACTGGACAGGACTGTACATGGACTGGGATTACAAGACTAAATAAAACAAGACAAGAAATACAAGGTAAAACAAGAGGAGACATAACTAAGCACTATATATGAAAAGTATGGGGATTTAGTTACATTATATCAGTGATGGCGAACCTTTTTGAGCCCGAGTGCCCAAACCGTAATACATGGCAATTTTTTTCCCTCAAAGTGCCAAAACGGCATTTAAACCTGAATACTGAGGTTTAAGTTTAGAAAAAATAACTCATACAGTTGTCCGAACTAATTAACATCTCTGTGTGTGTATTAAGCAGTTTGTGTGTGTGCTCGGCAGTCTGTCTGTATGTGTACTTAGCAGTCTGTCTGTATTTAGCAGACTGCTGAGTACACAGACTGCTAAACACACACACAGACTGCTAAACACACACACAGACTGCTAAATACACACACACAGACTGCTAAATACACACACACACACAGACTGCTAAATACACACACACACACACACACACACACTGCTGAGTGTACACACACAGACAGACTGCTGAGTGTACACACACAGACAGACTGCTGAGTGTACACACACTGCATTGAGGGGTACAGTGTATGTGTTTGTGTGTGGATTGATGTGTGTGTGTGTGGGGGGTGATGTGTGTGGGTGGGGTGATGTGTGTGGGGGGATGTGTGTGTGTGTCTTTTTGTGGGGTGATATGTGTAGGGCAGGGGTGCTGTGTGTATGTCATCCCCCCTCTCCCCCCCCTCTGTTTTCTTTCCCCCCATCCTTCCCTCATTTTTTTTCTCCCATCCCACACTCAGTTTTCTCCCCCCATCTCCCCCTCAGTCTCCTTCTCCCTCCCCCCATCTCTCCCTCAGTCTCCTTTTCCCAAACCCCCATCTCTCCTCGCTCCCTTTCTTTCCCATCTCTCCTCAGTTCTTTCTTCCTTTCCCCATTCTCCTGCAGTCTCTTTTCTTCCCTTCTCCTCTCTATCTTCTCCTGCGTAGTCTCTTTCTTCCTTTCCTCTCTATCTCTGCAGTCTCTCTTTCTCCTCCTCTATTTCTCCTGCAGCTCTTTCTTCCTCATTCTCCCGCAGTCTCCTTCCTCCTATCTCTCCTCAGTTCTCTTCTCTTCCCTTCCCTCTATCTTCCTCAGTTCCCTTTCCCCTTCTCTCCTCAGTCTCCTTTCTCCTTCCCATCTCTCCTCAGTCTCTTCTCCTTCCCCTATCTTCCCTCAGTTCTCTTTTCTCTATCATTCTTCCTCAGTCTTTTCTCCTCATCTTTCAGTTCCATTCTCTATCTTCTCAGTCTCTTTCTCCCCGCTTCTCCTCAGTTCCTTCCCCTAGTACTCTCTACCTTTGCCTCTTTCTCTCTCAGTCTTCTTCCCCAGTCCCTCCCCATCTCTCAGTTCTTGCTTCCGTAGCGTGGCTGAAGCGCTGCTGAGTTAAGCTTGTACTGCGGGATAGTGTTTTCTTTGTGAGTACTTTTATTTTGCCCGGGCTTTGGTATAGGAAATCAGGCGCGCTGCTTACGAAGTATATTGTGCTTAGTGCAGGAGGGAGTGTTTTGCGCTACTGCCGGGTTACTGCTTTTTGTGCTCTGCTGGGCGTGCTACTGTGCTTGCGGTTACGCGAGCGCATGGGCAATTTGCGGCCGCGTTTCCAGGTAAGGCGCGGCGGGTTACTCTTGTGGCACGCGTGCCATAGGTTCGCCACCACTGCATTATATGATTATACATTGCATTAGCCTGCCACAACGCCAATGTACCCCATATTCGGCTGGTCCTACACTGCCTAATGTTCGCTAAAAGAACCATACTAAACCACAAAAGCACTTACCTGCAAGAAAGGGCAGAGACTTGAAACAAAAGGAAAGTGGAAAACAAACGGGTGTGGCAACATAAAACAAACATTTAAAGGAAACCTGGAGACTGGGTATCCCAGGGATGGATTTACAGGAATGAACCCAGAAATCGCAGCAAAAAAGAAAACCAGACATAGACCAGAAAACCAAAAAAACCAAGCAAGGACAGCAAAAAGAGTACTGGATACCAGAAGCCAAAGCCAGACATCTCCGCAGAACATGGCATGATGTGACAGAGGCATATTGCAAAATCTCTACATAGATTATCAAGTATTTACAAAGATTCAACTGAGCTATGTTGGCATTGTGGGAGGAGAGTAGGAACAATGCTGCACATGTTCTGGGAGTGCCTGATATTGGGGACATTCTGGACATCAATACACGGCCTAATGTCCTGCACCACCGGTCATCTCCTCCAACTATGGCCAGAACACTACCTATTGCACATGACCCCTGAGCTGACAATGCACCTACATAGAAATGTGATAATCAATATACTTAGCACAGCAAAGATCCTTCCAGCTCAAAACTGGAAAAGTACCGACCATAGAGGCAGTGCGCTGTAGAGTGGATGTGATTTGCTCCTATGAACTTATGGCTAGCAGAATGCAGGGCCAGGAAGATGGGCACGAGAGGCAGTGGGAATGCTGGAGGCCCACACCGTGAGAGTAGGCAAACAAACATGGAAAGGCTCCCACTAAATTGTCAAATGTGAATGTAAATGTTACTATAAATGGAGAAATTGAAAACAATGGTGAAAATTTAAAATAATGGTGAACAATGGGATCTAAATGTAAATGAACATAAATTTTTAAATGGAATGTAACTCTAGGTTCCATGCAAATCAAGAGCTGGCAGGGATAGGGGACCAAATTTAGTCCTCCCCCCTTGCCTACCCTCCTACAACCCCTACCTCCTTCCTGCTTCCCTGTTACCTAATATACCGTAAAATTAGATGCTGCGACAGTCCACGCTGATAAAATATCCCAAAGCAAATGTGCAGTACGGAATGGGCAGGTACCCAATATTATGTATACTCACTGCATAATAGACCATGCCAACCTGTTACTGTGTATTATTAAGCAACAATGTATGTACCTAACACTATCAGATGGATGTATAGTATGATGCTATCCTGTTTACTTTCATAAAAAACTATATATGGAACAAGGAGACCTAACTTGAGCTATTTTCCTTGATTTTGCAAAGGCCTTTGACACAGTAGACCACGACATGCTACTGCACAAACTCAAAAACTCAGGTATTGGTGATTGTCCGCTAACCTGGTTTCGATCGTATGTATCGGATCACTTGCAATATGTGTCCATTTCTGACAGCGACTCCCTCCTTCTCCAAGTCACATGTGGTGTTCCCTGAGATTCCATTCCCGGCCCCCTACTATTTACATTATTTATAAATGATCTGTCTAATGTCTGCAAATCTTCAAATGTAAACATGTACGCAGACGACACGGTGATCTATGCGGGCAAATCCGATCTACCGCAGCTTGAGGCTGTGCTCCAAGACCAGTTTACAGAAGTAGAAAAGTGGATCGCAAAAAAACCAAAAACAAACCCTTTCCTAAACGCATTCCCACATTATTAAACTCAATACATTGTAAAACTCGTTCTGCCGATTTGCGCTACAATGTAATTACAGGACCCACCATTGTGACATGCTAAAAGAACTAAACTGGCTGTCACTGGACGCACCCTTCATCTTTCCAGCCTTGTGTTTAAGAGCTTTTCTGGGAACCTCCCGCCCTACCTGAGCAGAATGCTCTCCTCGGCTATTCCCACCTCCTATAACCTCCGATCCAGTACCAGCACTTTATTTAGTCTACCTCACTACAAAAGGAAAGCGGCCCGATCCTCTTTTTCCTACAGAGCACCGTAATTATGGAACGACCTCCTTCACACTTTAAAATCTTCCCCAAGCCTAAAGTCTTTTAAGAGATCCCTCTCTACATACCTCAAAACAGAATGCACGTGTTATGGCTGATTATATATTTCCTTAAATTTTGTATATATTGTGTATTAATATTGTTTTTGTATTTTATTGTACCCTAATGTATCAATGCAATGTTTTGTGGACCCAGGGAATACTTGAAAACGAGAGAAATCTCAATGTATCTTTCCTGGTAAAATATTTTATAAATAAATACATAAATAAATAATAAAAACACACAGGAACCTTACATATTATAAATCCCTGGATAGCTCTGATCCGAGTGCCCAAATTGGCAAAATAGCACACAGATCCATGAATAATTGATAAATCGCAACCAGTGTAAAGTTTAAACAAGCCGCAAACAAAATTCATGTTCAAAAGTGATCCAGGACAAATGGGGTTTGGCCTGTCAACTGTCGGTAGTTCCTGTGGACAAAACAGGGGGAGGTCCCCCTGACTCTCAGGGAAAGATTGTTCCGCATTCCCTCCAAAAAGCGATCTTGTAGCTGGTAGGGAAGTAGGGAAAAACCAGGTTGAAAGTTGGCTGAGAGCTGAGGCTAGCCTCACCCGGAGGTCCAGAAGAGTTGTGAATAAGTCCTGCTGGACCTTGGTTACAGTCAGGGAAAGGGTGGCTCTTAGCTAGCTGGCCTGGAGGGGAAGGTGATGGAAGCCAGGGGCAGTGAAAATAGTCTCTTGGGGGACGATATATGGCAAAACAATCGCTATCTGGATGGTAACTGTTTAATAAAACTCTGTTTTTGGTTAGATCTCTTCCTTTCCTGGTCTTCCTCTAAATGTAAAAAAAAATATTTATTTCCTGCATTCCAGTGCAAGGACACATTCTCATTGCAGTCCAATCCTCCTCTGCTTACATCTCTCCCCCTCTGTCTAAAGTGAGGACTTAAAGGGACACTATAGTCACCTGAACAACCACAGCTTAATGTAGTTGTTCAGGTGAGATCTATAGCTCCCTGCAGGCACTCAGTTGGCCACCAGAGGGACTTCCTATCATGTATGGCCCTAAGAAGGCCATGTACATGTCAGACGTATTAAAATACGTCTGACGTGTGCAGGAGAGAGAAGGTACTGTGTGCGTGCCTTCTCTCTCCTGCCTGTCAGCACAGGAGAAGGGGCAGGCAAACACCGCGAGCTGAGCTGTCGGTCAGCTCGCGTCCGCGCAAACCGCGCACATGCGCAGTAGTGCGCTCAGGACTTCATAGGGCAGCATGAATGCCGCCCTATGAAGTATGTGCGCATGTGCGGCAAAGCCGCGCATGCACAAAAGGGAGCAATGACGTTTGCGAATGGAAGCATCTGATTGCTCCCTGCTCGTGCCCGCCTATTTCGTAATTTTGACGAGGCTCCCGGCACTGGAACGAGGTGAATAAAAAGGGCTGATTGGAGTGTCCCTTTAAGAGGAACAAAGGGTAGGGCTACTATTGGATACCTAGAATATGCATTTCTTAGTAGGGCTGATGCTGTAAATACCAAACTATATGCAAAATACAGATTATAGAAACAAGGTACATCATAGGCATGCGCAGCCTATTGCATTAGGGTGTGCACCCTAAAGCACAAACACACGCCGCATGTATATGTATGTATGTATAATAATAAATGGTGTCCTCTGGAAGTTTTCGACAAATACCTCTCCATTGTTACAATGGCTCCAACACAACTACTGCTAGCCTTACATGATAATAGGCTCACTACGTGTAAGTTCATGTTCTACGTAAGAATGTTGTTGGTTCGGTTAGGCTTGAACCCAGCCAACTATTCTGGTCACTCATTCAGAATAGGAGCAGCTACTACAGCTTCTAAAAGGAATATCCTGGCGCACATCATTTAAATATTAGGCCGATGGAAATCCACGGCTTACACTAGATACATTCCTCAGCCAGTTCAAGAGGGGCGCCTGGCATTTAAGAATATGATTTACCATGCCTCTACTTAGACACTACCAACTACAAGGCGACATACGGAATTACGGAGATCTTACAAACACCATCTCCTGACTTATACATGTCAAAAAACAAACATAATTAAAGTTAATATAGTTGTGACACTTGTATATATATTTCATATGTTTTCATCTATTTAGTTACAGGTACTACTGTTACCTATACGGATTACCAGGTTTCAATAACCTATACTACCAGGTACGTACACCTGCTTACAGTAGATCCATAAAAAATCTCCCACAAAATAGACAAGTACTGGCAATTAGGGTCATAAGGGCCAATAGGTAATTCCTTTTTTCTCTGCACTATGCTTAGGATTAGTGGTCCCGCGAGGCCAACACCCCCCTTCAAACTCTGAAGCAAACACCCCTTGGGCCACACGTGAGCTAGCCGCCTCGCACGTACCTTTCCTATTTCTGGTTACAGTCACCAAGAGGCCGACATCCTGCCACAACGTTCAGTGGCCACAAAAATCCCCTTGCGCCAACCATAGATAGAGCCTCTCAAGCCACTTGGCAACTAGCAGGGCCTCACCTGTCACCAAAAAACAATAAGCATAATGGTTTCGCCTCACGGCATAGCTAGTAGCCAGTACTAAACTACTGGGTTTCAAATAATAATTTTATCTTTCATTTTATTCAAGTATGTCTCATGAAGGTGATGAACAGCTATCTATTCATGGCACACCAACTAGGGTCGAGACACGCTCTCGTAGGGGAGATATTGCCAGTCCGGAGGCGACAGATCCCCTACCCTGCCACAGCAAGGAAAGCGGAGCTATTCAAACTCCTAAGCACTACAATCGACAACACGGGAGCAGTGGAAGGCCCCAGCAACACTAATTCAGGTGATATCCAGGCAATTCTGGCCTCGCTCATGAACTCTATGGGTCAATGACAGACTGGCTAACCTCGAGGCGGTCACCACAGCCCTCACCAAGGCTGGTCTTCCTGATACTGCTCAGAAAACACCAACCAAACCACGGGCCACGGGTATTGTTATCTCTTCAGATTATCAGGACGTTGACCCTGCACACACTATCCCAGCCCACATTAAGAGAGACATCCTGGAAGGCAAAGATGTCAACCTAGCATCCCTACTAATTGCCTCCCAGGATGTGGTGGAGAATAAAACCTATATGTACGATGAAGTATCTGTGGTGGTCAGATCCAAAGACGCAAGGTTAAACCGGAAACTGACCATTCCAGAATTTGTGTTAGCCTTTTACGGCATTGCGCACAAATCCCATAGGGATAGTCACAGGGAAAACTTCCCTCAAGCAGAGACTCATCATAGATCTGTCAGCCCCTCATACCTCATCTACACCAAGTCTGAACTCTCTTATTCCCTCCGAAGAGTTTTCCCTACAATATGCCACTATAGACTGTAGCGGATGGCACTGGGCTGTCCTGAGAATTGCATATGTTTTGACTGCATTCGTGTAAATGGCAAAGTTATATGTGTTAAATGTATTGTATTCGTCTGATTTTCGGTAGTTTCATTCCCTTAGTTTGTTCGAATGAAACTTCCAAACAGTCAGACCTCCCCTGTGTGAAGTGTGCCTTCAATTACCCGTTGCAACATTGTTGCGAACGGGTAATTGACAAGCTGAGTAGCAGTCCTTTGTTCTCGGGGGTGGCCGCCATTCGGGAAACAAACACGTGGCGGCGGCCATTTTAAAACTCCCGAACAGCGGTGTTTTGCGGTCGAATGTCTGGAACTCAAATCGGACACTCAACTAGGCGAACACTGCTGAGACCTCCACAAGCCCAGTCCGTTCGGTTCCAAACAACCGAACGAGGGGATTCAGTCTCCCTAGTCTCTGTAACTGGAGGCTTTCGTGTAGTTTGTTCCCTTACTCCAGGACCCACCGCAGGGCCCCATCGCATGGAACCCCATTCGGCTATTCTTTCCAGCGCGGTCGGTCATTTTATTCCCTCCATAAATTTCCCGAACCCCTGGTCTGATCTGGGTGATTTTTGGATATGTTGTTCACCCAGATCAGGGCTACCAGGGGATGTATAATTTAAAGCAGTACCTCTAGGTTTAGGGGTACATCCAGAAAAGGGGGAATTGGTGTCCTGGATAAGGGGATTATGATGCAGGCTGAGGGGAGGAGATGTGTGGGAGGTTACAGAACAGAATTTTTCAATAAAAAATGATAAAAAGTAGAGAATTTCCAAATGGAATAAAATGAAGTAAAAACAGTCTCACTGATATCAGGTATGATTACAGTCCTCGGGGATAATTCCGTCCGCGTTGGAAATAGTCCGTTTATGTGGAGATAAGAAACACAAAGAGAACTGCCAATAGTGAAGTATTATAGATCCAAGGGAAAAAAAAGTTAACTCAGAATCAGGATTTTAAACTCACATTTAATGGAGCTACGGCCAGCTCTGAGATGAAGGGCACTTAGTGGTATAATCCCCACTTCAGGATATACTTGGATGGTAGCTTCGTCTGTCCGACTTGGGTTCCGTCGAATCCCACAGGGTATAGGAAACAGCAAATAGTGCTCTCAGTAGGAACAATTGGAAATAAAATGAAATAAATGAAATTATACTGCTCTATTATCACAGCGCTGGTGGAATTATCCCCACCTATGGATTGCTTGGCTGTAGCTTGGACCGGCTCTTATGTGAGAGACGCTTGATGGTATGTTCCCCACTGGTGGGTATACTGGAGAGGTAGGCCCGTCTGTTCGGCTGGGTTCCGTCAGGTTCCACAGAATGTATGAAACAGTAATAGTGCTCTCAGTAAGAACAAATTAGATAAATAAAATAAGATATACTTACAAAAATAGAGCAGATTGGTACTGCTCTATTACCACAGCGTTGGTGGAATTATCCCCACCTAAGGATTTCTTTAAGACAGGATACAGTAAAAAATGATAAAAATATTTAAAAAAAGGTTAAATAAAAAAATTAAAAATAAAATTATAAAATGCCAGGAAAAGTACTAAAAAAAAGTGTATATGAGTACAATAAAGTAAGTAAAAGATTGGTCCTATAAAAGAGGTAACCAAAAATAACTTTTATTGATTTAAAATACACTATTTAAAACCATTAACGCGTTTCACCTATGAGTTTTTTTTCAAAATGGTAATAGAACAATATACCTGGCATAAAACAGTATTTATAAGAGTACACAGTGGTTGAATTTGGCGCCAAAATGTTTTGCACCAATTAGAAACAAGCATTAAAACAATTATATTTTACAAGCTCAAAACAGATAAAAAAAACTACTTTGTTACATAAAATTAGCTTTCTTAAGTCATAAAATATATTTGTTTGTGCAAAACAAAGCACTAGTGGCTTTATTAAGTTTTAACTTTAGTGGTCACATGATCGGGACTCGGGAGGTTGCCGTGCGCATGCGCAATCGGAGGTTGCCGTGCGCATGCGCAGGACAGAACATAGGCGGATCGCTCAGCCGCATTTAGAACTATGTGACCGGCATAAGGGAGCAGTGCTCCCTGGGTGATGTAGTTGGGCGGATCGCTCAGCCGCATTTAGAACTATGTGACCGGCATGAGGGAGCAGTGCTCCCTGGGTAATGTAGTTGTGCCGGTCACTATGTGCTTAGGGGAAATGGCGAGCGAGCTGGACAGGTAAAGTCCTGTTATCAGCTGCTCCCATTTTTATCAAGATATGTGTATATAAAGAATCACAATATGCATCACATAAAAATAAAAAACAGAGATAAATACCAAAAATAAAAAATAATTAAACATGAATTAAAAACAAATAGTGATATATAATCCATATTTAAAACAGTGTTATAAAAATAAATATTGAAGAATTTTTATAATACATAAATAAAACATATGGCAGATAAAAACAGGCAATATTTTATATTGGAAAATATTCTTTTAGAAAAAATTATGCAAATCAAAGTCTGCATTGAGACCTTGAGGTATAAGGGTCTGTAATCTATAGACCCATTCCATTTCTGTTTTTCCTAAAATGTTTTTTATGTCACCTCCTCTCCATTTTTAGCATTTTTGGATCTTTATTATGGATTAAGAAATGTTTTGATACAGAGTGGTTTAAGTATCCATTTTTTATATTCCTACAATGTTCACTAAGTCTGGTCTTTAGACATCTAGTGGTCATCCCCACATATTGGAAGCCGCAGGGGCATTACAATAGATAAATCAAATTTTTAGTGTTACAGTTTATAAATTCCTTTATTTTAAAAGTAGTTTTTGTTTTATTTGCGGTGAATTCTATAATTTTAGATGGCATTGTAGAGTCAGCGGTTTTACATACAATGCAATTTTTACAGTTGTAAAAACCTATGGATTGAGGAAAAAAGGATAATGGGTTTTTTGGTGGGATTGTTTTAGTGAAATTGGTGGTTAAAATCGATTTAAAATTAGGGGCTCCCCTGAAGATTATACTTGGCTTTTCTGGGATAATTTTACTGAGTTTCTCATCGTGTTCTAAAATATGCCAATGTTTTTTAATAATCTTTTTTATTTCCCTGCTTTTGTTGTTGTAGTTAAAGGTGATGGGGAGAGAGATAGAATCATTTTTTATTTTGGGTTTATATATTAACAGTTCGTCCCTATTTTTATTTTTTATCTCATTAATATTTTCTAGTAGATCTGATTCTGAATAATTTTTTTCCATGGATTTATTTTTTAGGACATCAGCTTGTTCGTTAAAATTTTCTAATTCTGTACAGTTTCTCTGTAGTCTTAGAAATTGGCTTTTTGGGGCACTGTCGAGCCATGGTTTATAGTGACAACTGTTCTTATCAATTACTGTTGTGACGAAATGCCTTTTGTCACTAGATTTTTAGGTGACAAGTTGCCCTTTGCCCCTGGCTGTTGGAGGAGCCTGAGTGCCAGCCTCCTGCCTCATGACTATAGCCCTGGGTTGTATGGCCCTTTACAAACATTATTTGGGCTTATGGACTTTTATTGTACGGTGTTGGCCCTTTAAAAACGGTAATGTAAATGGTAGTTGGTTCAGAGCTTAATGTGTCAATAGAAATAGTGCAAAATATATTTGTATATGGGCAGCAACCTAAAATAAGACGTTCCCTCACAATGCGTCTAAGGAAGAGGAGAATCAAAGAGATAAAAGATATAGGTCGTGCCAAAAGTTATTGGGGAGTGTATAAAAACTCGTGTGGGAAAAAATAAATAAGTGAATATAAAAAGGTAGAAAAGAGCAACATAAAAAGTACTCACATATACAGTGGTATATAATAACATAAATAAGTCCTTAGATGAGTATAAGATGGTGTAGTCCACTTAATGAGTAGTAAAAGGAAATAGTGATCCAAACGAAGAGATGATCAGGAGTTTCTTGTTCCGAGTGACGATATATAAAATAGAACAGAAGGAAATTCCAATAGTGTAATCTGTCAATTAAAATTCCTTGCGTGAATTCAAGATAGTAGAGTATCCCACTCACCTTTCTGAGAGCTAAGATAAGCTCAAATCAACTTCGCATCCAGTGGTATAGATCCACCACTGATGGGATATAGGCTTGTGCACGTAGAGAAAAACCTCGGGGAAAGTGGAGAATAACACAAAATAGTGCTCACTGTATAATAAATGTAACGTGAATATAAGAGTATATGGGATACTCACATTTAGGTGAGCAGAAAAATACTGCTCACTAATATAGCGTTGGTGGTATAGTCCCCACCTAGGATTCTTGAGTACAGATTAAAAAGAGCATAAAATAAAATAAAATAAAATCAAAACCAGGTCCAGGAATAAAATAAATGAGAATAAAAATTATAGGAGTATGGCAAAAAGAATATATTAGCCAATAATCCTTTATTAGTGCAATATAAGATAATACAATAGATAAAATAGCCAAAACGCGTTTCGCCACACAGGGCTTTATCAACTGGCAATTGTAGAAACAGAGACCTGGTATAAAATGGTTTATATAAACTATTAGTCCATTAACAATTTTAAAATTGGCGCCAAAATGACGTCATAATTTATGCACGAAATAGTTAATAGCATATATGTGGTTAAAAGTGAATATAACATTAAATCCAATTTTAGAGACATATTATTAGATTAAAAAACATGTTAGTATAATATTATTATAATATACAGACAATTTGAAATAAAAAGAAATAAAAACGGGTCATTTCCGGTTTCGGGCGATCATATGACCGGACGCAACCAATGACGTCCTAGCGTCAGACGAACTCAGCCGAAGGGGGAGATGGGGAATGTAGGCAAAGGGAGGGGGATATGTTGGAAGCGAGTGACTTCCGGGTTTCGGCGGTTTCGGCGGTCACGTGACGTGGCGCTGCCAATAGCGTGCTCACGTCACGTGCACCCCGAAAGGGACGATGGGAATTGTAGGAAAAGTGACTAGTACAAACCAAAAGAGAATACTTGTAAATAAAGTTATTTCCAAGGGAAAAGGAAATATAACATTGTAGTAGGAAAGACACCATTTAGGTATAATAATAAAAAACAACAGAACAAAGTGTCTTTAGAAGTGTGTATTAACAATAAAAGAGACAGATAAGGAAAAGGGTAAAAATATAAAAATATAAAAAAAAATATAAAAAAATAAAAAAATATAAAAATTGATATGTGTAAAGAAATGGAATGGTATAGGAAGTATAATAAGAAAAATGATAAATCTAAAAGATATATCATATAAAAATTTAAGAAAAATAAAAAAAAACATGTTTAAAATAGATATAAAAAATCTGAAAGGTATAAAAAGGTTATAAAAAATTAAAAAGATCAAATTCAAGATTAAGCCCCTCAGGGGAGAGGGTTTTTAGTTGAAATACCCATTCCATTTCTTTTTTACCAAGAATTTTTCTTATATCGCCCCCTCTCCAAGGGGTGTTACATTGTTCTATACCCAAGAATCCTAGGTGGGGACTATACCACCAACGCTATATTAGTGAGCAGTATTTTTCTGCTCACCTAAATGTGAGTATCCCATATACTCTTATATTCACGTTACATTTATTATACAGTGAGCACTATTTTGTGTTATTCTCCACTTTCCCCGAGGTTTTTCTCTACGTGCACAAGCCTATATCCCATCAGTGGGGGATCTATACCACTGGATGCGAAGTTGATTTGAGCTTATCTTAGTTCTCAAAAAGGTGAGTGGGATACTCTACTATCTTGAATTCACGCAAGGAATTTTAATTGACAGATTACACTATTGGAATTTCCTTCTGTTCTATTTTATATATCGTCACTCGGAACAAGAAACTCCTGATCATCTCTTCGTTTGGATCACTATTTCCTTTTACTACTCATTAAGTGGACTACACCATCTTATACTCATCTAAGGACTTATTTATGTTATTATATACCACTGTATATGTGAGTACTTTTTATGTTGCTCTTTTCTACCTTTTTAGATTCACTTATTTATTTTTTCCCACACAAGTTTTTATACACTCCCCAATAACTTTTGGCGCGACCTATATCTTTTATCCCTTTAAAAACAGTGTATGAACATACTGAAACTTTTGAGACACTTTTTCTGCCCCTTTGAATTCATGGGAAGGTGTGCCTCTTCCCCTCCCCCAGCTCCATTGTTCTCAAGCAGGGAGTTGTCCCAGGGACACTGCCAGACCAGTGGGAACTGGTTTGGGCAGGAAAAGCCATGCTTCCTTTGGTCACAAAGGACTTCTAACTAACTTTTGAACTAATGGAAGGATTTGCATGATTTTTGGGTATGTTTGTATTTGGGATGTGCTGATTAATAATAATTAATATTGGATATATGGTTTTAGAGTTATGAAAGTTGGGTAAAAAGTCTGTTTTAAAATGTATGGATAATTGGGTTACCTCTCAGGCTAAGGGGAGGAGATGTGTGGGATGTAACCATTGTGCGATTGGTTGTACTGTGTCCCACCCTGTGGGATGTCCCCTTGCATGGGGACTTGCATAAAAGCCAGTATGTGGTAATTCAAAACAGATCATCTTGTACCTTCATGAAGTTTCGGCTCATGTTTGGGGGATTGGAGAAACTACACTCTGGGGATTGCTATAATCACTATACTCCCCAGGGTATAATCACTAATCTCTGCTAAGAGCTTGTTCCTGTTCCTGCTCTCTGGAATTCGGAGAGAGGTCGACCTGCTGGAAGCTGGACCCTGGTCCTGGGTCCAGAGTGGGTGGAGACGGCGAGACCCCAACCAAGCTGCGGCGGTTCGTGGGGTCTGCAGTGGTTATGGTGTCAGGCAGAGTGCTTGGAGGCCTCGGAAAGCACTAGGAGCATCCGTCGGCCGAAGGTACCCGGTCGGGGTGCCAGCGGTTCCGTTACAACTGTGTTAACACAAACTTTTTAAAAAAAGTTTTAGTGTGAATTTGTCCATTTTTAATAAATATATTGAGATCTAAAAAGTTGATTTGTTCTCTACTAAATTCATGAGTTAAAATTATGCCTCTGTTATTAGTATTAAGAACATTAATAAAAGAAATAAGACTGTCTTCGGTTCCATCCCATATAAAAAAGAGATCATCTATATACCTAAAATATGAGACCAGGTTTGCCCCTAAATTGTCTCCGTCGTAAGTGGCTGTAGATTCCCAATCTGCCATGAATAAATTGGCATAGCTTGGGGCAAACTTAGTACCCATAGCAGTTCCCCTTTTCTGGAGATAAAAAGAATTCAATAAACAAAAATAATTGTTTTTTAAAATGATGTTAATATGTAAAAATATAACTTTTACCACTATACCTTCAAGGTAAAGACAAAAATAGGTCACTACTAAATGAATAGAGGGATATGAAATATAGTACTGGAATAAAGCTGTATTAGAACACAGGCTTCAACGTAGGTTTCAATCCCAATAATGACCCCTTATGTCTGATCTAACCTTTACCACGCTTCTGGATATAAACTAAAGGAGTACTATGTCTCCAATAACAACAAGGTACATGAAAGCCCAATGTGGAACCCTCCAAATTCAGCTATCTAAGCGATAAAGGACCAGGTCCCTAAAAATAGAGACAGTCTGGGACTAATAATAACCAGAGCAAAAATACATATAGATAGAATAGAGAGAGGATACATAGAGTGAAAAGTCAGTTTCAAATAAACTGGCAGTGTAGTTTATAAAGCCTCTCTCCTTGTAAAACTATCTAGACAGGTATAGTAGCACAGAAGTAAAATGAAAAGAAATATTCAAAGCATATTTGAACATAAGAGTGCTTAAATCAAAAAGTGCCCAGTGCCCATATTCAAAAATGAAAGGATAAACGCCCGACACGCGTTTCGGTGCTTGTATGCTGCACCTTCATCAGGGGACAACAGATTAGTAGTCAGGCCTCACTTAAATTAAAAAAGATTAGGTACCTGTGGCCAATGGTGTCCGTGAGGAAATCACCCCCAGGTGCGACTGCTGTCAACGCTCACGCGGTCTATTTCTGCAAAGTAGCTTACACGTAGATACCCCACGTGGTCACAACTTGAAAGTCTCTGATTGGCTCTATTCCAAAAAAACACTCTGGGATACGCCCCACAAGTTTGGGACTATTCGTTTCTTAACATGAAACATGTTGTGGCGTCCAGCCCCCATGGGCGTGATTAGACACTTACTCCATAGCGAACTAGGTCTTGTGGACTCTTGTGGATTCAAACTCACACGACTTCTAGGCATCATATTAGCCATCAAGATGAATCCATATAATGTACCAGGCTTAATTATGTGTCTAGTAGTGTATATAAAGTGTGATCCTGTGTATACACTCTAAGTTGCATATAGATGGATCTAACATCCACATAATGTGCAATCTAAATAGGAGCACGTTTCGGTGCCTAAAACTATGCACCTTCGTCAGGGGCCAACATGAGACTAATATCTGGTCCCTTAAATACTAAGTTTGGCAGACGATATGAATACCTGTAACCAATAGGGTTTAGAGAAATACCGCCTCATGTGAGTCCGGTTGCCGTGATAATTGCGGTCATATTCTGGGGGACCACGTGGTGTACGTGGGGGAGTGGTCTCCTACCGTACCACGTGACTCGACATGCCGGCTCTCAACATCGAGACTACATAGGATGGCATCACCCGTAAGTGAAGTTTACTCTATGGTATTTAAAGTATGTTTCGTATCTCTTAGATACGATGGAAGTTCAACAACCAATATCCGCAGGATCTGGTCCGCATATAAACTGGCATTCTGAGTCAAGTTGCCCTTACCTGAGACAATTGGTCTCCCACTTAGTTCTGGTTTTTGTTTGTGTACTTTTGGGAGGGCATAGAATGTTGCAGTTATAGGATTTTTGACCAGTATAAAATTATATTAATCTTTAGAGATTAAAGACATAGTCAGGGCTCTATCCAGAATATTTTTGAGTTCCACTAAATAAACGTGTCACTATCTTGAATAAGATTATGTACCATCGAAACATAGTCAGATTTATTCAAGATAACTGTATTCCCACCCTTGTCAGATGGTTTAAAGATCACCTCATCCAGTGCCTTCAGATGTTTAAGAGATATTTGTTCCTGTGGGATAATATTGCTTCCAAGTTGGATCAAAAGCTATTTCTGATTAATTTTGTCTGTTCCTTTATCACTTAGCTGAATTTGGAGGGTTCCACATTGGACTTTCATGTACCTTGGACAGTTGTTATTGGAGACATAGTACTCCTTTCGTTTATATCCAGAAGCGTGGTAAAGGTTACACCAGACATAAGGGGTCATTATTGGGACTGAAACCTACGTTGAAGCCTGTCTTCTAATAAAGCTTTATTCCAGTACTATATATCATACCCCTCTATTCATTTAGTAGTGACCTATTTCTGTCTTTACCTTGGAGGTATAGTGGTATAAGTTAGATTTTTACATACTTTATCTTTTTTTCATTAATTTTTATGGTCTCATTTTCTTTGGGTATATCTAGCCATTTTTTATATTAATATTTAGTTCCTACGTGGCTATATTTACATCCAGGTGATGCATACGGTCTCCTGTCTTGATTTACATTGATACTACCTAGCATCTTTCATTCCTTTTGTTTACTATTATATTACTACTAATATTTACTATACTATTTAAATTGGTGACCAATAGGCTGTTGTCTCAAAGCATTTTCACCTTGTGTCTTACAATGAGCAAATCAGACTAGGAAAGCAGTGAGCTATGTGTTCACCCGTCACACTGGCAAATGTGATTAGCTTTAGTAATAATAATTAGGAAATAATAATGGCAACATATATGTATGGTGTATTATTTATTATTTTACACTTTTAATAACAAATACACCTTTAAAATTCATTTTCAAAGTACAGTTTGACACAGAATAGACACACAAAGGTGCACAAGCCATTGATTTCAGTGAGACTTTGACCTATGTATCCTGTGCACACAATTCCAAAGTTCTAGTGAAAAGATTTTATAAATGATTCTCTACAGACAATGTACCTGCCATCGTACACACAACTTAAATAAATAAAATAACACTAAAAGTCATCAATCATTAGCAGAATTTCTGACAAATCTATTTGCTAAAAATTTTTTATTTAAAAATGTGCCCCCTCTCTTGTCAATCAGTTGTCATGATATACTTCATGTCTTAGGCACAGATACTGTATCTCATACTTTCTGTGATATATAAGATTGAAGTGCACATATGATGTGCTATCAATGAAACAAGCATGTTCGTGCAATTACATTGGTTGGCCTGATTGGCTAATCTTGGCCAATAAAATCAGAGAGTGTTGTGACAGGTTCTCTTGAAGCTTGAAGGATTTCTAGAATAATAATTATAATAGTTTATTTGTTAATTAAAATAGAATAACATAAATCCCTCCAGGGACAGTGAGAGCCCTCGGTCCTTGTATGGTGTTTTTCTGGTCTCTAATCTCATGGCAGTGCACTTTCTTTTCTCCTTTTTAGTCTTTTTCTATTACTCTCTATACTTTTCATATTTACTCTTGAAAGGTACCTTTCTCTTAAAATACAGGTGAGTGAAGCATGCCAACCCACACTTTGTTCTTGCACTTTGTCTTAAGTGTTTGGTTTTAGAACAATTTAAAAAAAGCATTTTGTAACTGGAACGTTTATTTGGCAGACATACACTCACTGACACACACACACACACAGACAGAAACTCACTGACAGACATTCACTCACTGACACACACACACACACACACACACACACACACACACGACAGACAGACACTCAAACACACACTCACTGACAGACATCCACTGACTCACTCACTGACAGACAGACAGACATACACACACACACACACACACACACACACAGGCAGACACTCACACACACTCTCACTGACAAACACTCACCTCCCTGGGGTCCAGTGGGGGGCAGCTCCTCACTCTTCCAGCATGCTGTTTAGTATGTCAGGGCCAAAATGATGTCATATTCCATCTCCCGGCATCCCAGAGGGCGTGCGAGGGAGGAGTGAGAGACTTCAAGAACAGCCTACCTCGCCGCCTTCCTTCTCTGCCCCCCTCTCCTCTGGACACTGGGATTTGTTGGCAGAGCAGGCACCTGCCATTAAGGTAAGCAGGTGCCTGCTCTGCCTTATGTAGCGCTCGCCCAGCACTGCGGACCCAGACAGGGGCAGTCAGCTCACCTGTGAGCATCCTGGTCCTGACACCTATAATGTGCAAGGAGTGACTAAAACATAATACTAACTGGGATCCTACATAAAAGTTCTGTTTTCTGCCCCCAATGATGGTGATTACTGTCACATGGCCCATAGTTGGTGGGAAGGAGGCTGACCTGCAGTTCTCTCCAAATACCAGTGTAACAGAGGATTCCGTTACAAATATAATTACTGATCCCAATATACTGAGCCCATTGATAAATGTAAAAATGCTATATGTCCGAGTTTGCACAGGATAATTATTATAGCTGTTTGAGTTTCACAATCTATTAACAGAGTACACTTCTTGACAAATTCTTTGCTCTTTCTGAATCCAGTTTTTCCACATCTTGACTAGTTATCAATCTCAAGAGCAGTGTTTGAACAAAATGCAGGGATTTCATAGATATGTACAGTCTCTTGGAGCACAAAACGTGAATTGCAGTTACATTGTTAAAATTAATGACTCCTTGATTGTACACAACCTGCAAAGAGTTGGCAAGAAAGGAAGGAGATTAAGAGGGGAGATATAGGAAAAGGGTTGAATGTAAACAAAAGCAAGCGTTATTGCCTGGGCCAGTCACATACAGTTGCATTGCTATTTCATCATATCAATATTACATGCTATGTAAAGATACATTTGAATTGTAGCCACCTTGTCATGTTATAAAGTACTTTGTGTGAATTATGGGAATTCAAAGTGAATAAAACATGGATTTTAAATGTAAGCCTGAAATAGTTGAACTGTAAATGTTCTCTAAATCTGCTATGCTTCCAGTTCAGCTCTTTTGGTGTAAAATGTGAAATCCACCTTTTTTCTTGGAATTCTCAACAACTCTCACTTTATTAAATAACCATGTTCTCTGTTCCTTTTTTACTGGCATGTCTGCATTGTTCCCCAAATGTATTGCACGGCAGAATACGTTGGTGCTTTCTAAGTTCTAAGTAATAAGTACATCTAAATATAATAATATTAAATGGCTTATAATAAGCTCTTTGTGAAAATGACTATTAAACATTGAACATGAGAAACAAGTCAAATTTGCACATAGTGTCACCTGTGTCATGTCTTTTATTTGCTTGCCTATTACGTGATTAACGTATTCCTTTGAAAATTTCTGCTTTTCAGTGATATTTCCTTACTGTTGCATACGCCCTTTTCTTCTTTGTAAGGAATGTTTTCTTTGATTACACTCACACCTTACAAAGAAATTTGTAATTTGACCCACCCATGTCCAGCACTGCACCATAAACTCCCTCCCTCCCTCTTTTGTCACACCTCCTGCACTATATATACACAATATATACTTCCCAACAGTCACTTTCAAGTGCAAACACTACTCTAAAGCGATGGCATCCAACTCTATCTTTCGACTCCAGCTGAATGATGGAAACAAGATTCCAATTATAGGCTTTGGTACCTACGCTCCAGAATATGTAAGTACTGAAAAATACAGAATTCACAAAAAGAATGAAGATGTTTATTCTGTGAAATATACAAATGCAGCATTATAAAAATTGCAAGTTTCAGCAATAGACGAGACTATTTATGAAAAAACATTTTCCACTTTATTGATTCTGCTCCTATGTGAAGACATTTTAATAGCTATTCTTCATGTTTAGAAGTTCAATTAAAGAATGCAAGCATTATCCACAAAACAAGAGGACCTGGTTGACCTAGCATAAAAAAGGAACTAGTGCCACTTATTTAATGTTTTTGGTTTGTTTGTTTTTTAGCCCTAATCTACATGGACTTCAATTCAGTGTTTGCATATTTTTTTTAAAAACCCCGTCGACTCATCCTCTCAGTTATGTAATTACAAAAAAAATATTATTTAACAGGCAAGAGGCAGAGTTCTGAATAGTAAACGAATATAGGATAGAAGAAGCCATAAAGTCTAGTCTTGGGCTGAATCTCCTAGTCTTTTTGCCACTTAGCAACACCCAGGTTTCTGCTGTTGATTCAAAACAAGGAGAAAAACATTAGGTTTTTTGGACCCAGGACTCGAACACAGACATATCACTGTATGTTCATGTTGGAGTTTGGTGTTCGACGATTTAATGGCGTGTTTTCAAAGGCTGCAGGGCTGCCAATTAACAAGCGTTTGAATCGTGTGCCCTTAGAAGCCATCACAGCCATGCCTACTAATGGCATGGCTGTTATTGGCCAGTGCAGCATATGACCCAGCCTCTATATATAAGCTGGAGTTGCGTAGCGCCGCAGGCACATGCGGTCTTATTAGAGGATGATGCCGCTGATAGGGACAGCTTAGGAAAGAATTCTGCAAACTAGTACATTAGTGGGGTCGGGTGCCCTTCATATCTGAGAGTCAAATAGAAGCTTCAAATACCGCGGTTACATCGGAGTTGTAAGAAGTAAAAACATTTTGGTGCTAAATAGTACATTAGTGGGGTGTACTTCATATCTGAGAGTCAAATAGAATTGTCAAATACTGCTGTCACATTGCAGTTTTAAAACTTAAAATTTTTTGGGTCCTAAATTGCTAAATAGTATTTTAGTGGGGTGCACTTCATATCTGAGAGTCAAATAGAAGCGGATCATAGTGTGCTTACAGCGCAGTGGTAAACATTCTTATTTTCTGGGTGCTAATCTGCTAAATAGTACATTTTGGGGCGTGTGCTTCATATCTGAGAGTCAAATAGAAGCGTCTAATAGTGCGCTTACAGGGCAGTGGTAAACATTCTAATTGTTTTGCTGCTAATCTGCTAAATAGTACATTTGCGGCCTGCGGTGCACTTCATATCTGAGAGTCAAATGGAAGCGTCTAATAGCGTGCTTACTGCGCAGTTTTAAACATTCTAATTGTTTTGCTGCTAATCTGCTGCTTACATTGGAGTTTTTAAAAGTGAATTTTTTTTTGGTGCTAAATAGTATATTTGGGTTGTTCACTTCATATCTGAGAGTCAAATCGAAGAGTAACTTTGATTTGAATTTACTACATCGGTCACTTGTAATATTGTTTCACACCTACAACACTTGTTACACAGATCTAAGTGATAGAAAACAGATTGATATTTTCTACACTAGAAACTACCAGATACCAAGCTGCTATATTCAAACCAGTGATCAATAGCTAAGAGGTACTTCAACAATATTGTAATTCTTGGGCAATACTTTTACAAGTCAAACTGAGGGGTCAGTTTATAGGGAAAACTGTTGCCTGGATACAATTCTAAAACAATTTCCATATGTGCTTTGCAGACTTTACATGCTGCAAAAACACAGGTGCCAACTCCTGTGGCTTTCTGCAGTGTGCATACAGGCAAGGAGGGCAGGGTTGAGGAGTGGGTGGAAGATGATGTGGAGGATGATGAGGTCCTAGACCCCACATGGAATCAAGGTCATGCGAGTGACGTGTGCAGTTTGGAGGAAGAGGCGCTGGTCGCACAGAGGCACCAGCACAGCATAAGAGGGAGCAGGGAGCAAAAGCGGAATGGCCGTCCCCTAGCGCTCGTCGGCATGTATTAGCTTGAGAATTACCAGTTATCCAAGTAATACATGTAGCGATCAAAGGATCCATAATAGACTTGAGCGAACCCGAACTGCAAAGTTCGGGTTCGTACCAGATTTAACGATCCAGTCGTAGTTTCACAGTGAGGTGGGCAGTCCGGACGACCAAGACCCAGTATGCCTAGGAGTCACAGTGGAGTCACAGTGTGGAATGGATTAGCAGGGTCTGGTGCAGGGCAACCGCACGCCCCCTGGTGTTGAGCACCAGCGTTTGTGCTGCCACATACCAGGACCCCGATGCAGCTTCAGTAAAAAGAGTACTTGATACCAGAAGCCATCACCATACTGATCCGCAACTTGGAACGGGATGTGACATTCACTGTAGCGGCTGTGCGCGCTTTTGGCGTTGTCACCCTGGTGCTGCTCGCCTGTCTGCGCTGCAGCGTAACTTTGACCTTCCTGCTCACCGCCTCTTGAGACTGTGCGAGCAGCAGCAGGCGATAATGGAGTTTCAGCTGCAGCACACATGGGTCAGTGGCTCTGCACCAGACTTCCCTCCAATTGATCAGAGTTAAAGGATTTCAAGTGGACTCATTTCAATTACAGGACCTCTAAAGAGTCCTGTATTGTTATTTTTTGTCACTACCTTCCCGCATCGGGAGTGGTTCATTTGCATGCCTGCTGCCTTCCTTGTATGTGTTAGCCATTTCTCAGGGTCCCTGTACGGAATGGAACCCTGATTCCCCGTTACCCGTGGTCACCATGGTAGGCGCAGAAACTGGCATTGAAAGTTGATATGGATGACATCCGCATGCAAAGTTGTCACCACGGGGATGTGCGATTTGCCCGAGATTCTCTAGAGTCAGCAAAGTTCCTGTGCAACTATAATGTCAACAGCTACTATGCGGAACAGAGAATATATATATATGTATATATTAATTGGCTACCACAATTAATATATATATATATATATATATATATATATGTATAAAAACAGTGTTTTACACGCTGTGCTGTAAAAATGAAACCATTTTATGGAGGCTGTGTGAGTGACAGACCTCGGATAGTTGTGTCACAAACAAAAACCATACATTTAACTCATAGATGGCATGAAATTGAGACTGCATGGAAATGATTTATACAGCAAAACCACTTAAAAAAATAAACACTCCAGGCAACTTAATCTAAATGAAATTATTATGTTGCCAGGAGGTCCTGGACACCGTAATACCTTAAGGAGTTAAACTGTTTACAAATGCTTTGATCACAATTTGCAAAGACTGCATCAGTTTGCACATCCTTCTGGCTATGGCCTGGGCATTTACTAGGAAGCCTCAGACTGGGTGCCACTGAAGCCTTGGACCATGACCAACAGGTACAGATGCAGAGCCCAGTCACTGTAAGATTATTAATTGCATTCAATTAATTGCATTGCAAATAAAGAAAATCAATAATACATGTTACTGTTTGTTTATTGCTTGAGGCAGGGCCGTCTTTAATATCGATTGGACCCTGGGCAAGCATTTGCTTGGGCCCCCTATACCTGCCCTTCCCCACTCCCCCGTGCCCCCCCATTCTCAACCCCCAGCTCCCTGGCATGCAATCAGGGCCTCCACCCCAACCTACTGATAGAACTAATGTAGAGAGGGCTGTGGTGCAAGAATTGTTTTCTCTCCAATAGCGCAAGAGTGTAGAAAAGTTAGATACCCATCTGTCGTACAACTTCCACGATGGGGATCCACCGTTTGGCCATTCTTGTAGGGTTGTATTTGTGAGCAGTGTTTGTGAATTTGAATGTAAGCATGTTTTTGTATAGAGTATATGTGTGCATATAGGGGTGTATTTGTATATACTGTTACTATTGAAATGCAGCTGTGTACTTTTGTGTAGTGTTTGTGTTTGAATGCAGGGGTGTGTGTTTGTATGTAGTGTTGGCTTTTAAATGAAGTTGTGCTTTTGTGTATTGAGTTGGCGTTTGTATATAATTGTAGTGTTTTATGTAACATTTGTAATTGCATGCAGGGATGTGTGTGGATGTAGAGTTGTCTTTTAAATGCAGATGTACATTTGTGTGTAGTTTAGTGAGTGAAGGGTGTGTTTGTATACAATTTTGGAGTTTGTATTAGGGGTGTGTTTGTATGTAATGATTGTGTTTGCTGTGGTGTGTTTGATTGCCTGGATATATGCACATACATACACAGACACATATAGCCAGATACACACACTGACACACACAGCCAGATACACAGACTGACACAAACACAGACACATATAGCCAGATACACACACTGACACACACGGCCAGATACACAGACTGACACAAACACAGACAGATACACACACAGCTAGATACACAGCCAGATATACACACAGCTAGGTACACTCACAGCCAGGTACAAACACTCACAGTCAGGTACACACATACAGCCAGATACACATGCACATACAGCCAGATATACACACTGACATACACACAGCCAGATACACACATTGACATACACACAGCCAGATATACACACACAGTCAGATATATACACACACACACACACACACAGCCAGATAAACACACACACACACACACATACAGCCAGATACACATGCACATACATCCAGATACACACACTGACATACACACAGCCAGATACACACATTGACATACACACAGCCAGGTACAAACACTCACAGTCAGGTAGATACACATGCACATACAGCCAGATACACACATTGACATACACACAGCCAGGTACAAACACTCACAGTCAGGTAGATACACATGCACATACAGCCAGATACACACACTGACATACACACAGCCAGATACACACATTGACATACACACAGCCAGTTATACACACACAGTCAGATATACACACACACACATAGCCAGATAAACACACAAATATAGCCAGATAAACACACACACATAGCCAGATAAACACACACATATAGCCAGACAAACACACACACATATAGCCAGATAAACACACACATAGCCAGATAAACACACACACATAGCCAGATAAACACACACATATAGCCAGATAAACACACACATATAGCCAGATAAACACACACACATAGCCAGATAAACACACACATATAGCCAGACAAACACACACATATAGCCAGACAAACACACACACATATAGCCAGATAAACACACACACATAGCCAGATAAACACACACATATAGCCAGATATTTTTCTCAGGATAAACAAGAGATTACTATGCAATAACAGCACTGGCCAGTAGGGGTCACTGTGTGTGGAGACAGGCAGGGATAGGAAGTTCCAGCAAATCCTTCCCTGTCTATCTATACTCACTGATCTGCAGTGGTGCAGCTACAGAGAGTCCAGACAGCAACTCCCACCCTGCAGAGACAGCCTACAGCTCAGGGAAGTAAGGGATGGGGGGAAGGCTGTAAGGAGACATACACTTGGAGACATTATGGCAGACACTGAGACACTAAGGGACATTGGTAGACATTATGACACAGACACATGGGGACACAGTGTCCCCATGTCTCCCAGTGTCCCCATGTCCCCTGCCAGTGTCCCTGGTGTCTCAGTGCCCCCTAGTCTCCCAGTGACCCCTAGTCTCCCACTGTCCCATGTATCCTAGTGCCTCCATGTCTCCCAGTGCCTCAAGTGTCTCAATGTCCCCATGTCTCCAAGCTAGTGTCCCTAGTGTCTGTGGCCCTGGTGTCTCAGTGTCCCCATGTCTCCCAGTGCCCACATGTCTCAATGTCCCCATGTGCCCCAGCCAGTGTCTCTAGTGTCTGTGTCCCCATGTCTTCAAGTGTCCCCTATTTTCCCAGTGGCCCCATGTGTCCGAGCCAGTGTCCACTAGTTTCCCACTGTCACTGGTGTCTCTGTGTGGTCTCCCCGTGTCCCCAGGTCTCCCTGTCTTCCTAGTGTCCTAGTGACACATATATGGGGACATAGACACATGGGAATACTGGAGGACACAGGGAGACATGGGGCATTGAGACACTGTGATACATAGGGACACTGGGAGACCTGGGGACACGACACTAGGGGACACTGGGAGACATGGGGCACTGAGGCACTGATACATAGGAACGCTGAGACCTGGGGTAATCAACACATGGGGGCACTGGGAAACATGGGGGCACTGGGAGGAATCCATCTATACAGCATAATCAAACTAAATAGTTTTTTGGTGATTTTACAGCATTTTCTCTTATGTCACTCCTTGTGATTTACATCATGTGATATCACCCATACATATTTAATTATGCAAATTAGTAAGGCCTGTATGTTTTTCCAAGAAAGGTGGCAACCCTAACTACTTTTCACATACTCTTACTTAAGTATGGAAACTTAAGAGGGATGTATGGGAACAAAACTTGTGTGGATTGGCTGACAATGAATATAGTTAAAGGGACACTATAGTCACAAGAACAACTACAGCTTATTGATTTTGTTCTGGTTAGTAGAATCATTACCTTTAGGCTTTTTGCTGTAAACACTGTCTTTTCAGAGAAAATGCAGTCTTTACATTACAGCCTAGTGATAACTTCACTGGCCACTCCTTACATGGCTGTTAGAGATCCTTCCTGGGTTATGGCTGCCTAAAATGCATCCAAACATTCAGTGTCTCCTCCCTCTGCATGCAGACACTGAACTTTCCTCATAGAGATTCATTAATTCAATTCATCTCTATAAGGAGATGCTGATTGGCCAGTGCTGTGTTTGACTCATGCTGACTCTGTCCCTGATTTGCCGTTTTGTCAGTCTCAGCCAATCCTATGGGATCAGGCAACCACTTCTAATGATGTCAGCAGACTGCTTGTTTTTCTGAGTCTAACAGCATGCAGAGTTACAGCTTCAGGCTTGAATACAGTAAGATTTTTACTATATTTATGGAGGCATGAGGGGCCCAGGGGGGTTAGATGGTGGTGTTAACACTATAGGGACAGGAATTCATGTTTGTGTTCCTGACCTTATAGTGATCCTTTAAGGTAATGCTAACTTTGGTCTCTCTAACACTGTGGCATGTTCTCTTTCTTCTACACTCACTACATACAGCTTTTCTCTGTCCCAGACTTTATACCAGGAGCGTCTGCCTGCTAGTAAGAAGGTAAGGAGACAAGTGGACCAGAGAGTGCTAGGGGACAGTGCTTAGAAAGCGTTGAGCAAGCGCATCATTAGATGCATTTATGCCAAACTCAG
>OW240914.1:225620146-225643777 GCA_933207985.1 Pelobates cultripes
GATCCTCGCTTCTTTCCTGGCCTCTGCCTGAGAGCTGCTTGTCGTGCCCAGAGGTCGCTCCTTAAGAGGGGAGTTATGTCACATCATGCCATGTTCTGCGGAGATGTCTGGCTTTGGCTTCTGGTATCCAGTACTCTTTTTGCTGTCCTTGCTTGGTTTGTCTGGTTTTCTTTGTTGCTGGATTTCTTGGTTCATTCTTATATTCCGTACCTGGATTTCCCAGTCTCTTGAATTCACTTAAATGTTTGTTTTATGTTGCCACACCCGTTTGTTTTCCACTTTCCTTTTGTTTCAGCCTGGACCTGCAGCAGTGTTTCAGGTCTCTGCCCTTTCTTGCAGGTAAGTGCTATTGTGGTTTAGTATGGTTGTTTTAGCATGCATTAGGCAGTGTAGGACCTGCCAGATATGGGGTACATTGGCGTTGTTGGCAGGCTTGTGCAATGTATGATCATATAATGTAACTAAATCCCCATACTTTTCATATGTAGTGCTTAGTTATGTCTCCTCTTGTTCTACCTTGTATTTCTTGTCTTGTTTTATTTAGTCTTGTAATCCCAGTCCATGTACAGTCCTTTCCAGTCATGCCCATGTTATGTTCTTGTTTTCCTCATGTCTTGTGTACATGTTCTGGGTTCTGCTTTCTGTCCTGTTCTGGGTTCTCCTAGTTTTGTCTTGTTTTCATGTATGGTGCATATCTCTAGTCTTGCCTTGCTTCAGTACTGGATACACTCCTGCTGCAGAGCCTCCCTATTCAGCTCCTGGGAGGTCTGCTTAATTTCCTGCTCCTAGTTCCTGGGATCCGCTTAAGCTGCATCAGAGTTCTGGTATGTGGCTGCACAAACGCTGGTGCTCAACACCAGGGGGCGTGCGGTTACCCTGCACCAGACCCTGCTAATCCACCTCCACACTGTGACTCCTACTCTGAACATCAGGCATATTGGGTCCTGGTCCACGCACCGCCGCCCGGACAGTGTCTGGGTCCCGGGTACCGGACCGCCACCCTGACATCAATATGGTGTGCCATCTGTCTGAGTTGTGTGGATTGCTTGAGTATGGCGTCTGTGGTCGTGGATTGTACCGCTTGCACATGGTCATTATCTGCTTCCAGCTGGGAGACTCTGTGGTGAAGGCCTTGCAGGTCCTCCCTCATTGCGTGCAGTTCTGCTGTGATTGATTTCTGCAGGGCCGCGTTAGCTTCCTTGAGGTCCGTTTTAGTGGGTAAGTTGTTAAGCAGCTTCACCCAGTCTGGAGGGGGCTCCATTGTGCCGGTAGCATTGCGTCCGTCTCTCCGGGGAGGCGACAGCGTGCTGTCCGTGGCCAGGGAGTCATTTGAGGCCTGGGATGCGAGGTCAGCCAGGGTGACCAGGTACTGCCTCATCGAGGGCGCCGGGGACTCCCTAGGGGCATCCGTGGACTTCACAGTGTGCGTGGCTTTGTGTGTTTTCCCCATTGTGCGGATCTGACGCACGGCGAGGAAATGTGCAGAGCCAGCGGGGAGCTCCCTCACTATGCTGCCATCATGTTCGGTGTCCAAGCCACACACCCCTAAATCCTCTTTTTAAGAGGATTTCTCCTTGCCTGCGCGAGCGGCTCTGCGGACGCAAGTTTTCAGTGACCGGCAGGAGGAAGTGCTCCCTCCTGCCAGGCCACCTTCTGGACCCCCCGGCATGGCAGAGTTCTAATCAGACACGGCGTGGGAGCTCTAACCTCTCTGCTCTGCTCCCTTGCGCATTGTTTGCTGATGCCGCGGGAGCCGGAATATGACATCATATTCCGGCTTCCGGCATCAGTAGACAGCCCGCGAGGGACCAGAGAGGTTAGAGCTCCCTCACCGCATCTGATTAGCACACAGCCGCCTGCCGAAGTGAAGCCCCACTGGACCCCAGGGACAGATCCACACCAGCTCTCCAGGTAGGGAGGCTGGGTGGACATTTAATATTAACAATGTGTGTCTGTAAGTGTATGTGTGTGTGTCTGTAAGTGTGTGTGTGTGTGTGTGTCTGTGTGTATGTGGGTCTATGTGAGTGTGTCTGTAAGTGTGTGTGTGTCTGTGAGCAGAGTACTTGTGGAATAGAAGAAAGAAGGAGCAGAGTATTTGTAAAAAGGAGAAAGAAGGTGCAGAGTACTTGTAGAATAGGAGAAAGGAGTAGAGTACCTGTAAAAAAAAAGAGAGAATTGTTGTGGGCTACGTAGCTCAGCCTTCCTTTTGGGCATTGCTATAAGGAAGGTTAAAAAATAGAAAAAATGAAGAAAAAAAATGTAGGGAGGGGAATTGAGGAGGGAGAGGAGGGGAGTTGATGCACGGATGAGAAATCATTTTATGAGCAAACAGAGAAGTATTCTGAATATCACTGAAAGAGGAGACGTTTGTTTGTTCCTTACGAAAATCGAACCAGATATCAAATATTTAGTCTTGCAGCATCAACCTCAAGGATCTCATTAATCACTAGTAAAGGTAATTTAAATTTACTTTATTGCTTCCTCATTAAACTTTATAGAGTTAAAAACATTATAAACATGCATAAAGTAGAAATAAAAGTACGTACATTTATTTATTTTTAAAACACCCTCCTTTCTAAAAAATATTCTGCACTTGCGCGACAACTGGTGGGCAGTAAGGACATTTTTCCATCAAGAAAGATGCATTAGTGGGCGGTAAGTGTAAAAAAGTTGACTACCACTGAGAGCAAAACATGGTTCATAGATCCAGAGCTGGTACAAGGATGTTTGGTTTTATGCAAAATGTATTTTGCTGCCCCCAATTCCCCCATCCCCCAAAAGATACATATACAACATTTACATAAAGGCACCATATACAAACACACAGATTATTGCTTTAGAGCTTCTGGACATTTCTACATGCAACACAATATTGTGAGTTGTATTGCTTTGGAGCTCTGGGTTTTTCTAATTTATATTGACTATTGAGATTATAGAGATTAGTTTTGTTGTGGACTGCAAAAAAACCTTCACCTCTTCTACATTAAAATGCACAGTAATTTGCAGTGTACACTGTTCAGTCACATCTCCAAAATTACTGACAGGTGAAGTGACTAACATTGATTATATTGTTGCAATACCTGCTAATGGATGGGATATATTAGGCAGCAAGTGAACAGACAGTTCTTGAATTTAATCTTGGAAGGAAAAATAAGGGGCAAGCGAAAATACTTGAGCGGCTATAACAAAGGCCAAATAATGATGGCCAGATGACTGGATCAGAGCACCTCCATAACTTCAAGTCTTGTGGGTTATTCCCAGTATGCAGTAGATAGTACCTACTAAATTTGGTGCAAGGAAGTACAAAGGTCAACCAGCGTCAGAATCATGGGCGCCCAAGGCTCTATTGTGTGTAGAGAGAGACAGGGCTTTTTTTTTTTCTGCATGAAGGGGCATAGCAGAGCAATTTCATATTTGCTTTTGAAAATGTTTTGTTATTCTAAAAATAAAAAAAATAAAAGTTTTTATTCCCCCTTCCTCTTGCATCATTTTGGGCAGGGAGGGGAGAATGCTGATCCCCCATGGTCCAGCAGGCAATGCTTATGGACTGCACCTCTGTGGGCTAGAGACAAGGAGCATTCCTCTTGTAAGCAGGGCCGTCTTTAATAACGAATGGACCCTGGGCAAGTGTTTGCTTGGGCCCCCTGTGCCCTGCCGCTCTCGCCCCTCACTCCCTGGTATGCAATCACGGCATCCATCCCAACGCAGTGGCGGTACTAAAGTAGAATGAATTTTATTGGGACCCCCAATTGCAAGGTTGGACTAAAGGTAGAACCCCATCTGTCGTGCAACTCCAACAATGCTTTGACAGCTGGGACTCTACCAATTTCCCATGCTTGCAGGGTTGTATTTAGCACTGAGCCATGTTAGTATGTTTGAATGTAAGCATGTGTTTGTATGGAGTATGTTTGTGTGAATGTGTTTGTATGTGGTACTGGAGTTTGAATGCAAGTGTGCATTTATGTGTAGTGTTTGTTTTTGAATGTAGGAGTGTGCTTGTATGTAGTGTTGACGTTTCAATGCAGGAGTGTGTTTTATATGTAGTGTTGAAGTTTGAATGGAGGGGTGTATTTGTATTTAAAGTTGCGGCTCAGATGCACAGGTACACACTCTGACGCACAAGCAGATACACAGATACATACACTGACTACATACAGATAAACAGGCACATACATTGACAGACACACTGACACAGGTACATATATTCACACACACACAGACACATACACTGGTAGACGTACTGACAGACATACTGACACAGGCACATATACAGACATACTGACACACAGACACATATACCGACATACTGACACACACACACAGACACATACACTGATCAACATACTGACACATATACACTGACAGAAATACTGACACCCACACACTGACAGATATACTGACACCCACATACACTGAGAAATACTGACACACACACAGGCACATACACTGACACACACAGACTGATATACTGACACACACACACACAGACATACTGGCACACAGACACTTATACTGACACATGCATACACATGCACTAACAGACATACTGACGCACTGACAGACATACTGACACATACACATACTGACACACACAGATATACACACACATATATACTGACACACAGACAGACAGACATACTGACACACACACACAGACATACTGACACACACACAGACATGCTGACACACACACAGACATGCTGACTAACACACAGACATGCTGACTAACACACACATACACTAACACACAGACACTAACACACATACACACACACACATACACACACACATACACAAACACACACACTAACACACATACACTAACACACATACACACACACTAACACACATACACAAACACACACACTAACACACATAAACACACACACTAACACACATAAACACACACATACATACACTAACACACACATACACTAACACACAAACACATACACTAACACACACACTAACACACACACACACACTAACAAACACATACACTAACACACACACTAACACACATACACTAACACACACACATACACTAACACACACATACACACATTTTTTTTTTTAAATGTAATCCCCCCAGCCTCCTTACCTTTTGGAGTGCTGGGGGGATTCCCTGGGGAGTGGTGCTGCTGGGCTCCTGGGCTGGGTGGCCGGTCGGGCAGGAAGGTGGGCGCGCGAGGGAGCACTCACTGCTTCCTCTTCAGCTCCCTCGGCGCCGCGTAGGATGCCGGGCCGAGAGAAGATGCGTCATCTTCGGCTCCGGCGTGTCGGGGCGAGGGAGCTGCCTGTCGTAATGCCGCCAGCGGGTCAGCGGGGCCCATGGGGCAGGTGCCTCGGGCCCCCCAAGAGAAACTGGGCCCGGGGCAGCTGCCCCGTTTGCCCCGCGTTAAAGACGGCCCTGCTTGTAAGCTCAACTATGATTTTCAGAGTGTTGCCGTGGTATCCCATTGCAATGCTCTGGAATTGCTGGAGCTCTTGTTTGCACTAACCAAGGCTTGTAGAAGAGTTCCAGGCTGGCTATTGTCAGTTCTGTGCACAGGATGCTGGCAGCAGGTGTCCAATGGCAGTATGGAGGGGATGGCCTTCCATGAGCCTCCATCCTCCTCCACTTGCAATGTTAATACAATAGCTCTTAAAACACACTTGAGGGAGCCTGACACCAGCTTCATTCCGCGTCTGTCAAGATGACGGACAGAGGAAAAAACGTGTTGAGCAAATACAGAAGATTCCCCAGCAGATCTCCAGAAGTTGGAGTCTTAAAGAGTCACAACCTGTGAGCCTCCAGGACTTAGCAGCTTGCTGTTGAAGAGTCTCTGTGAGTGGAACTTTAGCCCAGTAGTGGGCTGCAGCTGATTTTGCACATTCCTTGCATATCTGTGTTACTTGCCTTGTGTTTCAATATATTTATGCTGTTTATGTTCTTTTATACAATATTTTATAATTCTGAATTTTATTCTTTCTTTTCCTGCAATTGAGTTTTATATATCACTGTATTGAATAGTACCCATTGTACAGTACAGTGTGTGGCTCCCTCATGTGTCTATTTAGGAAATTCCTATCTAGATACTTTTTTAATTTTTTTATTTTTTTGTGCTCTCCTATATAATGTTAGGTATTTTTGAGAGTGTCAACTTTCACCAGCTTTCTACACATGTATTGCCCACATTGTTTTTGTATACTACATATTTAAACATAGTAAAACAATTGTAAACATACCAAGCATATAACTTCCAATGGGGCTAAACAGATTCAGTATGTTACAGGTGATACTCGAAAAATTTGAATATCGTGCAAAAGTTCATTTATTTCAGTAATGCAACGTAAAATGGGAAACTAATATATGAGATCGAAGCATTACACGCAAAGCAAGATAGTTCAAGCCGTGATTTGTCATAAGTGCGATGATTATGGCTTACAGCTCATGAAAACTCCAAATCCACAATCTCAGTAAATTAGAATATTACATGCAATCAATAAAACAAGGAGTGTACATGCACAATATCGGACCTTTGAAAAGAATAAGGATGCATATGGACTCAGTACTTGGTTTGGGCCCCTTTTGCAGCAATTACTGCCTCAATGCGGCGTGGCATGGAAGCTATCAGCCTGTGGCACTGCTGAGGTGTCATGGAAGACCAGGATGCTTCAGCTCTTTGCATTGTTCAGTCTCATGTCTCTCATCTTTCTCTTGGCAACGCCCCATAGATTCTCTATGGGGTTCAGGTCAGACGAGCTTGCTGGCCAATCAAGTCATTGAACCAGGCTTTGGTGCTTTTGGCTGCTGTAAAATGAAGTCTGCGTCCCCACAAAGCTTGTCTGCGGAAGGAAGCATGAAGTGCTCCAAAATCTCCTGGTAGACAGCTGCGTTGACTCTGAACTTAATGAAGCACAGTGGACCAACACCAGCAGATGACATGGCTCCCCAAATCAACACATAGTTACATAGCTGAAAAGAGACTTGCGTCCATCAAGTTCAGCCTTCCTCACATTAGTTTTTTGCTGTTGATCCAACAGAAGGCAAAAAACTGTTTGAAGCACAATTTTGCAACAAGCTAGGAAAAAAATTCCTTCTTGACCCCAGAATGGCAGTCAGATTTATCCTAGGATCAAGCAGTTATTGCCCTACATTGAAAGATTATAACCTTGAATATTCTGTTTTTTGCAAGTATGTAGTAGCTGTTTGAACATCTGTTTGGACTTCTTCAGGCAGAGAATTCCACATCCTAACTGTTCTTACAGTAAAAAAACCTTTCCTTTGCCTTAGACGACATCTTCTTTCTTCCAGTCTAATCTCATGACCTTGTGTCCTATGTAAAGTCCGGTTTGTGAATAGATTTCCACACAATGGTTTGTATTGGCCCCGAATATAATTGTATAATGTTATCATATCCCCTCTCAGGCAACGTTTTTCTAAACTTAATAGGTTAAAATTTGTTTATCTTTCTTCATAGCTGATATGTTCCATTCCTTTTATTAATTTTGTAGCCCGCCTCTGCACTTATTCTAGTGCCATAATATCCTTCTTTAGAACAGGTGCCCAAAATTGCATAGCATATTCACTATGTGGTCTTACCAGTGATTTATAAAGAGGTAAAATTATATTCTCGTCCCGAGAATGAATGCCCTTTTTCATGCATGACAATGCCTTACTGGCCTTGGCCACTGCTGATTGACATTGTTGCATAGTTTGTTGTCTATAACAATTCCCAAGTCCTTTCTTGTGTGTTGTTATCCCTAATTCACTTCCATTAAGGGTATACGTTGCTTGTGTATTCTTTACGCCGAAGTGCATAACTTTGCATTTTTCAATATTAAATGTCATCTGCCATTTGAGTGCCCAGTCCCCCAGACTATGTAAATCCCTATGTAGCAAAGTAATATCTTGCTCACATTGTATTATTTTACAGAGTTTTGTCTCATCTGCAAACACTGAAACATGACTTTCAATGCTGTCTTCAAGATCATTTATAAACATGTTCAATAGAAGGGGTCCCAGAACAGACCACTGAGGGACACGACTTGCCACCTCTGTCCAGCTTTAAAATTTACCATTAATGACAACTCTTTGTATTCTGTTTTTAAGCCAATGTTCTACCCAAGAACAAGCATTTTCATCTAGACCGATTTCCTTGAGTTTGAACACTAATCTATTGTGTGGAACTTACAACAAAAAGTATGCACAACGTGGAAGTGGATGTAATGCACTAGCTCAAAAACACCTGTAAAGTGGTATCCCCTACACCACTTAAAACATAGAATTATACATACATAAAACAAGTGGAGCTTTTTAAATTTCAGCAGGCTTTCTGTGAAAATAAAATACAAACAGAAAATAGTGCAATATGTCTGTAACACACTATATAAAAAATAGATTGGAAGATATGTCAAACTCACAAGCCTGGAGTCATACCCTCATATGACTCTGGTGGTATAAGCCTCTGGACCATTTGGGGGTTGTCCAGACCCTTCTTTGGCAGCGTGTTGAATGTTGAGTGGTTCCTTTTGTGCCCTTCTAACTGGTTTCAAAGTAGGGATAAATACCCAGTGTGTCAGGGTTCTTTAAAAAACAATTTATTCCAAATTTTTTTTTCAAACAAGATATATATAGTAAAAAAGAATACTTATCCCAGGTAGTACTGGGTAGACTTAATAGTCCCAAGTTCAAAGTGATAGTCCAAAATGCGTTTCGCCTTTTCATAAGGCTTCCTCAGTTGGCTGTTCTATTATCCGTCTGTTCTAGTGGCTTTTAAATGCCTCGTTTGCCGGTTTCACTAGTTCCGTCTTTTACTTCCGGGTTTCGTCACTTCCGGTTTGCGTCTTTTTGGAACGCACCGTGCGTTCCAACATCAGTTTCGTCATCGGACTTCCTTGTGTGTGTGATTCAACAAGCTTTATTGGCATAAGGAAGTGTCCCATGCATGAGAAATGATTCACATAGGGACCACTAAGCAGGAAAGTTAGCATGTCTGCATAAAGTTCGTGCAGTGTGGGCTCATACATATAATATAATAGTAAAAGTGAATGGTAAAAGGTGATTCCTTATATTGCACAGTAGGTGAACAAGCTGGATTGACTAAAAATTAAATACATAAAAAAGGGAGGTAAAAACATAATGGATACTAAAATGCACATAAAAAAAAAGTAAAACTATACTAAAAATGCATATTAATTCATAAAATGGCATAATTCAAAATCTTTGTTTAATCCATACGGTATCATAGTATTAAAATTAAAAATAAATTTCATTTCCTCCTTCCCTATCTTCCTAATATAGTCTCCCCCTCTCCAATCTTTTGATACTTGCTTAATTGCACTAAAAAACATTCCTTCAGGGTTTTTTTGGTGTGTAATTCTGAAGTGATTGGAGACACTGTGTGACTCCACTCCATTTTTAATGTTTCTTATGTGTTCCGCCACTCTAGTGTTAAGGCTTCGAATTGTGCGACCTATGTAAAGGAGGTTGCAGGGACATTTTAGAACGTAAATCACTCCCTTGGAGTGGCAGGTAAGGAAGGGAAGGGAGATACCCAATGCAAGAGGAGAAGGATAGAAGGAAGCTAGAAGATAGACACCCCACAACAACCCACAATAGGGAATTTGTTATAATAGAAGAAGAACCAGGTACATCAAAACAGGGATATTTGGCACCTAGTTTTTTTCGGAGGGACCCCATCCACGAGAGATTGAAGGAAACACGCCAAATCAAGATATGGGAGTCCCCGGGCAAACGACAGAGATCAACAACAAAAGAAAGAGAAGTAGTAGAAGAAGGAGAAGAAGACAGACACAAGGAGAAGAGAGGAAAGAGGTAGAATCTGATGGCATTTTCAATTTAACAGACACAGAACTACCAAAGGAGGAAATTGAGGTTCTGCAGAAGGGGCTTAAGTTCGCCCCTACTACAGACCTCAATAAGTTTGATTTCTACATAGACATCAATACATTTATTAGGCATCTTTGCCTAAAAAAATTCTTCTTTAATAAAGAGAATAAACCGGATGAGGAAGCAGTATCTGAGTATATACACACTAACCTCAAAACAAAATCAGAATTCTTTCCTAAACACCTCATTTCAGATGAAATAAAAACGTTTGAAATGATGGTAATGAAAGAAATCAAGAAAATGAAACCACTGAGTAAATACTCCCAGAATTTGTCTATTAAAGAAAGAAAAGTAGTAGAACAATTACAACACAACAAAGAAATTGTTATTAAACCAGCGGACAAAGGGGGTGGGGTAGTTGTCACCACAAAAAGTAAGTATGTACAAGAAGCAAAGAGAATATTGTCAGACTCAGAGACATATAGAATATTGGATAAGAACCCTAGTGAAGATATTAAAAGGAAATTTGATGAGTTCATCAAGAAAGGTTTAGAAAAGAAAATACTAACCGAACAGGAAGCGGACTACTTATCCACCCCTTATCCTAAAATTCCGATATATTACCACCTCCCGAAAATACATAAGAATAGAGACAACCCTCCAGGGAGGCCCATTATATCTGGAATAGACTCCATCTCCGCCAAAATCTCCGAATATTTAGACCATCTATTGCAACCTTTAGTCATCCAGAATCCTGCATATTTAAAAGACACCATCCATATTTTGCAAATTTTAGAGGAGACAACTTGGAATGAAGGGAATTTTTTGGTCACATGTGATGTGACTTCGTTATATAGCATAATACCTCACGAAAAGGGATTGGAAGCTGTGCAATACTTTTAGAAAAACATAATTTTAAAAAAGAACAAGTTTTATTTATTTTAGAAGGTATACATCTTATTCTAACCAACAATTTTTTCTGGTTCAATGAAGTTTTTTACCTACAAGTTAGGGGGACGGCGATGGGCACCAAGTTCGCCCCCAGCTATGCGAACCTGTTCATGGCTTATTGGGAAGAGCAGTGCGTATATCAAGGACACCCATGGGGGTCGAACTTGGTGAACTTTCGCCGTTATATAGACGATATATTTTTTATCTGGACAGGGAACGCTATGGACCTAAACTCCTTCATTTCCTATCTAAATGCCAATGAATGGAACTTAACTCTGACTGCACAGATCAACACGCAACACATTAATTTTTTAGATCTAGATATCCACATAACAGACATGAAGATTGCAACCAAAAATTATTTTAAAGAAGTTGATGCGAATGGCTACATTCGCAAAGAAAGTTGCCACCACTCTCCTTGGTTAATCAATGCACCCAGAGGACAGTTCCTAAGAATTAGAAGGAACTGTTCGAGTGACCAAGATTACTTAAGACAAGCTAATAAGATCAAAATTCAATTTTTACATAAAGGCTACGAGGAATCTTCATTACAGGCAGCCTTAGAAAATGTTTTACAAATACCGAGAAAGGAACTTCTGGTATACAAAAACAAAAAGAAAGACTCTAAATGGAGTAATAATAACATTCCTTTTATATGTAATTTTAATGGCAACAACAAGAAAATTAAAAAAATTATAAACAAGCATTGGCATATCTTACGAGATGATCCAGTTCTCAAAAATATTCTGCCCGATAAACCAAAAATAATTTTTAGGGGAGCCAAGAACCTTAAAAATACCCTAGTACAAAGTTGCAATAGAGAAACAAAAATAAAGAAAAATTTCTTTTCAATCGACAAAGGATTCTATGGATGCGGACAATGTCTAGCATGCAAGAATACTAAAAATAAAAAAAGACATATAACAGATCTAGAACCCTTCATCAATAGGAAATTCACAATAAAAGATCACCTTACCTGCCACTCCAAGGGAGTGATTTACGTTCTAAAATGTCCCTGCAACCTCCTTTACATAGGTCGCACAATTCGAAGCCTTAACACTAGAGTGGCGGAACACATAAGAAACATTAAAAATGGAGTGGAGTCACACAGTGTCTCCAATCACTTCAGAATTACACACCAAAAAAACCCTGAAGGAATGTTTTTTAGTGCAATTAAGCAAGTATCAAAAGATTGGAGAGGGGGAGACTATATTAGGAAGATAGGGAAGGAGGAAATGAAATTTATTTTTAATTTTAATACTATGATACCGTATGGATTAAACAAAGATTTTGAATTATGCCATTTTATGAATTAATATGCATTTTTAGTATAGTTTTACTTTTTTTTTATGTGCATTTTAGTATCCATTATGTTTTTACCTCCCTTTTTTATGTATTTAATTTTTAGTCAATCCAGCTTGTTCACCTACTGTGCAATATAAGGAATCACCTTTTACCATTCACTTTTACTATTATATTATATGTATGAGCCCACACTGCACGAACTTTATGCAGACATGCTAACTTTCCTGCTTAGTGGTCCCTATGTGAATCATTTCTCATGCATGGGACACTTCCTTATGCCAATAAAGCTTGTTGAATCACACACACAAGGAAGTCCGATGACGAAACTGATGTTGGAACGCACGGTGCGTTCCAAAAAGACGCAAACCGGAAGTGACGAAACCCGGAAGTAAAAGACGGAACTAGTGAAACCGGCAAACGAGGCATTTAAAAGCCACTAGAACAGACGGATAATAGAACAGCCAACTGAGGAAGCCTTATGAAAAGGCGAAACGCATTTTGGACTATCACTTTGAACTTGGGACTATTAAGTCTACCCAGTACTACCTGGGATAAGTATTCTTTTTTACTATATATATCTTGTTTGAAAAAAAAATTTGGAATAAATTGTTTTTTAAAGAACCCTGACACACTGGGTATTTATCCCTACTTTGAAACCAGTTAGAAGGGCACAAAAGGAACCACTCAACATTCAACACGCTGCCAAAGAAGGGTCTGGACAACCCCCAAATGGTCCAGAGGCTTATACCACCAGAGTCATATGAGGGTACGACTCCAGGCTTGTGAGTTTGACATATCTTCCAATCTATTTTTTATATAGTGTGTTACAGACATATTGCACTATTTTCTGTTTGTATTTTATTTTCACAGAAAGCCTGCTGAAATTTAAAAAGCTCCACTTGTTTTATGTATGTATAATATTGTGTGGAACTGTATCAAATGTCTTGGCAAAATCCAAATAGATCACATCCACAGCAACACCCTGATCTATACTTCTACTTACTACTTCATAGAACGCAATCAAGTTAGTTTGACATGACCTGTGCTTCATAAAACCGTGCTGATTTTTGCTGATAACCATGTTCTTGCCTGGAATTCTTGAATATTATCCCTTAATAACCTTTTAAATATTTTACCAGCCACAGAAGTTAAGCTCACAGGTCTATAATTTCCAGGCAAGGATTTTGAACCCTTTTTGAATATAGGAACCACATCTGCCTTCCTCCAATCCTCCAGAACACTTCCTGAAAGAAAAGAATCTTGAAAGATTAAAAACAGAGGTTCACTTATTTCTATACTTAGTTCCTTAAGTACACGTGGATGGATACCGTCAGGCCCTGGAGCTTTGTTTATATTAACTTTCTTTAGTTGCTGCAGCACCTTGTCTTGAGTTAACCAATTACAATTATTCTGCAAGTTTTTAGTAGCAATCATTTGCACATCTATTGCCATGGGTTCTTCCTGAATATATATGCAGGAGGAGAAATAGTTATTTAAAATTCCTGCCTTTTCCTGGTCTTCATTAACTAACACCCCCGTTTCAGTTTTTAGTGTACTTACACTTTCATTTTTGTTTTTTTTAGAATTTATGTACTTAAAAAATGCTTTGGGGTTGGTTTTGCTCTCTTTAGCTATCATTTTTTCATTTTAAAGTTTAGCAAATCTAATTGCCTTTTTGCACGCATTATTTGCTTCCTTATATCTTTTATAAGATGCATCCGATTTGTCTGATTTTAAATGCTTTAAATGCCCTTTTCTTATTTTTAATCTCTTGTTTTTACTTCTCTACTGTCAGGATACTGACAGGGATCCAATACGCAGAGTGCGGACAGAAGGAGGTACGTATACCGGACCTTAGAATGGCCGGACTAACGTAGGGACAAAGCAGAATAGTCAAAAGGTAAGCCGAGGTCGAGGGAGCCGGAGGACAGGTAAGCGAGATACAAGCCGAGTCAAAGGAGAGGAGAGGACAACAGGACAAAAGACAAGCAAGGGTCAAAACCGGAAACACAAGATAAAGAACGTGCTGAGTGACTAGCAAGCTAGAACCACGACAGGGCAATGAGCAGTAGTAAAGGTTTCCTTTAAATACCCTGTACCTAAATAGAGACCACGCCCCCAAAGGGTCCGGAATAGCGGTTCCCGGCACTTTATGCAAATGCCGACGTCATGACGTCGACGCTAGCCGTCGCGTCATAAAAGGGGGAGGAGCTAGCGCGGCCGGCGCGAAAACGGCCGGAATATGCTGAAATGCTAGGGGCAGGGAGCCCCTAAACAGAGAGGATGTCTTCCCTGGATTCAGCACCAACAGGTACCCTGACAGTACCCCCCCTTCTAGAAACGCCCACCGGGCGGATGGGACCAGGCTTAGAAGGAAAATGAACGTGGAATGCCCGAAGAAGACGAGGAGCATGCACGTCTATACCAGGAACCCAAGACCTCTCTTCTGGACCATAACCTTTCCAGTCTATGAGGTATTGCAGCTTCCCCCTAGAAATACGAGAATCAAGGATGGATTTGATGATATATTCCTCCTGACCATCCACACGGACCGAGGATGGAGGAGCAGAGTGGGAGGAAAATCTGTTACAAACAAGAGGTTTCAATAAAGACACATGAAAAGAGTTAGGGATGTGTAGAGTAGGAGGTAGATCCAGCAAATAAGAAACCGGGTTGATCCTCCTCAGCACCCTGTAAGGACCAATGTAACAAGGAGCAAACTTCAAGGAAGGAACTTTCAGGCGAATGTGTCTGGTACACAACCAGACCCTATCACCCGGAGAAAAAATAGGAGCAGGCCACCTACGCCTATCAGCATGTGACTTAAACACCGCGGAACTACGTTCAAGAATTTGTCGAGTCTGATCCCACAACTTTCTCAGGTTGGCTATATGAATATCAACCGACGGTATACCCTGGGAAGGAGACACCGACGGAAGAACAGTAGGGTTAAAGCCATAGTTCAAGAAAAAAGGGCTGTTACGAGTGGAAGCACAAACAAGGTTGTTGTGAGCAAACTCCGCCCAAGGAATCAGACCGACCCAGTCATCCTGGTGTTCAGAAACAAAACAACGTAGATATTGCTCAATTTTTTGGTTAGTGCGTTCGGCTGCTCCGTTAGATTGGGGATGATAGGCCGAAGAAAAATTCAGTTTGATGCCCAACTGGGAACAGAAGGATCTCCAAAAACGGGAAATAAATTGGGAACCCCTGTCTGACACAATCTCATTGGGAATACCATGTAAACGGAAAATTTCTCTAGCAAATATCACGGCCAGTTCAGGGGAGGACGGAAGTTTAGGCAAGGGAATGAAATGAGCCATTTTAGTAAACCTGTCAAGGACCGTGAGGATAACCGTATGCCTACTGGAAGCTGGTAGATCAACAATAAAATCCATAGCCAAACAAGCCCAAGGTTTGTTTGGAACGACTAAGGGCTGCAATAAACCACAAGGGAGATCCCGCGGAAGTTTATTCCTGACACAAATATTGCAAGCCTTGACAAAGTCTTCCACATCCCTACGTAAACCGGGCCACCAGAAGTCTTTGGAGATCAGGCAGTAAGTTTTGTGGATGCCGGGGTGACCAGCGAACTTGCTATCGTGAAAACAGCGAATAATGTCCACTTGGAATTTGGGAGACACGAACAAGCGGCCCACAGGAGTACGTTCGGGAGCAAGAGATTGTTCGCTCATAATATCAGCGAGCAATGGAGAGTGTATTTTGACATTGGTGTTGGCGATAATATTGACTTCAGGAATAATAGGGAACAAAGTGTCCTCTGTAGAGGTGATAGGTTCGTGCTGACGTGACAAAGCGTCTGCCTTAGTGTTCTTAGAACCAGGCCTGTAAGTAAGCATATAATTAAAGTGTGTAAGGAACATAGACCAACGTGCCTGCCTGGCAGATAATCTTTTGGCCTCCCCCATATACGATAAATTTTTGTGGTCAGTCAAGATGGTAACTGGGAGGACAGTGCCCTCTAACAAATGTCTCCATTCCTTTAATGCCATAATGATAGCTAAAAGTTCTCTATCACCAATGTCATATCTCCTTTCAGTGTGTGATAGTTTCTTGGAAAAAAAACCGCAAGGGTGCAGCGGCTTATCTAAACTGTGTCTTTGGGACAACACTGCGCCTATCCCTGTTTCAGACGCATCAACTTCAAGTAAAAAGGGTAGAGAGGTATCAGGATGAACTAATACAGGTGCTGAGGCAAAAGACTGTTTGAGCGTTTCGAAAGCAGATAAAGCCTCAGTAGACCAGGTTTTGGTATCGGCTCCTTGTTTGGTCATATTAGTGATAGGAGCGATAACAGAGGAGTACCCTTTAATAAAACGTCTGTAATAATTAGAAAATCCAAGAAATCTTTGTATGGCTTTGAGTCCCTTAGGTAAAGGCCAATCTAAAATCGATTTTAGTTTGGTCGGGTCCATCATAAACCCGCCTTTGGAAATTACGTAACCTAAGAAAGTTACCTGAGACTGGTCAAAGCTACATTTTTCCAATTTACAATACAATCCATGTTGTAAAAGTTTCTGTAATACCCTTCTGACTTGTCTATGATGTGAATTAATGTCTCTAGAATGGATTAGTATATCATCCAAATATACAATTACACATTCATGTTGGAATTCTCTAAGAACTTCATTGATTAAGTCTTGGAAGACGGCCGGGGCGTTACAAAGCCCAAACGGCATTACGGTATACTCATAATGCCCGTAACGGGTATTAAATGCTGTCATCCATTCATCTCCTTGTTTAATTCGCACTAAGTTATATGCTCCTCTCAAGTCAAGTTTGGTAAAAATACTCGAGCCCTTTAGTCTGTCAAAGAGTTCAGTAATCAAAGGAATAGGGTAAGCATTCCTGATAGTAATTTTGTTCAATCCCCGATAGTCTATACAAGGACGTAAGGTACCGTCTTTCTTTTCTACAAAAAAGAAACCTGCCCCCGCCGGAGAAGAAGACTTTCTGATAAATCCTTTGTCTAAATTCTCCTTGATGTATTCCTCTAAAACTAAGTTTTCCTTGGTGGATAGAGGGTATACCGTACCCCTGGGAGGCATAGTACCAGGGAAAAGTTTAATAGAACAGTCATAAGACCGGTGGGGAGGTAAAGTATCCGCCTTACCCTTGTCAAATACAGATTTGAGGTCTAGATATTGTAGTGGTATCTGAACGTCAGTGGATTGAGAAGTGTTAGCATAAGAGTTTACGGGGCAAACAGAAGTAACTCTCTGCAGACATGCTTTCCTACAACCCATACCCCAAGAAACGATTTCTCCACCCTCCCAGTCAATCTGAGGGTTGTGTCTCTTGAGCCAAGAATATCCTAGTACTACTGGGACTGCCGGGGAGGAAATTAACAGAAGGGAAATCAACTCCTCGTGGAAAATACCAACAGTAAGCTTAACGGGTTCGGTCTCATGGAATATTATTGGTTCAGATAAAGGTCTACCATCTATGGCCTCAACGGCCAAGGGTGTATCTCTCAGTTGGAATGGGATACAATGCTTATTAGCGAAAGTTTGGTCTATAAAGCTTTCTGCTGCTCCAGAATCCAATAATGCCATCGTAGAAATAAACCCCTTTTCCCAAGCTAGAGAGACAGGAATCAGAAGCCTATGGTCTTTTTTATTATGCATAGAGGACAGTAATGAAACACCCAAGGCCCGTCCTCTAAGGGAACTTAGGTGCGAGCGTTTCCCGGATGATTAGGGCAACTAAGACGTAGGTGACCTCTCCGCCCACAGTATAAACAGAGACCCTCCCTTCTTCTGTACTGTCTCTCAGCCTCAGATAAGCGAGTATTACCTATTTGCATAGGTTCTGGTGGAGTAGGATTATAGGAGTCAGGGTTCTGAAATGAGGGAGCGAGTCTTACAGGAAGTCTAGTAACTCTTTCCCGAGTGTTCTGCCTCTGTCTCATGCGTTCATCTATTCTGGAAATGAAGGATACTAAATCCTCTAAATTTTCCGGAAGTTCTCTTGTGGCAATTTCATCTAGAATTTCATCAGACAACCCATTCAAGAATACATCCATAAAAGCTTGTTCGTTCCATTTCACTTCTGCTGCCAATGATCTAAACTCTAGAGCATATTCTACAAGGGTCCTATTCTGTTGTTTAAGGCGTAACAGGGATCTGGCCGCATTAATCTTCCTTCCTGGGGGGTCAAAGGTTCTTCTAAAAGCCGTGACAAAAGCAGTGTAGTTGTAGACTAAAGGATTGTCATTCTCCCAAAGGGGATTGGCCCATCTAAGTGCTTTATCTATTAGCAGGGTTATAATAAAGCCTACCTTAGCCCTGTCAGTGGGGTAAGCCCGGGGTTGAAGTTCGAAATGTATGCTTATCTGGTTTAAAAAACCACGACAAGCATCAGGCGAACCCCCATATCGTAATGGTGAAGTGACATGGGAAGATGCGCCTACAGTGGCTACTTCCAAACCAGTACTTAGCGAGTGGCTGGCAGTGGAACGTATTTCTTCAGACTGGGTACTGGAGCGTGTTAACAAAGTTTGTAATGCTAAAGCCATTTGGTCCATTCTATGGTCCATGGCCTCAAATCTGGGGTCAGGAGGACTAGCACCTGCAGGATCCATCATGGCCCTGTCGTAATGTCAGGATACTGACAGGGATCCAATACGCAGAGTGCGGACAGAAGGAGGTACGTATACCGGACCTTAGAATGGCCGGACTAACGTAGGGACAAAGCAGAATAGTCAAAAGGTAAGCCGAGGTCGAGGGAGCCGGAGGACAGGTAAGCGAGATACAAGCCGAGTCAAAGGAGAGGAGAGGACAACAGGACAAAAGACAAGCAAGGGTCAAAACCGGAAACACAAGATAAAGAACGCGCTGAGTGACTAGCAAGCTAGAACCACGACAGGGCAATGAGCAGTAGTAAAGGTTTCCTTTAAATACCCTGTACCTAAATAGAGACCACGCCCCCAAAAGGTCCGGAATAGCGGTTCCCGGCACTTTATGCAAATGCCGACGTCATGACGTCGACGCTAGCCGTCGCGTCATAAAAGGGGGAGGAGCTAGCGCGGCCGGCGCGAAAACGGCCGGAATATGCCGAAAATGCTAGGGGCAGGGAGCCCCTAAACAGAGAGGATGTCTTCCCTGGATTCAGCACCAACAGGTACCCTGACATCTACTAAGCCACATTGGTTTTAAATTGTTTCTTTTATATTTATTTCCCAATGGTACATACTGAGAAATGTACCTTTCTAATATTTGTTGGAAGATGATCCATTTATCCTCCGTGTTCATTTTACTAAAGAGTTTATGCCAGTCAATATTTTATAAAGCTGCCCTTAACTTATTGAAATTGGCCTTTTTTTAAATTATGTTTTAGTATACCCCATGTGCTTTTGTTATTTTGAGTTTATTTCAAAGGACACTATATTGTGATCACTATTTCCCAAGTGCTCACCTACTTGAATGTTGGTCAAAAGATCAACGTTGTTTGTTAAAACCAGGTCCAGACAAGTGTCCATTTTAGTTGGTGCTTGTACCAGTTGTGACATGAAGGTGTAATTTAACAAGTTTAAAAACCTAATTCCCTTTGCTGAGTTACTAGTCCCTCTGTCCTAATTTATGTCCGGGTAATTAAAATCTCCAATAATTAAAGTGTTACCCAGATTTACAGCTTTCTCAATTTGCTCAAACAGCTGTTGTTCCTTGTCAATATTAACATTAGGTGGTTTATAACATATCCCAACCAATAGTTGGTTTCTCTTCTTTTCCCCCAAGCAGATATTTACCCATAAAGCTTCCACATTTTCCTCATCGCATTCCACTTGCTTAAGATTTGGCTTTAAATCATGGTTGACATACAAACATACCCCACCAGCCTTCTTGTTTTTCCTATCCTTCCTAAATAACATGTACCCATTTAAGTTAACTGCCCAGTCATGTGTCTCATCCCACCATGTTTCAGTTATGCCTATTATATCATATTGTTTAGTGTATGCTAACTGCCTCTAGTTCCCCCATTTTGTTATTTAGGCTCCTTGCATTAGTAAGCATACATTTAATATCATGAGTCACTTGTACTTTTTGTGAATTATCAACATTACATAGCTTCTCTGTTCTGAGCTTGCCCCTCCCCCCGTCTCCACCCCCCTTATACTGTGCTAAAGCCCATCTCCTTTCTGTCCTATCTCCATTTTGTAGATTGCTATGACCCTCCCCCCCACTACTAGTTTAAAATCTCCTCCAACCTTCTAGCCATCCTATCCCCCAGCACTGCAGACCCTCTCCCGTTTAGGTGCAATCCATCACTATTATAAAGGTTGTACCCAATCGCAAAGTCGGCCCAGTGCTCTAAAAACCCCAAACCCTCCTTCCTACACCAAGACTTCCGCCACGCATTGACCTCTCTAATCTCCCGCTGCCTTTCCACTGTAGTGCGTGGCACAGGTAATATCTCAGAGAATACCACCTTGGAGGTCCTTTTCTTAATTTTGCTATCTAATTCCCTGAAATTATTCTTTAGGACCTTCCATCTTCCTCTTACTTTGTCATTGGTACCAACATGGACCATGACCGCTGGGTCATCCCCAGCCCCTCCCAATAATCCATCCACTCTGTCAGCAACATGCCGGGCCCGAGCACCCGGGAGACAGCAAACTGTCCGGTTGAGCTGATCAGAGCGGCAGATTGCCCTATCTACTCTTCTAATGATAGAGTCCCCTACCACCACAACCTGTCTTGCCTTCCTTACATTTTTATCCCCACCGTACTATGGGGGCTGTTACCTCAGCTGTTAGAAGTAACAGCTTCCTCTAATACAGCTACTCCTGAGCTGATGCTCCCAACATCTTCACTCAAACGGACAAATCTGCTAGGTTGCACCAAATCAGGACTAGTTAGCCCTTTCCTCTTCCCTCCCCCCCTGCTTCCTTGCCCCACTGTCACCCAGCTACATGCCTGTTCCCCATCTGTCTTATCTCCTCCCTCTCCACTTCCTGTCCCCAATAAACTCTGCTCAGTGAGCAGAAGACTCCTCTCAAGATTTTCAATCTCCCTCAAAGTTGCGATTTGCTTCTCGAGATCTCCAATCTGAGCTTCCAGAGAAGCCATTCGCACACAACCGTCACAGAGGATGTCTAGACGGGTACATCCAGGCATCCATACATGCAACAAGATGTGCATTGAGTCAAACCAGCAATCTTGCTAACACTCATTTCCCCACATACAGAAGCTGTGGAAACTTCACACTGGACTTCAAGCATCTTGCAGTGTGTGCCTCTCTATTCTTTCTCCAGACTCTGGGTCCTTTGTTTCCGAATGAGGTGCAAAAGTTGCTCTCATCAGAAAATAACATGTACCTTTAGCCCAGGTAAGACGCTTCTGACGTTTGTTCAGGAGTGGCTTGACAAGAGGAATATGACATCTGAAGCCCATGTCCAGGATTTCTGTGTGTGGTGGCTCTTGATGCACTGACTCCAGCCTCAGTCCACCCTTGTGACAGTCCCCAACACTTTTGAATGGTCTTTTCCTGACAATCCTCTCCAGGCTGTGGTCATCCTTGCTGCTTGTGCACCTTTTTCTTCCACACTTTTCCCTTCCACATAACTTTCTATTAATGTGCTTTCATACAGCACTTTGGGAACATCAAACTTCCTTCGCAATTACCTTTTTGAGGCTTTCCCTCCTTACATAGGGTGTCAATGATGGTTTTCTGCACAACTGTCAGGTCAGCAGTCTTCCCCCATGATTGTGATTCCTACTGAACCAGACTGAGAGACCATTTAAAGGGTCAGAAACCCTTTGCAGGTGTTATGGCTTATTTAGCTGATTAGAGTGGGACCCTGTGAGCCTAGAATATTGCACCTCTTCACAATATTCTAATTTACTGAGATTGTGGATTTGGGATTTTCATGAGATGTATATAATCATTGCACTTATGACAAATCACGGCTTGAACTATCTTGCTTTGCATGTAATGCTTCGATCTCATATATTAGTTTCCCCTTTTACGTTGCATTACTGAAATAAATGAACTTTTGCACGATATTCGAATTTTTCGAGTATCACCTGTAAATTGAATGTTCTCATCTTAAAGTGTTAAGAAGTGTTGCTCATGTGGGTTATATGTACTCTAGTAGGAAAGACAATCCTAGCAAGGTTAGGTCAGACTGTTATCCAACAATTATTCTGCACTTATTCAATAACTAAAACAAAAAGAAACGTAACAACAAAACAATATAGTAAAAGGAGGCTGTACAAATTTAACTAGATACAGGAGGCATAGTTATATAACCAGGGAACTAGACTAAAGCCCTGAAAAATCTCCAAACTTAGGTAACATGTAGTCAGTCTTGAGGTGGCTGTAGGTTGGCTACACGCTGGGCAGAAGGCTGATCTGTATTCAAGTTCCAGTGTGTTTTGCGTGGGCTCTTGCTGCTTTGACAGGTCAGGTAGTGAAAGTCCTACTGTTGAGACAAAGGTATTGGCTGTTAAAGCGTGGGAAAGCTGGAGTTGTTTGTTGGAGGGATAGCGCTGTCACATAAAAGCTTGGTAACTGGTCCCAAAGATTGCCTCTAGATGACAGTAGAATGGGAAATGTCACCTCACCATAAGATGACAAGGGGATGTTAGGTGGTGTTCTGGGGTATCTTGCAACTCTGAAGTGGGATTCCATAGTAGTAACTGTAGCCTTAGGTGATGACAGTAGGTTAGTTCAGCGGTTCCCAAACTGTGTGCTGCAGTGCCCCAGGGACAGGCACACAGGGGAGCCGCAAGATATTTTCCCAGTGCTATGATGATAGCACCAGGAACTGTGCCTCCCTCTCCCTGCCCGGCTCTGCACCCGTAAGGGGAGCTCAAACATGCAGGTTCTTCCCAGGCAAAGGTAAGTAGGGAGGGTAGATATGAAAATAATTATTTGTCATAAAAAAAAATATATATACATTAATGAATTTGCTCTCCCACCCCCACAGACCACACAATAACTCCCCCACACACACTGCTCCCCACACACACACATTACCACCCATACACAAACATATTACCCCCCATACCCACACACGGCCCCCCATACACACAATTGCCCCCCATACACACACACTGCCCCTCCAAACACAAACTTAACCCCTCACACACTGCCCCCCCACACACACTGTAGTCCTCATACAACCTGCCCCTACACACACACACACCCACACTGCTCCCCTCATGCACAAGCTGCACCCCTCACACGCACACTGCATTCCACACACACACACACTGCACTCCCCCATACAAACACAGTTCACACACACACACTGCCCCGCCATACACACAATTGCCCCCATACATGCACACTGATCCTCCATACACACACTGTACCTTTCACACACACTGTACCCCTCACACACTGCCCCCACACACACTGTACCCCTCAAAAACCTGCCCACACACACACTGTACCCCTCACACACAAGCTGCCCCACATATACACACACTGCACCCCTCACACACACGCACACTGTACACTGCACCCCTCACACACTACTGCCCCTATCCCCTTCTACAGCCCCTATCCAGACA
>OW240914.1:225643877-225655110 GCA_933207985.1 Pelobates cultripes
GATCCCAGGTAAGTTGTCAAACTGTTGTTTCTTTAAATAATCTACCAGTGCCCCTCCCAAGATTAGGTTCTGGATCTGCGCTTGAACGGCAAGCCTTTCTGCCGAACAGGGTCCCATTATAAATGCCGCTGCGCTGTACATATATACAACCTAGAAAATTTTTGGACTTGGGGTGCCTTGGAAACATATTGAAATATTAAGGGCAACTTGACCCTAAAAAGTTTGGGAACCACTGGGTTAGTCCATATTCATCTCAGCAATTGAGGCATTTCCCCTGAGGGTTTAGACTCCAGGATATCCCTAAACTGGATATTCAATCACCTATGTAAATCCTCCATTTGAGCCAATTTAGGCCTTGTGAGAGAAATGTGGAATTGTTGTTGAGTGAAGATATATCATGCCTGCTTTACTAAACAGGAGCCTGAGGTTTCTGAATTAGAGAAATGTTAAGTTTGCACGATACATTGCTGGCACTCTGCAAACCACGTTAAGGGTCCCTGGGCTGGGCCTGCTCTCCAAATACTGTGTTTAGTAAGTGCTCAAACAAGAGCAAGGAATTTTGTTTTGTTAATTTTTATTTGAAGCACCTGTTTATTTTTCACCAAATAAATCCGGAAAACTGAGCTGTGGTCACCATAATATCTGTGACAAAATCCTACCTGGAAAATAGGTGGTTAGTCACAGCTTCTAACAATGATATGAAAAAAGATTCATGCTATATTACAGTTATTACTAAGTGATTTCAAGGTCAAGCAGGGTCAGTGGCAAGTAATTCCACATCAGCAAATATGATCAAAATGTGAAGAAGCAGGAGAGGTCATGTGCAAAGACTAAAATAAACCATTAACTTCTTCATGGCACAGGAATGTACAGCCAGTGGTGGCAAATGTACATTCATTTTAATACACTGTAATCCATACATAGAGCTGAAACACCGGCTTTTATCTTTGCTATTGAGAAAGGGTTATTGAAACAATAAAGATTAGATAAATTATTATAGTCTAACACAAAGCTAGAGAAAACACAATGTCACAATGTTACAGTGCAGTGTGTCGGCACAATTGATAAATTGCTTTGTAACACTGACAGACAACAAATCAAAAACATATATTTATTTTTTCAGGTCAATGTCAACTTCCACATACAAATAATACAGTGACGATCATTTGACTCATAAACAAGTAATTCCTTTTCTAATATGATGATGGGAAAGATTTTATTAAGACATGACAATTTTTGCGCTGACCTATCTTTTTACTCAGAATCAAATTAAAATATATTCTATCAAGCCTGCAGATTGAGAATACAGAGAAAAAAAATAATTTACTGTATATACTCGAGTATAAGTCTAGTTTTTCAGCAAATTTTTTGTGCTTAAAAACCCCCACTCGACTTATACTCGAGTCACTGTCTGTATTATGGCAACTTAGAGAGCCGCGGCCGTCAGAGCCATGGCAACAATCCGCGCAGCAACAAGACCGCGAGACTTACAGTGGAGCTGACCGGAACGGAGGAGAAGGGAGCTGACAGGAGCTGCAGGAAAGGTAAGTAAATGCTTCCTGCCGGCCCCCACTTCACAGCCCATGCCACTGGACCACCAGGGATAAGACAGCCCTGACCAGTTAACAAGCAGGGAGGGGGGACAAAAAAAATTTAAAATAATAAAAAAATTATAATATTAAAATAAAAAAATAAAAAATAATAAAAATGCCCTCCCCCCACCTATTTCACACACACTACACAAACACACACTCTGCATTATATACACAGAGTGTGTGTATATAATGCAGAGTGTGTGTTTGTATGAGTGTGTGTGTGTATATAATGCATAGTGTGTGATTGTATGAGTGTGTGTGTATATAATGCAGATTGTTTGTATGAGTGTGTGTATATTTAATGCAGAGTGTGTGTTTGTATGAGTGTGTGTGTGTGTATATAATGCAGAGTGTGTGTTTGTATGAGTGTGTGTCTATATAATGCAGAGTGTGTGTTTGTATGAGTGTGTGTGTATATAATTATAAAAATCACAGAATTTCATAGCCCCAAGTTTTACCCTCGACTTATCCACGGGGCATAGCATATTTCACAATTGTTGGTCACAAAACTGCACTCGACTTATACATGAGATCGACTTATACACGAGTATATACAGTACTTTTATCATTAACCACCCCATAACATATCATAACCCTGATCAAACTGCAAACAGGCCTTTCTTTGATTTTATAATTTAAATATATTGACTTCTAATCTCTTTTAATCAGCTGCTAAAATTATCTTTTAAAAAATATTCTATAAATTTGGCAAGTTAACAGTTTAGGAGAGAGATATTATTTGGCTCTAAGGATGCATTATCGCTCTGTAATAAATAAGCAGAATATTTGTGCAATCTGAACACCAGAGGCTCATACTGTGTTAATTTAAAATGGCATATATTTTTTTGATCAGATAACAGGATGTCATGAGTGATGATGCCAAAATAAAAACTAGAAGTGCTGCAGAGGCTGTGGGGTAGCAGCATCACTCCAGGGGGCCTGGCCGCACCTGCGACCGTGGGCCACCACAATTTCAGGGCCAGTGTTCCCACGGCTGTTAGAAGGTTCACTCTGTAATAGCAAAACATTTTTTTAAACCTGAGCAGAGATTTACTGAAAGGCAATCTATTTATTTTTTCTAAGCTTTTGTCCATTCTCAGGGTTCTCATGTTCTCTGAGTTTGTGTTAAAAAAAAAAAAAAGAGCCAAAGAATAATCGTTGTAGAACACACATGTAGAGTCAAAGATAGTTAAATATGAGGGATCAAAATAAGAGCTATATCATAAATACCTGTCATACCTAACCATTTGCTTTACTATTTTCAGCTCTCCACGGGTCCACCAGCACTGGCCCCGCCCCCTTGGTGTCATCAATAGAATTGTAAATTTTTTGCCAATCCAATGCTTTCCCTTAGGAATAAAGCATTGGATTTGCTAAAATCAGCAAGGGGTGGGGCCAAACGCCATTTTGGCAAAATCAGTACCTCCTCATAGAGATGCATTGAATCAATGCATTTCTATGAGGAAAATTCAGCGTCCCCTGAACGGCAGAGGAGTGGCCACTTGGAGGTGTCCCTAGGAGGTGTCCCCTTAGCAGGCATAGGCTGAATACCTAGAGATGAACATTCTGCACATCTTCCCATGGTGGCATGTTCCTCTTCCCCCCTTTATGAATGTTTTATTGTTTAGTTGATAACACACTATGTCCAATTGTATCTTGGACATTTACCTCTGGAGCCGTCTGGGGTGGCACCACACTCATGCCTTTCGCCTTGCATAATTTACTATATTCCTGTTTGCTTTATACTTTATGCATCTGTTTAATCTCCTTACTTTTATACCTATGAAATGTGATGATTACTCTCCTACCAGCTAGGCCTTTATCGTACGCTATCTCTAACTTAACTGAATTGTCATGTGCTGGTTTTACTTATCGTGTACTCTTTGTCACCATCACAATAAAAATTTGATTAAAAAAATTATAAAACAAATAGAAATATAATGTGAATAAGGTATATGTGTCTGAAAATTCAAATTTAGAAACTCTCTCATGCTTTTGTGGATCTTTTGATTTTAATTTACACTTGATCACTTTTTGGTTTTTTTCTCAATTTTTTTTTATTTTTGTTGTGCATAAAGTTACATGCAAGCTTGTATGGCCACGACAGTTCAGACAAGCATCAGAGTTGCAAACATCACAATACTGTCATGTAGATTATCTGCCCATTTTTTTTATGAAAGTACGATCAGGCTACTCAGTCATGTCTAACTAAGAGAACTGAGAAGGTCAAAACTTAAGCTAGCATAGGATATTTAACTTGAAATGCTTACAGTTAGTTACATGTCTTATATAACTAGTCAGACAAGGAGATGCGAGTAGGTATTATGTTAGGTTGACATGCTAATGAACCGTGATAGGCTAATATTCCACTGGGTACCACACACTTCCTAGATAACATTAGAAGTAAATTTAAGAGAGCTCTTCATTGCATGGAAGTGATGTGTAGGGGAAGGGTCCCTGTACCAGGTAGATGTTAGGTCAGCAGTGTAGGGAGAACAAATATAAGGGTGGCTAACCCGCTGAACATAAATTTGATTAATACAATCAGAGTATGCATATGAGCGCTTGTGGGTAGGGCACAAGACCCAAATAGGGTAGGTATTTGAGTGTCTCTGGAAGACCGGGTAGTGTTTCAACAAGCAGTTCCTCCCTGGCCCATGCTGATCATATTGTGCCATCTTTTTCCCACTTCATGTACAGCAGCATCATTCGCCTCTCCCAGTCTTGAGCTCAGATGTGGAGTAGTGGGTGGTTGGCTGGAGCCTGGCCCTGGGGAACTAAAGCTGGATTTGTGTCTTGCGTGTTCCCAGCTCGGTAGAAGAGAAGCTGATCCAGGCCTTGCCAGGGATTAGGTTGGTGGCGTCCCGGTGTCTGTGGACCCCCCCTCCAGGGTGTGTCACTGCCATGTGAGGTGCCATGTCACCTGGCTCACGGCTTGAGTAGGTGAAACCTGGTGGATTCTTACAGGTGTTGCTGGGGCCAGGAGTAACTCAGTCCCTTTTGTGGCAGTGAGGGCTTGCTCTGGGGGCCGTGTGGCGGCAAGTTAGTGCAGCAGCCATTTTAGATTTGGGGCGCTGGAGTGTGTCCTGCAGGCTTCATTGTAGACTTCTTCGGTACCGTTCAGTGGAGACTGAGAACCCCCCCAGTCCAAAGGGAGGGGTGGGGGGCGGAAGGGGCCTGTGAGATGTCACATAGCACATTGCAGTCGTGTGGCAGCAGGTAGGTGAGCAGGGCGGCGGCCGTCCATCCCGCTTCTCTTCCAAGAAAACCACAGGCTCCAAAGCCTTGTCTAGCCCATGGGGCCCCAAAACTCCCGATCTCAGAGCCTGCTGTTGTGCCACCTTCAGCTCGAACACAATGCTGTTCCCCTCCAGCTCGAATTAAGGCTGTGAGCCCAGATTATACCCTGTTCCAAATCATTATGCAAATTCTATTTAAGTGTCACAAAGATTAAATATTTTGTTTTTCAGTTTAACTCCTGGATGGCATTGTGTCTCAGGGCTCTTTTGATCACTGAAAACAATCTCAGACACCTGTGATAAGCAGAACACCATTTTCATGCAATATGGGGAAGAAAAAGGATCTCTCTGCTGCCGAAAAGAGTGAAATAGTTCAATGCCTTGGACGAGGTATGAAAACATTAGATATTTCATGAAAACTTAAGCGTGATTTCACGCTGATTCAGAGCAGACAGGTTCGTGCAGATATAGGCACATTGAGGAAGATTTCTACCAGATCCATGCATCGGATCAAGAGAGCAGCTGCTAAAATACCATTACATAGCAGCAAATAGATATTTGAAGCTGCTGGTGCCTCTGGAGTCCCACGGATATCAAGGTGTAGAGTCCTCCAGAGTCTTACAACTGTGCATAAACCTTCTATTCAGCCACCACTAACCAATGCTCACAAGCAGATATGGCTGCATTGGGCAGAAAAATACATGAAGACTAATTTTCAAACAGTCCTGTTCACTGATGAGTGCCGTGCAACCCTGGATGGTCCAGATGGATGGAGTAGTCGACGGTTGGTGGACAGCCACCCTGTTCCAACAAGGATGCGACGTCAGCAAGGCAGTGGTGGAGTCATGTTTTGGCCTGGAATCATGGGAAGAAAGCTGGTCGACCCCTTTAGGGTCCCCGAAGGTGTAAAGATGACCTCTGCAAAGTATGTGGAGTTTCTGACTGACCACTTTCTTCCCTGGTACAGAAGGAAGAACTATGCTTTCCGTAATAAAATCCTCTTCATGCATGACAATGCACCATCTCATGCTGCAAAGAATACCTCTGCATCAATGGCTGCTATGGGGATAAAAGGGGAGAAAGTCATGGTGTGGCCTCCATCCTCCCCTGACCTCAATCCTATTGAGAACCTTTGGAGCATCCTCAAGCAAAAGATCTATGAGGGTGGGAGGCAGTTTACATCCAAACAGCAGCACTGGGAAGCTATTCTGACATCTTGCAAACAAATTCAAGCAGAAACTGTCCAAAAACTCACTAGTTCAATGGATGCAAGACTTGTGAAGCTGTTATCAAATAAGGGGTCCTATGTTAAAATGTAACGTGAGTTGTAAAAATGTTTAAAAAGTTAAAATGTTTAGAAAAATAAGTTTGATTGAAATAGCTTTTGATTTCAGTAAATATGCTGCAAACACAACAAATGACAATTTTCAGTTCTTTACAACCTATAAAGTGTTTTGAAACTTACTGTGTGTAATAATTTGGAACAGTGCACTGTATGTTTTTTTTATGTTTAAAAAAAATACTGTTATCATTAGGAGGTTTGTTCAATAAAATTTGAATTGTACACAAACTGGGGGGTTTTTAGGAAAAAGAGTATAATTGTGGTGCTACTATCACCTAGTGTGAATCACTCCAACACACCAAAATTAAATGTAGTGCAAATAAACAAATTGTGGTGAGAGCACTCAATGCATGCAATATTCAATGTTTTACCAGACCTTTTTCAGATGAAAAATTCTAAAAAACATAAAACATAAAAACATAGGGTAATATTGTTTAAAATATATGTCAATGTTTACATGTGACTGGTTAAACTCACATATTACTGAGTCACTTTAAAGCTGACTCAGACTTCAGGCTTGTGTGGAGATGAAATTTATTCAATTCTGGACGTCTTGTATCAATTTCAGCGAATCCGCATTGGAAGTACTCCTCTAGAATCACTCCAAAAGGCAAGATCCAATCCAAACTGATTTTATTGTTAAAAAATAACTTAATATAATAGATACAAGTAAAATGTCCTGTACAAATTACCACAACGCGTTTCGGCGATATCAGCCTTTCTCAAGTGGTCTAATTTCATCATCTCCATCTTCTTCCTTATATTTCAAATTTCGGCGCCTTTTTTTTCCCCCTTCCCGGGCGTTCACCTTTAACTTCCGCATTCGTCATCATTCTGCGTCTTCGGCCCGCTGTTTTCATTTGCGTCATCGACGTCGTGACGTTTTCTGGTTGCCGAAACCGGAAGTATTATCGGCGCCATTTTAAAAAGTCCTTTTCACTTATCTTGCCAGTCTCTTGCATATTCCTGTGTATATACTTCTGGTTTTGGCTAGAAACTTCATATTTTCCAATTGCCAAAACCGGAAATGTTATTAATACCATTGTAAAGTCCTTTCTAAACATAACAATAGTCTCTTGTGCATCAATATATATATACCCTACATATCGATAAAACAAATAGTAAAACATAACAAAAAACAGAAAATTGATTAAAAATTGACCTTATCATAGTAAATCTAAAAGGAGGCATCCCCAACCTGCTAAAAAAGAGAGAGGGATAAATAAACTTAAAAAATACTCTTAAAAAATTAATAAATTAATGACCCATATATATTAAAAAACTGTTTTTTTTAAATTATTTTACAAGTCCAAATTCCTGAATAAAATTACATAAAAGGCTATATGCATGAACTTATCTCAAAATCAACATTCAAACCGTTTGGGGATAATGATTCCATATTAAAAATCCATTTCATCTCACTTTTGCTAAGTAAATTCTCTATATCACCCCCTCTCCAATGTGTCTTCACAGCCTCTATTCCTAAGAATTCAAATCCATTTATATCTCCTCCATGAGCTTCCAAAAAATGCTTGGAAACATTATGTAAAGTGAATTTCCTATTAATATTATAGATATGTTCCCTAATTCTTATCTTTAGTAATCTGGACGTTTTTCCAATATATTGTAAACCGCAGGGACAAAATATCAGATAAATCACATTTTTAGAATTACATGTTATAAAGGATTTTATCTCATGTATTATCTTATTTTGAAAAGAAGTGAACTTTGTAACATTTTTATTCTTATTTTTCCTTAAAGTACAGCCTCTACATGTTCCACAATAGTAGAAGCCTTTTTCTTTCTTAAACATAGATGAGATTTGTGGATTTCTTTCTTTATCTATAAAACTTGAGGTTAAAACTTGTTTAATGTTTTTCGCACCCCTGAAAATCATTTTTGGTTGAGTTCCCAAATACGGATGAATATCTTGGTCCTGCTCTAAAATATGCCAATTTCTCTTTATAATTTTTTGCAATTGATTGCTATGAGAGCTATAATTAAAAATAATCGGTACAATCTTATTTTCTTCTTTTTGTTCTTTCGTTTTATATTTTAAAAGATTTTCTCTTAATTCCTGTCCTACCTCATTTTTTATATTAGTCAAGGAATCTTGATTGTACCCTTTTTCAACTAATTGCTTAATTAAAACTTTTGTTTGTTCCTCATACTGTATCGATTCCGTACAATTGCGTTTTATTCTTAAAAACTGACCTTTGGGTATATTAGTTAACCAAGGTTTAAAATGGCAACTCTTTAAATTAATAAAACTATTAACATCTACAGTTTTAAAAAAGGTTTTACTTTTAATCTTATTTTCTTCTATATAAATACTTAGATCTAAAAAATTAACAATTTTAGTACTGATTTCCCAGGTTAGATTAATATTCCAAATGTTCTTGTTCAAATCATTTAAAAAGCTTTTTAGAGTTTCTTGTGTCCCTTTCCATATTAAAAAGATATCATCTATGTACCTTTTCTAGAGGACCAGACTTGTCCCGAGCTCTGGCTTGGAGAAAATCTCAGATTCCTCCCAATACGCCATAAACAGATTAGCATAGCTCGGGGCAAATCTGGTCCCCATAGCTGTTCCCTTGGTTTGTAAATAAAAATTCTTCTCAAACCAAAAGAAATTATTAAAAAGAATCAATTGGATACCCTCTATAATAAAATCAATCTGCTCCGGGTTCAAATCTGTATCCTTTTTTAAAAAATGTCTAGCAGCCTCACATCCCTTCTCATGTTCAATAATGGTGTAGAGGCTGCTGACATCACAGGTCACCATAATCAAACCTTCTTCCCAATTAAAACCATTTAAAATTTGTAAAAGTGACATAGTATCCTTTAAATATGAAGGGCATCTTTTTACCGGATCCTGTAAAAATTGGTCTAAAAACTGCGATAGAGGTGATAACAGAGAGCCAATTCCCGACACGATTGGTCTCCCGGGGGGATTTTCTATATTTTTATGTACCTTTGGTAAAACGTATAAAACAGGAATTCGAGGGAATCTTACATTCAGAAAATCATATTCTTTTTTATTTAATATCCCTAGTTCTAACCCTTGATTTATAAATCTATTCAATTTTTTCTTTATATCTTCTAAAGGATTTTTCTGTAATAACAAATATGTTTCCTGATCTTGTAATTGTTCAAAAATTACTTTAAGGTATTGTTCCTTTTTCCATATAACAACACCCCCCCCCTTGTCAGCAGGTTTGATAACAATCGAGGAATTTTTCTTTAAATCTTGTAATGCTTTCCTTTCACTTTTAGTTAAATTATTTTTCTGTTCTTTAACAGGTTTAATTTTCCTCATTTCTCTAGTAAAAACCTTTTCAAAAATTTTCATAGCATCTGATCTTAGATAGCTAGGATAAAAATTAGATTTATTTTTAAGAGTCGTATGTTTAAATTTATTATCCTCCTCCATTTTATCTTTTATCACATCACTAGTAAATTTCTGATCAAAGAATTTTTTCAAACATAATTTCCGTATAAATCTATTAATGTCCAAAAAAGTTTCAAATTTATCTAAGTCACAACTAGGTGCAAATTTAAAACCATAATTTAAAACCTTTTTATGGGATTCCTCTAAAATTACATCTGATAAATTAAAAATTCTTATGTCCGCTGTACTTTTTTTGGGAACATCTCCTCCCTCCTCCTTTTCTCCTCTTTTCTGCTTTCTATTGCCTCTTCTTGTCGTCTCCTTTTTATTGGGGTCTGCACTTTTGTGCCTCCTTTTATTCGGGTCATGGTTTGGCCTAAAAAAAGGTCATCATCATTTATTTGCTGCAGATGACTATATCTATTTGTAGTTTGTACCTCCTTTCTATAATTTCTGTCTGGTGAGTACTGTTTATAAACTCTTTCATAATTATTTTTAGAAGAATTATTTCTTTCTCTCATCCTGGATTTAACTTGAATCCACCCTCCATCCTGTTCCTTCTTTTGTTGTACTGAATTTTGATATGGTCTATCCTCATCCCATTTCTTATATGGTTGTAAAGATGATCTATTTTCTTGTTTTAAAAAATTCCTTTTATAATTGTCTTTTCTATTACCTATAGGGTTATTCTTCCTTTGTGGTTTTATTTGACCTTTCAAATAATCCTCTTGGTCCCTCTTAAGTTTCTTTTTTTTAGTTTCAATTACTTTTCCTTCTATACTTTTAATCTTTTCTATAATCTTTTCCATTAAAAACTTCAGCTCTTCCATTTCCAGAAAGGGCTCAAGTTTTTTCTGTATATCATTTATTTCTTCATTCATTTGATGTAAACTTAAAGTACGTTGTTCAATAATGACAGTCATCATATGTCTAGCAAAAGATTCTAAGGCTCCATCCCAGGCCTCCCTAAAACTCTCACTTTCATTTTCTGAGGTAGGGGATTTATGAAACCTCAGACCTCTAGGTGCTATTTTTAAATCAACATATCTTTCCAATGTGAAAACTTCCCATTTATATTTCATTTCTTTAATAAGTAATCGTTCTAGCTTAAAACAAATTTCTCTTAATTCATCATTTTTCTTATTCGGAATTTTTTCCCATTTATCATCCTCTAATGAACCAAATCTTTGGTTCATATCATTCTGCCAACTTTTGCGAAAGCTAAAGATTGACATAGTAATATAATACCCTTTATCCCAAAGTGGAGTGTTATAAAGTAATATACACAAACTGGGGGGTTTTTAGGAAAAAGAGTATAATTGTGGTGCTACTATCACCTAGTGTGAATCACTCCAACACACCAAAATTAAATGTAGTGCAAATTGTCAAATTGTGGTGAGAGCACTCAATACATGCAATTTTCAATGTTTTACCAGACCTTTTTCAGATGAAAAATTCTAAAAAACATAAAACATAAAAACATAGAGTAATATTGTTTAAAATGTATGTCAATATTTACATGTGACTGGTTAAACTCACATATTACTGAGTCACTTTAAAGCTGACTCAGACTTCAGGCTTGTATGGAGATGAAATTTATTCAATTCTGGACGTCTTGTATCAATTTCAGCGAATCCGCATTGGAAGTACTCCTCTAGAATCACTC
>OW240914.1:225655210-225674184 GCA_933207985.1 Pelobates cultripes
ATAACCACTATACTGCTGTTGTGTTTGTGGTGCCAGAAGTGCCATGGAGCATGTGGCGTCTCTAGGATAAATTTTTAGGGGGGGCACATGGTGGGTCAGGGACAAAAGTAGGGGGGCACATTTAACCCCACCCTCGCCGCAGTTTGACCCCGCCCCCGACACAATGTGTTGGATTTTTTTAATAATCCCTGGTGGAGGATTCATTATTTTCCACCAGAGATTATTAAAAAACAAACACATTTCCCTTGATACAGTGCCATAGTTGCCAACATTTGAAAGAAAATTCCAAGGACTTTTTGCAGCACAGCTATCAATTACTGTCTGTGTATAATATCCCTGGACAGCCAGTGCTCTCTGTATAATACAGGGTTGTGTGTATAATAAATTGGGACAGTCAGTGCTCCCTGTATAGTGCTGCTCTCTGTATAATACAGGTCTGTTTATGTATAATATCCCAAGACAGAGAGCAGCACTATACAGGGAACACTGACTATCCCGGGATATTATACACACACAGATCTGTATTATACAGAGAACAGCACTATAGTATTATACAGATAGCTGAGCATATACCCCATGTCCCAATCTCTAGACTACTAATACCTGTCAACAGCAGCTCCCAGACGCGTGTAACAGGGCTAAAGTGTTCGGCAGCTCACACAGATGATTCAGTGGTAAAGCACACTCGCTGGTAGAGCCAAACTGTGAATCCAAAGCAGCCCTGGAAAAAAATGTATGCCATGCCTACAAGTCAATATATATATATATATATATATATATATATTGTACAGTAAGCACACAAGCTCACTGACATGTGCAAATAGGCTTACTGACAGACAAAACTCTCTGACTCACACACAAGCTCACTAAAGACAAGCTCACTGACACACACATGCTCACTAAATAGAAGCTCACTGACACACACAAGCAGTACCATCTTAACAGCGTTGAGGGCCCCCGGGCAAAGCAGTGCACTGGGGCCCTTCCTACACAACAACACACAGGAATAAAATGTTTAATTATTGATAGACTGCTGAGTACATACACACAGTACACTGAATATGAACACAGAGAGAATGCTGAATACACACACACACACACAGATTTCTGAATGCACACATACTCCTGAATGCACACAGGCGTTGCTGAATTCACACAGGCTGATTTATACATGTACACACAGACTGCTGAGTGCATACACACACACACTGCTGAGTCTATACACACACACACACAGACATACAGACTGCTGAGTCCATACACACACACAGACACATACATAGACTGCTGAGTCCATACACATACACAGACACACAGACACACACACACACGCACACACAGACTGCTGAGTCCATATACACACACAGACTGCTGAGTCCATACACACACAGACTGCTGAGTCCATACACACACACACACACACACACACACAGACTGCTGAGTCCATACACACACACAGACTGCTGAGTCCATACACAGACACACACACACACACACACACAGACTGCTGAGTCCATACAGTTGCAAGAAAAAGTATGTGAACCCTTTGGAATGATATGGATTTCTGCACAAATTGGTCATAAAATGGGATCTGATCATCATCTAAGTCACAACAATAGACAATCACAGTCTGCTTAAACTAATAACACACAAAGAATTAAATGTTGCCATGTTTTTATTGAACATACCATGTAAACATTCACAGTGCAGGTGGAAAAAGTATGTGAACCCTTGGATTTAATAACTGGTTGAACCTCCTTTGGCAGCAATAACTTCAACCAAACGTTTCCTGTAGTTGCAGATCAGACGTGCACAACGGTCAGGAGTAATTCTTGACCATTCCTCTTTACAGAACTGTTTCAGTTCAGCAATATTCTTGGGATGTCTGGTGTGAATCGCTTTCTTGAGGTCATGCCACAGCATCTCAATCGGGTTGAGGTCAGGACTCTGACTGGGCCACTTCAGAAGGCGTATTTTCTTCTGTTTAAGCCATTCTGTTGTTGATTTACTTCTATGCTTTGGGTCATTGTCCTGTTGCAACACCCATCTTCTGTTGAGCTTCAGTTGGTAGACAGATGGCCTTAAGTTCTCCTGCAAAATGTCTTGATAAACTTGGGAATTAATTTTTCCTTCGATGATAGCAATCCGTCCAGGCCCTGACGCAGCAAAGCAGCCCCAAACCATGATGCCCCCACCACCATACTTCACAGTTGGGATGAGGTTTTGATGTTGGTGTGCTGTGCCTTTTTTTCGCCACACATAGTGTTGTGTGTTTCTTCCAAACAACTCAACTTTGGTTTCATCTGTCCACAGAATATTTTGCCAGTACTGCTGTGGAACATCCAGGTGCTCTTGTGCAAACTGTAAACGTGCAGCAATGTTTTGTTTGGACAGCAGTGGCTTCCTCTGTGGTATCCTCCCATGAAATCCATTCTTGTTTAGTGTTTTACATATTGTAGATTCGCTAACAGGGATGTTAGCATTTGCCAGTGACTTTTGTAAGTCTTTAGCTGACACTCTAGGATTCTTCTTCACCTCATTGAGCAGTCTGCACTGTGCTCTTGCAGTCATCTTTACAGGACGGCCACTGCTAGGGAGAGTAGAAGCAGTGCTGAACTTTCTCCATTTATAGACAATTTGTCTAACCATGGTCTGATGAACAGCAAGGCTTTTGGAGATACTTTTATAACCCTTTCCAGCTTTATGCAAGTCAACAATTCTTAATCGTAGGTCTTTTGAGAGCTCTTTTGTGCGAGGCATCATTCACATCAGGCAATGCTTCTTGTGAAAAGCAAACCCAGAACTGGTGTGTGTTTTTTATAGGGCAGGGCAGCTGTAACCAACACCTCCAATCTCATCTCATTGATTGGACTCCAGTTGGTTGACATCTCACTCCAATTAGCTCTTGGAGATGTCATTAGTCTAGGGGTTCACATACTTTTTCCACCTGCACTGTGAATGTTTACATGGTGTGTTCAATAAAAACATGGCAACTTTTCATTCTTTGTGTGTTATTATTTTAAGCAGACTGTGATTGTCTATTGTTGTGACTTAGATGATGATCAGATCACATTTTATGACCAATTTGTGCAGAAATCCAGATCATTTCAAAGGGTTCACATACTTTTTCTTGCAACTGTATACTGCTGAGTCCATACACACACAGACCTCTGAGTCCACACACACACACACAGACTACTGTGTCCATACACACACACACAGACTACTGTGTCCATACACACACACACACACACACACACACAGACTACTGAGTCACACACACACACACACACACACACACAGACTGCTGAGTCCATACACACACACAGACACACACTGATGAGTCCATACACACACACACACACACACACACACACACAGAGACTGCTGAGTCCATACACACACACACACTCACACAGACTGCTGAGTTCACACTCTTCCTACACAACAACTCACAGGAATAACATTTTAATTATTGATAGACCGCTGAGTACATACACACAGTACACTGAATATGAACACCGAGAGACTGCTGAATACACACACACACACAGATTTTTGAATGCACACAGGGATTGCTGAATGAACACAGGCTGATTTATACACGTACACACAGACTGCCGAGTCCATACACACACACTGCTGAGTCCATACACACACACAGACATACAGACTGCTGAGTCCATACACACACAGACAAACACACAGACTGCTGAGTCCATAAACACACAGAGACTGCTAAGTCCATACACACACACACACATACAGACAGCTGAGTCCATACACACACACACACACACACACAGACTGCTGAGTCCATACACACACACACACACACACACACAGACTGCTGAGTCCATACACACACACAGACTGCTGAGTCCATACGCACACACATACAGACTGCTGAGTCCATACACACACACATACAGACTGCTGAGTCCATACACACACACACACACACATACTGCTGAGTTTATACACACACACATACTGGGGAGTCCACACACACAGACTGCTGAGTCCATACAAACACACACACACACACACACACAGACTGCTGAGTGCATACAGAAACACACACACAGACTGCTGAGACCATACACACAGACACACACACACACACACATACAGACTACTAAGTTTATACACACACACATACTGCTGAGTCCACACACACAGACTGCTGAGTCCATACACACACACACAAGCTTCCTCACTAGCAGAGACACACACAAGCATATTAAGCCTACCTGTCACTGGAGGCTATTGCTGGGGGTCAGACAGCCATCATCTGGCCTTTTCAGCAGCAGCAAGGTATACTGCTTAATGGCAGGCGGGGCTTATGTGTGGGAGATGGGGCTTCATTTGGGGGCGGGGGCTGTTTTGGGGAGCCTGTAGGTGCTCCATCTGGCCACAGCACCAATATAATTTAAACACATGGCCAGCAAGCTGAGTATTGTGGACAGGGGCTGAGTAAGGTGGACAGGGGCTTAGGAGGGGGGAATGGGCTAAAGAAGGAGACAGGGGCTGAGGAAAGGGACAGGGGCTGAGGGGGACAGGGACTGAGGGGACCAAGAGCTTAGGAGGGGGGACGGGGCTAAGGAAGGGAGACAGGGGCTGAGGAAAGGCACAGGAGCTTGGGGCAGGGGCCTGAGGAAAGGCACAGGAGCTTAGGAAGGGGAACAGGGACTGAGGAAAGGGGACAGGGACTGAGGAAGGGGACAGAGACTGAGGAAGGGGGCACTGACTGAATTAGGGGACAGGGGCTGAGGAAAGGGGACAAGGGCTGAAGAAAGAGGACTGGGGCTGAGGAAAGGCACAGGGGCTGAAGAAGGGGGACAGGGGCTGAGGAAAGGCACAGGAGCTTAGGAGGGGGAACAGGGGATGAGAAAGGGGGACAGGGACTGAGGAAGGGGACAGGGACTGAGTTAGGGGACAGGGGCTGAGGAAAAGGGCTGAGGAAAGGGGGACAGGAGCAGAGGGAAGAGGACAGAGGGCTGAAGAAGGACAGGGGGCTGGAGGGGGACAGGGGAAAGGACAAAGGGGCGGGGACAGAGGAAGGCAAGGAGCTTAGAGGGACAGGGCTAAAGAGGGGCAGGCTGAGGAAGGGGACAGGGGCTGAGGAAAGGCACATGAGCTTAGAGGGGCAGTGTCTGAGGAAAGGCACAGGGCTGAAGAAGGGGCAGGGGCTGAAGAAAGGCACAGGAGCTTAGGAGGGGGGGCAGGGGCTGAGGAAGGGGGACAGGGACTGAGGAAGAGGACAGGGACTAAGTTAGGGGACAGGGGCTGAGGAAATGGGACAAGGGCTGAGGAAAGGGGGCAGGGCCTGAGGAAAGGCACAGGGGCTGAAGAAGGGGGACACAGCTGAGGAAAGGCACAGGAGCTTAGGAGGGGGAACAGGGACTGAGGAAGGGGACAGGGACTGCGAGAGGGGACAGGGCCTGAGGAGGAGGACAGGGGCTGAGGAAGAGGACAGGGCCTGAGTAAGGGGTTGAAAAAAAAACCTAAATACATTCCCCCCTCCCCTGAGGCTTACCTTGGGCCAGGAGGGGTGGGACAGGATCTGGAGCCTGCAGTCAGTGGAGTGGGCCAGCCTCTCCTGATGATGTCAGGAGGAGGGGGCGTGAATTCCTCTGCTCTTCTCCCAGACTCCCCAGCGGTCCTGGGAGAAGAGCAGTGAAAGTCACGCCCCCTCCTCCTGACATCATCAGGAGAGGCAGGCCGGCCGACTCCACTGGCTGCAGGCTGCAGGGAGGTGAGTTTAAAATCTGAGTCCCCAGCCCAGGCATGGGATTCGGATTTGTGCTCCCCTCTGCTCTGGTGGCCATTTGTGCCAGCCCTGGGACCTGCAGGACTAGTAACGGGAACAGCTATTGGCTGCCCGCACACATACAGAAGCCAATGGGAGACATGCTCTACTAGGTCATGGAGGGTCCGCCACTTAGACTTCGCTGAACACAAGTATTAGTGCTTCAAAATAGTAAATTGTATCATAACAATGATATAGCCAGCGAAAGTGCATTTTTTTTTGCATTTTTTACACAGAAATGGCGATTCACTGACAATATTATTATTGTGATACGTTTTACTGTTTTGAAACACTATTTATATTCAGCAAAGTCTCCCAAGTATAACAGTACCCCCTATGCACAAATTTTATGGTGTTTTCGAAAGTTACATGGTCAAAAAATATTACATTTTAGATTTCTCACAGTGAAATTTGCCAGATTGGTTATGTTGCATTTGAGATCATATAGTAGCCTAGGAATGAGATTTACCCCTATGCTGGCATACCAGTTGCAAAAGTAGACAACCCAAGGTATTGCAGATGGGGTATGTCCAGTCTTTTTTAAGTAGCCACTTTGTCACAAACACTGGCCAAATATAGCATTTATATTAGTTTTTTGAATATTTCACACACAAACAAATATGAACGCTAGCTTTGGCCAGTGTTCTTGACTAAGCGACTACTAAAAAAGATGGTCATATTTGTAATACCTTAAGTTGTCTACTCTTGCAAATGGTATGCCTTGGGGTCAGGGCCGGCCCAAGGCATTGTGCTGCCTGGGTTCATAGATGAAATGCTGCCCCCCTCCCAAAAAAACGCTCTTCAAAACACGCTTACATCCATTAATTTATGCAGTGTGTAATTAATTGTCTACGTTTGTGTATTGTATGCAGCGTGTGTTGTGGATGCAGTGTTTGTGTTTGTGTAGTGCTAGCAGTGTCTGTGTTTGTGTAGTGAATGCAGTGTGTATGTAGTGGATGCAATGTGTTTGTGTGGACGAACTATCTGTGTGTGTAGTGGATGCAGTGTGTAAAACGGGAAATGTAGGGAGTCAACGCTTAACAAATAAAATCCTTGTGTGGAATCCAATGTAGCCAGTATAAAAGAGAAAACAAAATAGGACCGGAATACTAATATACTGTATAGTGTATAGTATGTCTATAACAGCAGAGGCAAAATCTAAAGAAAAATATTGCACTCACACTTTTCTAGAGCTAAAGATCAGCTACAGATCACAGCGTATGGACGGTACAATCAGGGCCGGATTAACATAGGGGCTAATGGAGCTGCAGCTCCAGGCCCAGGCCCGTGACATAGGACCATTTAAAAAAAAAAAAAAATTTTTTTTTTTTTTTTTTACACACTACTCTTAGGTTTGCCACCTGGCTGGTATTTTACTGGCACAGCCGGTATTTGAGGCTGCCTGGCCGTGCCGGTATTGCAGTAATACTGGCAATACAAATGCAGGTAATTTTCTCAGAATAAATGGAAATTACTCTGCAATACCAGCACCGGCCAGTTGGGGTCACTGTGTGTGGAGAGAGGCAGGGATAGGAAGTTACAGAATATCCCTGCCTCTCTCTACTACTCACTGATCCATGGGGGAGCAGCAACACAGCACAGAGTCCAGACATCAGCTCTACATCTCAGGTAAGTGAGGGATGGGGGGAAAGGCAGCAGGTACACATGTGGACACAGACACTAGGGGACACTGAGACACTAGGGGATATATGGGGACACTGAGACACTAGGGGACACAGACACTAGGGGACACATGGGGACACAGACACTAGGGGACAATGAGACACTAAGACACAGACATTTGGAGACCTGGAAACACTGAGACACTTGGGGACACTGGAAAACATGGGGACACTGAGACACTAGGGGACATATGGGGACGCTGAGACCATGGGCGTCTGCAGGGGGGGGCACTTGCCCCCCCCCTGGATTTTTCAGCTTGTTCTGCTTTTTTCGTGTGAGATTTAAAATGAACTGCAATACCGGCGCCGGCCAGTAGGTGGCGCTGTGTATGGAGAGAGACAGGGATAGGAAGCTGCATCTTATCCCTGCTTCTCTCTGCTGATTGAAACCGCAGGGGAGCAACACATGCAGCCAGAGACAGCCTACATATCAGGGGAGTGAGGGATGGGGTGGGGGGATTCAGATAGCCTATAGACTTGGGGGGGGCAGCAGCAGCCTATAGACTTGGGGGGGGGGCAGCAGCAGCCTATAGACTTGGGGGGGGCAGCAGCCCATAGATTTTGGGGGGGCAGCAGCAGCCTATAGACTTGGGGGGCAGCAGCAGTCTATATATAGACTTGGGAGGGCAGCAGCCGCCCTATATGAACTTGGGGGGCAGCAGCAGCCCATTCTATAGAGTTGGGGGCAGCAGCGGCCGCCTATGAACATAGGGGGGCAGCAGCAGCCTATATAGACTTGGGGGGGCAGCAGCCTATAGATTTAGGGGCAGCAGCCCATAGATTTGAGAGGCAGCAGCCTTTAGATTTGGGGGCAGCAGCCCATAGATTTGGGGAGGGGGGCAGCAGCCTATAGATTTGGGGCGGGGCAGCAGCCCATAGATTTGGGTGGGGGCAGCAGCCCATAGATTTTGGGGGGGCAGCCTATAGATTAGGGAAGTGAGCAGATTAGTGAGCCTATTGCATTAGGGTGTGCACCCTAAATCACAAACACACGCCATGTGTATATGTATGTATGTGTGTGTGTATATATATATATATATATATATATATATATATATATACACTGCTGTGTGTGTGTGTGAGGGTGTTGGTAGTGTGCTATGTGGGTGACGGTGTTTTTGTGTGTGTTTGTGAGAGTGCTGTTAGTGTGCTGTGTGTGAGGGTGCTGTTTGTGTGCTGTGTGCGAGGGAACTGGTAGTGTGCTGTGTGTGTGTGTGTATATGTGAGAGGGTGTTTGTGTGTGCGTGTTTGTGCGGGTCCTGTTAGTGTGCTGTGTGTGGGTGTTGTGTGTTTGTCAGGGTGCTGTTTGTGTGTGAGTATGCTGTTTGTTTGTGGGTGCTGTGCGGGTGCTGTGTGTGGGTTTTGTGTGTTTGTGAGGATGCTGTTAGTGTGTTGGGTGTGTGGGTGTTGTATGTGTGTGGGTGCTGTGTGTGCGAGGGTGATGTATGTGTGTAGGTGCTGTGTGTGTGTGTGCTGTATGTTTGGGTGGAAGTGGGGGCAGATTAGTTAATATCCCAGTCCTGCTGCCTTCCCTGGTGGTTCAGTGGAGAGTGAACTCTAGCCCGGGTTCTCTGCTGCCTCCCTCCATGCTGCTGTGGACCGTGAGGTAGAACTTTGATCTCCCCACCGGCCCATGGAGGCTTAGACCAGAGCCGCCGCTCTGCATGAGCCGACCGAGAATATCCCCTGCCGGTCTCAATCCATTGGAGTGCCGCGGGGACTAGGGTGTGCCCATGCACACCCGACACACCCCGTGCGCACACCTATGGAAGTGAGGGATGGGGGAGACAGCCTACATGAAGAGTCAGCAAGGAGCAGGAAGGTAAAGTAAGAAAAGGAGAAGGAACAGAAATGAGCAGGAAGGGACATCAAGGAGCAGAAAGGGGCAGCAAGGAGCTAGAAGGGACAGCAAGGAGCACAAAAGGTAAAGTAGGAGAAGGAGCACAAAGGAACAGAAATGAACAGGAAGGGTCAGCAAGGAGCTGGAAGGTAAAGCAGCACAAAGGTACAGTAGAAGGAGCACAAAGGGTCAGAAATGAGCTGGAAGGGGCAGAAGGAGCACAAACATAAAGTAGGAGAATGAGCAGGAAGGGTCTGCAAGAAGCAGGAAGGGCCTGCAAGAAGCAGTAAGGAGCACAAAGGTAAAGGAGCAGAAAGAATTAGAAGGAGCACAAAGGTAAAGTAGGAGAAAGAGCAGAAAGGGACAGCAAGGAGCACAAAGGTAAAGTAGAAATGGGAGCAGAAAGGGTCTGCAAGGAGCAGAAAGGGATCAGAATGAGAAAGGAGCAGAAGGGCGCAAAATAAGCAGAAAGTAGCCGAAAGGTAAAAGAGCAGAAGGGGCCAAGGATAGAAAACAGTGTCAGAAGAAAAAAAAAAGACTGTCAAATGAAGGAGAGGAAAAGGAGATTGGAGCAGGAAGGACAAATGAAGTGAACCCTCCACTTTATTCTGGACACCACATCATAAGGCTTTGGTACCTGGGCCAGGCAGGGAAACACTGGACCTTCTCATCTCCAAAGGTAAAAAAATATCGGTGTTAATGTGTTCACTTTTATTTACTGAGTGTAAGGAAGCACAGTGTGCCGTTGGGTAGGGGTGTTGCTGATTGGCTAGAGCGGTCAGCTGGCACTCTAAGCCAATCAGTAGCTCCCCATTCATAAAAAAGTTAAAATATTTTATGAACCGGGAACTAGCGATTGGCTTAGAGCGTCAACTGTCCACTCTAGCCAATCAGCGGCACCCATGCCTGAGTCTGCACTTCCTGACACTCTGTTTCAGAAGCCAAATACCACTGAGCGACCTGGAGCTGGAGGAAGCCTTTGGGGTTAAACCATTTGAGAGCGATTTAACCCCTTAAAGGAAAGCGAGCACCCAGGGGCTTCCTGGCATCATAGCATTTTCATTTAGGTGAAGTTGTTATGGTGACCAGAATGGTCCTTTAATTTGCTTAAAGGAACACCATAGTGTCAGGAATACAAACATATATTCCTGACACCATAGTTGTGAAAACGCTATTCACCCTGGCTTTATGTGATAATGGCTGTGCCCCTTCCCTTTCATGACACTGTCAAAAAGGTACCTAGCATGGATGTCATTACAATTATGCCCCCCCCGGAAAAATTCCTGCGGACGCCCATGGCTGAGACACTAGGGGACACATGGGGACACAGACACTAGGGGACACTGAGACACTAGGACACATGGGGATACAGACACTGGGAGACCTGGGGACACAGACACTTGGGGACACTGGAAAACATGGGGACACTGAGACACTTGGGGACGCTGGAAAACATGGGGACACTGAGACACTAGGGGACACTGGGACACATGGGGATACTGTGAGACATAGGGACATTGGGAGACATTGGGACACGGAGACACTATGTTCCCATGTCCCCCAGCCAGTGTCTCAGTGTCCCCAAGTCTCCCAGTGTCTGTGTCCCATATCATTCAGTGTGCCAAGTGTCCCCATGTGTCCCAGTGTCCCTATATGTCCCAGTGTCCCCATGTCTATGTCCACAACTGTCCCCATGTGTCCCCAAATGTCTGTCTCCCAGCTAGTGTCCCCTAGTCTCCCAGTATCCCATAGTCTCCCAGTATCCCCTAGTCTCTCAGTGTCTGTGTCCCTAGTGTCTTAGTGTCCCCAAATGTTTCAGTGTCCCCATGTCTCCCAGTGTCTGTGTTCCTAGTGTCTCAGTGTGCCTGGTGTCCCCATGTCTCCCAGTGTCCCTATATGTCCCAGTGTCCCCATGTCTATGTCCACAACTGTCCCCATGTCTCCCAGTGTCCCCAAGTGTCTGTCTCCCAGTGTCCCCTAGTCTCCCAGTGTCCCCAAGTGTCTGTCTCCCAGTGTCCCCTAGTCTCCCAGTGTCTGTGTTCCCATGTCTCTGTGTCCCTAGTGTCTTAGTGCCCCCAAATGTTTCAGTGTCCCCATTTCTCCCAGTTTCCCTAAATGTCTCACTGTCCCCGGGTCTCAGTGTCCCTGGGTTTCTCAGTGTCCCCAGTATCCTAGTGACATGGGGACACACTGAGACATTGGGAGAAATGGGGACACAGACACTGGGAGACTAGGGGACTGGGCGACAGGGGGACACTGACACTGTGATACATAAGGACACTGAGACACTGGGTGACTTGCGAGACTGAGACACTGGGAGACAGGGAGACACTGGGAGCAATCCATCTATACATCAGAATCAAACTGTGAGTAGTTTGTTGGTGATTTTACAGAATTTTCTCTGCTGTCACTCCTTGTGATTTACATCATGTGATGTCACGCATAACTAATTAATTATACAAATGATTAAGGCTGGTATTTTTTTTCAAGAAAGGTTGCAACCTTCACATACTCTTGCTTAAAGGAGCACTATAGGGTCAGGAACACAATCATGTATTTCTGACCCTATTATGTTAAAACCACCACCCTGGTGCCTCCCTAAATATAGTCAAATATTACTTGTATTCAAGTCTGCAGCTGCTGGCTCAGAAGTGGTAGTCTGAGCAAATTACAATACTTCCCCATAGGATTGGCTGAGACTTTCAACTAGGCAGATCAGGGGCAGAGCCAGCACAAGTCCAACATAGCCCTGGCCAATCAGCATCTCCTCATAAAGATAAATTGAATCAATGCATCTCTATGAGGAAAGTTCAGTGTCTGCATGCAGAGGGTGGAGACACTGAATGGCAGAGCTGCAGACTAGGCAGTACTGCCCCAGGAAGCACCTCTAGCAGCTATCTAAGGAGCAGCCAGTGGAGTTATTTTCTCTGAAAAGACAGTGTTTACTGCAAAAAGCCTGAATGGAATGATTCTACTTACCAGAACAAATACAATAAGCTGTAGTTGTTCTGGTGACTATAGTGTCCCTTTAAGTTTGGAAGCTTAAGAGGGATGTATGGGAACAAAACTTGTGTGGACTGGCTGACATTAAAATTAGTTTAGGTCATGCAGACGTTGGTCTCTGTGGCATGCCCCCTTTCTTCTACACTCACTACATACACCTTTTCTCTGTCTCAGACTATATACCAGGAACTTCTGCCTGCTAGTAAGAAGGTAAGGAGACAAGTGTATCCACTACACACACACACACATCATCCACTACATAAACACACAAACACACTCTGCACTTACTATACACACACTACATCCACTACAAACACAATCTGCAGTCACTATGTACACACTAATTCCACTACACAAATACACACTCTACATTTATTACAAACTCTGCATTCACTATACACACAGACATACCATCCACTACACAAACACACTACATCCACTACACAAACACACACTCTGCATTCACTATAGACACCAAAAATCCACTGTACACACACTCTATCCACTACACAAACAGATAATCTGCATCCACTATAAACACCACATCCACTTTACTGATGCACTTTGCATCCACTACACATATTCTACAGCCACTATACACACACCAAATTCAGTACACACAAATGTCATTCTTGTGACTCAGGATGGGCCCTGTGGGTGAATCTGGGGGCGGGTCATGTGGGCAGACTCGGGGGCAGGCCACTGGGGGCCCAGACCTTGGTCTGCGTCAGGGGCAGTGGTGTATCCTGGTTTTGTGCTGCCTTAGGCATGACAAAACTCAGGCCCCCCCCACCCCAGCGCCACCCCACCATGCCCCGCCTTCAAAATACATACGCACATTCACTGACAGACACGCATACACTAGCTAACAGACATACACACTCACTAACAGACACATACAGTCACTAGCAGACACACACATTCACTAACAGACACGCATACACTCTCCCTAAAAGACACACATATAGTAATACACTCCCTTACAGACACACTCCCTGACATACACACACTCACTAACAGACACACACTCACACACACTAACAGACACACACTCACACGCACGAACAGACACACACACTAACAGACACACACACTAACCCACTAACAGACACACACTCACTCACTAACACACAAATACTAACAGACAAACACACACACACTCACTAACAGACACACACACACACTAACAGACAAACACCCACTCACATTAACACACTTTTTTTTTTAATTCAACCCCTCCAGCCTCCTTACCTTTGGGAATGCTGGGGGGTGGGGGGGGTTCTCCCTTTCCCTAGGGTCCAGTGGCTGCTGGGCTGCTAGACGGGCGGTGCTGGTGAGGTAGCAGTGATTAGTGAGCTCTCTGCTCAGCTCCCTCACGCGCCACAGAGTGATGCCGGGAGACGGAATATGACGTCAAAAGTGAATGTGCTCCCTCGCCAGCGCCGCCTGCCCAGCAGCTCGTCCGGATTTGTAGTTAGCCGCAAGGCGAGGGAGCACTTTCCCCTGAGCGCTCTGCTCAGCTCTCTCTCGCGCCGCAGAATGATGCCGGGAGCCAGAATATGACATCATATTCCGGCTCCTGGCATCACTCTGCGGCGAGCGAGGGAGCTGAGCCCGGCTTGTCAGTTAGCCTGAGCATTTGGGGGCGGCTTGCTGAAATGCTTTATGAGTGAGGAGTACCCTCTGTGACAGACCCTCCTAGTGCTTACAGAAAAAAGAAAGGAAGGCAGCGCCACTATAAACCACATAAATTAAAAGAGCACAGAATAGGCAGACTAGAATGCAATATAGATAGATAATAAGCAAATAGAAGTCCAGAATAAATAGTCTGACTGGTAGATGAATCAAACAACGAGGTATTTCTTTGTAGAGGTGAATACAGTCTTTTGTAGTGGGGGATTCTTCAGAGTGGTGTAGATTCGTCTTTGTACATCATATGAAATAAAAAAATTAAAAAATAACAACTGATGGTGCAGTATGTCCCGAAAGGGGTAGAAGCAATAAAAGAGTATATGGTCCTACTCACGTTTTCAAGAGCTATGGACTTAGCTCTAGTGTTGATAACGTACAGTGGTATAATCCCCACTTATGGGATACGTGAGGTCTTAGTATTCTTTCTTGATTAGGGGACTTTTAACTACTACCCAAATATCGGTTTTAACTAAGGGCCTCAAATTTGCACCTACCAATCCCTATCAACCATTCCAAGCCTTTTTAGATTTAAATAAGTTTGTTAGGAAAGCTACACTAAAAAGATTTTTTAGCAGCAGAATTGAGAATCAATCTATTAACCAGGGACAGACCAACTATTCCCCCACACCTCCATGTATTAATGACGAGATACCAGTGAAAAACACCACCCTTAAGAATAACTCTAATTTTTACCCATCAAGTTTCAAATCTGGCCCAATAGAAGTTTTTGAGAATTTGGTAAAGCAAGACTTAGAAAAAATTAATACATCCAAAAAAAACAACCACAAATATCATAAATATAACCAATATAACTTAACCTTTCAAGAAAGGAAAGCTCTCACAGATCTTAAAAAAGATAACACAGTAGTCATCAAACCAGCCGATAAAGGGGGCGGCCTAGTTATACTCTCACAAGAAATGTACATCAAAGAAGCATTTAGACAGCTTAATGACCCCAAAGTATATGACAAGCTACTATCAGACCCAACCCATACCATCCAAAACTCCCTTATATCATTTTTAACCAAAGGCTTAAATTCCAATATCCTCAACAAAAAAGAATTTGCTTATTTAAATATACCTCATCCAAAAATTCCAGTTATATACTTTTTACCAAAGATACACAAGAATGAGACCAATCCACCAGGTAGACCTATTGTCTCCGGGATCAATTCTGTTTTATCAAACTTATCAGAGTATATTAACATTTTATTACAACCATCAGTCAGACTTATGAGGTCATACTTAAAAGATTCCATGTCTCTCTTACGTTTTTTAGAAAATTTTACCTGGCATCCAGATTTTATTCTAGTCACTTGTGATGTCCAGTCTTTGTACACCATAATCCCCCATGAATTAGGGTGTGAAGCAGTTTTAAATAGATTAAAAACGGATAATAAAATTCCAGAAAAACAAATTAATTTTATCTTAGAAGGGATAAAAATGATTTTAACAAATAACTATTTTTGGTTTTTAGACACTTTTTACATTCAAAGACAAGGCACAGCTATGGGTACTAGGTTTGCACCAAGTTATGCCAATCTTTTTATGGACAATTGGGAGTCTAAAGCAATCTGGGGAGATCACCCCTGGAAAGCAAACCTAGTATCCTATTTTAGATACATAGACGACTTGTTTTTTATCTGGAAAGGTCCTGAAACCTCACTTAAACTTTTTTTAAATCATCTAAACAACAACAATAGTGGCATCATTTTAACATCAGAACACAGCAAAGATTTAATAAATTTTTTAGACATTCAAATTTTTATCCAGGATGGGAATATTAACACTAGAACTTTTTTTAAAAAAGTGTGCACCAACACAGTCATTGACAGATCAAGCTGCCACTACCAACCATGGTTAGATGGGGTCCCTAAAGGTCAGTTCCTACGTCTTCGCAGGAACTGTTCCCTTAATACAGATTTTGACGAACAAGCTAGAACACTAGAAGCTCAATTTATCAGTAAAAATTACCCAAAAGAAAAGCTAGAAGAATCCCTCAAAGCAGTGAAACAAAAAGAAAGACTCGAGCTTTTAGAATATAATACGAATAAAAATAAAGACCCACCATCCATGCCGATCATCTTTAACTTTGACAATAAGAATAAAATTGTGAAAAAAACTATTCAAAACACTGGCACATTTTAAAACAAGACGAAATTTTAAAGACACTCATCCCAGATAAACCCCATATCATTTTTAGAGGGGCCCCAAACCTAAAGACAATGCTTACTAAAAATTATACAAAAAAGCCAATACAAGCAATCCATCATTTTTATCAAATTCTAAAGGTTTTTTCAAATGCAACAGATGCATTGTCTGCAGATCCACTGACCAAAACAGCACATCAAAGACAACACAATTCACCTCAAACAAAACCGGTATTACATACCCTATTAAAGACTTAATATGTTGCACTACTAAGAATGTTGTATACCTATTGGAGTGCCCATGTGGCCTCCAGTATGTGGGTATGACCACACGATGCTTAAAAATAAGGTTAGCAGAACATTGTAGAAATATTATCAAAGGCTACCCTAATCACTCTGTTTCAAAGCATTTTATCCAACACAACAAAGACCCTAAATTTTTAAAATGTACTGGGATCCAAAGATGTAAATTACCCTGGAGGGGAGGTGACCTCAAAAAATTACTGGGACAAAAAGAAATGCACTGGGTGTTCCTTTTAAAAACCCTTACCCCCGAAGGTCTTAATGTAGAGTTCGACCTGTTTAATTTTTTATAATTTTTTATAATTTTTATAATTAATTTTTTATAATATATTTCTTATATTTTATTATCTTTTATAATTATTTTGTGCATGAAGTACATATTTATACAATGTGACTTATATACGTGACTGTTCTATTTAAATAATATGCAAGGTATTGTGAGTATAAAACCTTGTTTTTAATTTAAATTTTAGACTATCACATGTCTCCAATATAGGTTTGTATTCACTGATACATATAAAGTTTAGCACTTTTGAAAAAAAAAAAAAATGGCCACCGATCATGTGACTGTTGTATCTAAATAGAATATGTAAGGTATTGTGAGTTTAAAACCTCGTTTTTAATTTTAAACTATCACATGTTTTACATATAGGTATGTACTCACTTACACATATAAAATTTAGCACTTTTGAGAAAAAAAAAAAAAAAAAAATTATGACATCATTTTGGTGCCATTTTCTAATATGTTCACTGCCTATATAAACCTGTATGTAACAGGATGAACTTTCTGATCTCCACTTGATAAAGCCTAAGGGCGAAACGCGTTGTGGTTTTTTTAAACTATATTGTTTTAAATAAAGGTATTTTGGCCACTTTCTTACCATCTTACTTTTTATTACTATTATTATTTTACTTTTTTATTACTACCATCCTTTTATCCGGCACAGAGGTGTTTTTACTTTCCAGTGAGGATATTACTCCCAAGAATCCTAGGTGGGGATTATACCACTCAAGCTGTATTCATTGAACAGTCAGTCTGTTCAACTAAATGTGAGTAACCACTTGGTTTTTTATCTTCTCACCTCTGGCATTTTATACTTTGAGCACCATTGTTGTTCCTGCTTTTATTTCCACATATGGTCCCCTAATCAAGAAAGAATACTAAGACCTCACGTATCCCATAAGTGGGGATTATACCACTGTACGTTATCAACACTAGAGCTAAGTCCATAGCTCTTGAAAACGTGAGTAGGACCATATACTCTTTTATTGCTTCTACCCCTTTCGGGACATACTGCACCATCAGTTGTTATTTTTTTATTTCATATGATGTACAAAGACGAATCTACACCACTCTGAAGAATCCCCCACTACAAAAGACTGTATTCACCTCTACAAAGAAATACCTCGTTGTTTGATTCATCTACCAGTCGGACTATTTATTCTGGACTTCTATTTGCTTATTATCTATCATATATATTGCATTCTAGTCTGCCTATTCTGTGCTCTTTTAATTTATGTGGTTTATAGTGGCGCTGCCTTCCTTTCTTTTTTCTGTACCATTTCTGTTGTAAGGCCTGTGAGGGAGCCCTACTTTTTAGGTGTGCTGCCACTTTTTACTTATTTATTATTGTTTCTGTTGTATTTTGTATAGATAGAGAGCGCTGATCCCTTTCTTCTGTTCTATCCTCCTAGTGCTTACCAAGGACCATCAGCATGGCACCAGACACCATAAGCACTGCAGACCCAACGAACTGCCGCAGCTTGGTTGGGGTCTCGCCGTCTCCTACCCACCCTGGACCTACGACAAGGCACCACGCTCTAGTGGGTGAGCCTCACTTCCTTCAGAGATCGAAGCAGGAACAGCTCTTAGAAGAGGTAGTGATTAGAACCCAGGGCAGTATGCATAGTATTGCAATTCCCAATGTGATTATAGCAGTTCCCTACAACACGAGATGAGGCTGCGAGTTGACGGTAAGAAGGTCTGACAGTTTATTGAACAGCTTGAGTTTTTATACAGTTTTTCCCCACAAGGTTGACGCCCAGGTGGACCTTGTGGAGCACAGGACACAGAATTAACAAACCAATAAAAACAGAGAAATAAGTGCGCTGAATATTTATAAAGTGCAAATATAACTCACTGTATCAATAAAGTGAGATAGTGCAAACCATTTATATCACTTTGGTGCACAAATACAAGTGCACATCCAAACGCTTATAACACTCTTTATCAGTGCAATATGGAAAATTCTTAATACCAAGATTGTAAAGTGACTTAGTGTATTAAAAGACCAAATATGGTACACTTACTAAAATCATATGCTTGAAGTAACCCTTGGTTTCCAATGGTGTTACATAAAAAGAAATACAATACAAAGCATATATAGTGCAGTATTGCTATTTAAAAATAATACAACGTGTGTGTAAAAATTTCACTCACAAGCAGAGAGCAGATGAGCCTGCTCTACTTCTGACAGCACCAAATGCAGAAA
>OW240914.1:225674518-225685418 GCA_933207985.1 Pelobates cultripes
TCAACATTCAGTTGTCCACAAACTCTCGACTGTACAGTGCACCAGCTGCCATCATTTCTATCTTGTCCAAGTATTTTTATTATTATTTATAAAAGCCCAACATATTCTACAGCTCTGGTGTTTTAAATTACACGTGTCTTTATTCATTGTTCATTTTCACTATCCTTTTCTGTTCCAGTACCCTTGACTTTCTTTCTCTACTACATTTTGTATGTCTCTTTGCCATCTATAACTTAAATTGTGCCTCCAAGCTTAGATCTCGTTCTATCTTCTGAATTTCGTTCTTGTTCTTTAATCTCTTATCACTCTCCTTATCTCTGTTTCATTCTCTTATCTCTCCCACAACAGGCCTTCTTTTACATCTAGCTCCTAATCATTCTTTGCTGCGTATTTTTCACATTTGTGTTGGGTACACTATTTGTCTTTCTGTCTCTTCCTTAATAGGTCCCATGATCAGGGTTAAAGGAACACAATAGCGTTAGGAGTACAAAACTGATCCAGGTCTGTCCCACCCCTGGCATCATGAAAGGGTTAAACCATTGTTTAACTCACCTTAATTCCAGTGCCTGGGTGCCTTGGTGTTGGCTGTCTCCTTTTGTGGCGTCACGCCATGTGAGTTAGAGCTTACCCAGAGGAAAGAATCGAATAAATGCTTTCATATTGGGATTTTGAAGACACTTGACATCCTCATGCAATGCGTGAGGACGTCCAACATGAAAATCCAAAAAGCGCTGGCTGTCTTAAGCGTGCAATATAAACATTGAGCTTCTCTAAACTCCAATGTTTTTACTTCCAGGATTAAGGGAACTGGGGCACTGCACCCTGGCCACTTTAATGAGATGAAGTGATTTGGCTGCCTATAGTGTCCATCCAGGGGCGGGATTTGGCTGCCTATAGTGCCCCCCAGGCCACCCTAAATAATTTTAAAACTGTCCGCGGCGGTCCGGTCCTAGTGCAGCGCTGCTTCTCCCCGCCCCTCCCCTGTAGCATGACCGAGCTCCTCTCTGGTCTGCGGTGCCCGGCCGGAGTGATAGGAAGGTGCACACTCAGTGTGCACTTCCCGTCAGTCCGGCCGGTTACAGGAAACAGAAACTCCTGTTCCGTGTGGAGTTTCTGGCCTGGCACCGCGGACCGGAGAGGAGTTCGGCCACGCTACAGGTAAGGAGAGGTGAGGGGAAGGGGGATTGAGAAGAAAAGGGGTTAGTGGGGGAATTGAGAAGAACAGGGGGGGATTGAGAACAGGGCGGGATTGAGAAGAACATGGGTGGGGGTTTGAGAAGGGGATTGAGAAGACTAGGTGGGTGGGGGATTGAGAAGAACAGGGTGGGTGGGGGGATTGAGAAGAACGGATTGAGAGGGGGACTTGAGAAGAATGGGGGGTGGGGGGGATTAAGAAGAACAGGGGTTGGGGACGTTGAATGGGAAGTGGGGATTAAGAAGAACAGCGGGGTTGGGAGATTAAGAAGAACACAGGAAGAGTGGGGGCTGAGGAGAACAAGGGGGAGTGAGAAGTTTGAAGAACACAGAGAGGATAGGGGGAGAGTAAGAAGAACACAGGAGGGTGGGGGAGCAAGAAGAACACAGGAGAGTGGGGGGCTGTATGGAGAACAAGGGGGAGGAGAGAACACATGGGGAGAGGAGATGATGGGAGGGGGAGATGAGATGAGATGATGGGAGGGGTGGGGAGATAAGATGATGGGAGGGAGGGGGGGGAGATGATGGGAGATGAGAACGTAGGGGAAGGAGGGGGCGGTGGAGAGACCACTAAGGGGCAGGAGAGATCTCTAAGGAATGGAAGGGAGAGCTCTATAGGACAGGGGGACAGGGAGCTCTTTCACACCACGCACACACACACACACACACACACACACACACAGAAACACAACATACTTCCCTTACACACAGAGAAACACACAATGCAACCCTTACACATAAAGACAATGCATCCTTTGCACATATACACAGAAACACACAATGCATCCCTTACACACACATGCAAACACACACTGCTTCTCTTATACACACACAGAAACACAATGCATCTCTTACACACACTCAACGCACCCCTTACAGACACACACACTGCATCCCTTACATACACAGAAACACACTTTGCATCCCTTATGCATACAAACACAGATTCACACAATGCATCCCTTACACACAACAAGAAACACACAATACATCCCTTATACACACACACACACACACACACTGCTTCCACTACACACAAACACACTGCATCACCTACACAAACTGGTATCCCTATACACTACATTCCGTAAGCACACACATTAGATCCTCTACAGTAACACATAACACATCCCCTACACACTCTACTCCCTGTGAGCGAACTCATGGGTGGAACATGTAGGTGGACTTATGGGTGGGCTTTATGGGCATACTCACCGTCAGGCCCTGGGGCCCAGACCTTGAGCTATGTAAGAGGCCCCAAAAAATGGAGCTGCTTCCCGTTCTCCCAGAACATTGAATTTTGTGACCACAGTTACAAACAGCCTCCAGAGATCCTGTTCTACACCAGACCAGTGGAGCCAGACTGCAGCCAGAGCCCATCACCATCCTCATCTGATTGTAAGTAGGCAAGCTAGTATATTATTAGTGACACTAATCGCTAATTTACCTCACATTAAATGGACACTATAGTCCCCAGAACCACTGAAGCTTAATAAAGTTGTTCTGGTGTCTATAGTTTGTCCCTGCAGGCTTTTTAATGTGCAGCACTGGCATTAGTTCATTTGGGTGGGGAATTGCGATGTTCTGGGGGTGGGGGGGGGCGGGAAATCCTTCTTTTGCCTAGGGCGGCAAAAATCCTTGCACCGGCCCTGAATGGATACTATAGGCACCCTGATCATTTTATATAAATGAAGTGGTCTTTGTATAGTGTCCCTGTTTTTTTTCTGTGTTTTTATGTCATGGTTTACATTGCAGAGTTAAACATACCTCTAGTTGTTGTCTTGTAGATGGTGCATCAAAGTCAGACTCGGTTCTTGACGTCAAGGCGTGAGGATGTCAAATATTTGATTGTAGTATTGCAGCGATAGCTGCACATGCAAATTATGTCCACAATGCTACTCATATAATTGCACAAGCCTGATCAAATCAGCTGAAGCAGACAGAACTGCAGATAAGAAGCAGTTGTGGCTCCAGATTTGGCTTTAGATTCCAGGTGTGTAACAGGTTACTTACTTTTACAGTAAAAAAAGGGAACCTGAATCCCAAAAGATTATTCTAACAATTTGAGGCATTAAAAATATAATGTTATGGAGCACTATATAGTGCCAAGCACCATAACCCCTACAGCCCAAAATAACACTACCATAAACAGTACAGCACCTGTCGTCTCCCATTGTAAACAGTCAACCCGTTTTTTAAAGATTTGCCTTCTAAAATGTGGTCTGCCAGGAACTGCTTACTCCACTACTGCAGGAATTAGCACAGGAAAGCTAGCAGATGTTCCAGTTGGGTATCTTCCCGCTCTCCGGTGTTACTAGTAGAGGTGGGGAGCAGCACCTGGCAGACCTTAGCATTGCTGCCGACTGGCTCCTGCGCCCCTCCCCCCCCCGCCTCAGTGTCCTATTGTCACGTGCCCACAGAGAGGGCCGAATTGAGGCACGCGTGCCATAGGTTCGCCATCACTGCCCTAGGTAAAGTGTTAAATCATTCTAAAATGGTTTGACTGCTTATATCGGTGGCATCATAACTACTATAGTGAGCTGTTTTTTAAATCTATATTACTTAGTCCATTCGCCAGTTTTCACTTTCTTTGTTTATTTGCAGACCTGTGTTACCATATTTAAAAGATGTTTTCATACTGGCATTGGCATTGGGGTGGGGGGGTGACGAATTATAGACATTAAACATTATCCTCCCCAATGACATTATTGGTAATTCAGATTTCTTAAATGATATCAAAATGAATATAAAATTAATACATTTTAAGAATAATGTTTACATTACATTACAGTAAGCACAGTTAAACCATCTATTTGTCTATTTGTAAAATACAGAGATTTGCAAAGTGCTGTAGGGGCTTTTATACATTTCTGTGTTGCTCTGAGTTGGGCAGAGTAATCTCTTCTCCTCCTCACTTTCTGACTGTAAAAATACAGAAATAATGTTTTCTGCTTTGAAACTCATTTTACATTGTGGAATGAAGAGGGGCTTTCCTGTTTAGACAAGCTATAGAGATTAAACAATACAGAATGGAGTCCTAGACAATTTGCTTGGCTCCGACGTGAGTATAGTTCCTGGAATTTAGGAGACGGTAGTGTGGTTTTATGGGCTACATTTTGTTTTGCATACCTTTGTTATGCAAAATGAAAGTTCAAACCAATGGCAGCTGGTTGCACTATGAAGATGGAAGGGCACGAGACTCTACCCCCTTATTGTTGGGCTCTACCCTTTTAACCCTACGTACTCAACCTCTGACTCAATGATATATGCCATGTCCTAATTGAATACCATAAACATATAGATACATGTATCTGTGAAACAACCATCTCTTCAAAATGGTCTGACTCCCCCTCTGATGATATTACCCAGTGACCGCTCTAGAAGGCAGGACAGTATGCAGAAATGACTTTTAGAATATACAGCATTGGATATCCACAGTTGGTGACCTCAGAAATCCTGATAGAGCAGATCAAGCATGCCTGGGAGGTCTATACCCAGAACATAGGGCATTTATTGGAAAAAAAAAAACATACATTATTACATGGCTAGATTAAATTTTTCTTCTTCTTTTTTTTTTTTTTTTAACACAACAATAAGGAGAATGGGGGTAACAGGGATCCACTTGCCCATATGGACCATCATCCATTGTATAAAATATGTATAGATGAAATAGCCTCTATTATAACATTTACACGCTTAAGTTATGATGTTAAAGTGCTAGAACTGCCTTTTCAGGTTGTTCATATGTTTTCACAACAAAAGTGGATTCATAGTATAAACTGGCTGATGATCCTTCCATATAAAGGTACAAACTGTCATTTGCAAGAGAAAGAGAAAGAGTATAAACCAACGCATGTGTCTGTTTTCAAACAGCGAGGTGTCATGCAAATAGAAAGAAAACACAAAGAAATAAAAATATTTGTGTAGGAAAATTCAAGCAAAAGGAAAAAAAATAAAGAGTTTGAAAGTACATCTGTCATGCAAATATGACATTATGCCATTTTACAAAGTAAAGGAAGCTAACAGATAGCCTTGTAGATGAAAAACGTAATCCACACGACGTGTAGTTCAGATTGACTCTCTTGTTACATTCTGGGGTCCCACAGATCCTAGCATGTATTGTTTTACAAATTAAGATATAATAAATGTGGCCATGAGATATGAATAACAGTATACAATAGCATATTAAATTAATTAAGGCTTGTGTAACAGGGTGAATGGTGGGATGGCAAGGCATATGTAATAAGTTAGGATTTATGCACAAGAGGAAATCTAGCTAATTAGGTATGCATACCTCCCGACATTCCAAATTGACAAAAAAAATAATAATTTTAGAAGTGTAAGTGGTGATATAGCCAGGGATAGGGCTGTTCTGAGAACATTGTGGTGGCTAATTTACAATAAATTATGCTACTAAAATGTTATTTAGAATAATAATGACATGTCTTATTTAGACAGACTAATGTCTAAACACATTGATTGTTGTTAAAAAAACATATTTATGTGCATAGTATTGCTGGGGAGCTCTTTATACATTCACAAGGACAAATAATATGGAGTTCCTAGAAACAAGGGACGCTGGGATAGAAAAGAGAGACAGAAGAATTTGAGTCCAAAATAGGGCAACCTAGTTGTTAGCCTGTCAGTATGAGTCTTTCTTTCACCATTTAAATCTGTCTCAGTCTATCTCAAACAGTTTTTATGTATGAAAGCTTTTTTTAAATTACATTTCTTTAAAAAAAAAAAAAAACAGATCTGCTTTTAATAGCAAAATAGTTGATATGCAGGGCCATCTTTATTATTGATTGGACCCTGGGCAACCATTACCTTGGTCCCCTGGACCCTGCCCCATCCTGGCATGCAATCACATCATCCACCCCAATGCAGTGGCAGAACTAAAGTAGAAAGGGTATGGTGCAAGAATTGTAAGCGTATTTTTGTATGGAGTATGTTTGTGTGAATGTAGGGGTGTGTTTGTATTTGGTGTTAGCATTTGAATGCAAGCATAAATGTATGTGTAGTGTTGGTTTTTCACTGCAGAGGTGTGTTAATATTAAATTTTGGTGCTTAACACAGGTGTGGTTGTATTTAATGTTGATGCTCCAATATAGGAGTGTGTTTATATGTTGAAGTTTGAATGCAGGGGTGTATTTGTGTGTAGTGCTGGCATTTGAATGTTGAGATGTATGCACATATACACATACACTGCCACACACACACTGTGATACACATACACACACTGAAACACATGCAGATACACAGATATACACACTGACACACATGGAGATATACAGACACATATACACACACATTGACACACATGCAGATACAGACACACAGACTGATGCAGATACAGACACACCAATACACATACAGACAAACAGATACACAACCTGAACACATGCAGCTACACAGACACGCAGATACAAACACTGACAACATACAGGTACACAGATGCACACAATGACAACATACAGATACACATACACGTATATGTGTCAGACATATTGACACACATACATACACTGACAGACATACTGACACATATGCACACATACACTGACAGACATACTGACACATACACTGATACACATTGACAGAGATTCTGACACACACACACAGACAGACACATACAGTGGCAGATATACTGACACATACAGAAACATACACTGATAGACGCACACAGACACATACACTGACAGACATGATGACACACACAGTCATGCTAACATACACAGACACATTTACAGACATGATCACAGACAGTCATACTAACACACATAGACACACTGACAGATATGTTGCCACACACACAGGCAAACATACTGACACACACACACACACACACACACAGACACATACACTGACAGACATGCTGACACACACACACATACACACACAGACATACTGACACACACATAGGAACATACACTGACAGACATACTGACACACACACACAGACGCTTTCACTGACACATGGAATATTTAAATTTTTAAACCCACCCTCCAGTTTCCTACCTTATTCTGGAGGGTGGGTTCCGTGAGGTCCAGTGTGGTGCCTGAGGATAAAGGGCGTTGTGGTCTGGCTGTCCTCCCTTCCGCGCCCCTCTGTTTTCTCTGTGTGGAAGTGACTCATAGCAGTCACTTCCTCCCATTCTGCCGGAAAGCAAGGGGCTCGGCCGCGCTGTTAAAGGGCCCCAGCGCACGACTGGGCCCCTGCTGACAAATGCCCACTGGATGGCCCTGAGTGCATGGGCCACCCGGTGGGCCTCCTTAGCTTTCAGGCCCATGGCTGCAGTGGCAGCCCCATGGAAAAAAAACAAATTGCTTTTTTTTTTTTAAGTGAATTATATTATGTCTGACTAGTTTGGGCAATGAGCATTTCAGGCTAAACAGAAATATGTACAACAGAAACATATTTTAAAAATCTTATTAATTATTTTGACTGTGATACTTTACAATTGCTATCCTGCTTCATCATCTGAATTTGGATAGCTCCTTAAAGACTAAAACGTGGAAATCTGGATCTACATGGACTAAGTCATGGGTAAAAAGGGCCCTGCACTGAAGGAGTGTCAAACCCAAAGCGCTCTGGTAAATAAATGTTGTGCAAATTCATACATTCATACAACATATTTACATTTATCGAACAGCTATGCGACCAGTGGGTTCAGCATATTGATGGTAATGGTGTATGAATTCAGTGATACAAAATAACACTAGTCTGGTTTTAATCTGTAATAAATCACATAGTTAATGGGTACACTATACTTGTGGTAAATGTGCATATTTATAGCATGTACAATTATAGTTTAACATATGTGCCTAATAAATAAGGTTTTAATAGTAATAAAATCTATGAGGGGGAGTCAGATGTGTACACTGAATGTGCATGTGCAAATCTTCAAAAAACTGGCATTAAGAAAAATGTTGAAACGCGAGGAATCCTCAAGCCAAGGACGTCTTTAAAGGGGGGCAAAAGGGGCAGCTGCCCCGGGCCCAGTTACTCGTGGGGGGCCCAAAGTTGCTGCTCTGTAGGCCCCCCGCTGGGGTCCAAATCCTGTGGACTGCAGCACCTGATGTAATTAAGGGCCCTCAGCCCTTTAAGAGTGCTCGGCCTTGGCCCCTTTGATGTTGCCTGCTGGGAGGAAGTGAGGTGAGATCACTTCCTCCCAAGTAACAGAGTGCCGCTGGGGAGGTAGAGGAGGTATACACAGGAGGAGAAAAGGGACTGAGGACAGACTCTCATCAGCCTTGGCCCTCCAGCTCCCACCGGACCCCAGGGAAGCCACCCTTCTGTACCCAAAAGGTAAGGAGACAAGAGGGTGGCTAAAACATGATGTAACTTGATATATGTGTGTGTACCTGGGTCTGAGTGAGTGCATCTGGGCATATGTGTGTGTTTATCTGGCTATGTGTGTGTGTTTATCTGGCTATGTGTGTGTGTGTTTATCTGGCTATGTGTGTGTGTTTATCTGTCTATATGTGTGTGTTTATCTGGCTATGTGTGTGTGTTTATCTGGCTATATGTGTGTGTTTATCTGGCTATGTGTGTGTGTTTATCTGGCTATATGTGTGTGTTTATCTGGCTATGTGTGTGTGTTTATCTGGCTATGTGTGTGTGTTTATCTGGCTATATGTGTGTGTTTATCTGGCTATGTGTGTGTGTTTATCTGGCTATGTGTGTGTGTTTATCTGGCTATATGTGTGTGTGTTATCTGGCTATGTGTGTGTGTATATCTGGCTATGTGTGTGTGTTTATCTGGCTATATGTGTGTGTGTTTGTCTGGCTATATGTGTGTGTTTGTCTGGCTATATGTGTGTGTTTATCTGGCTATGTGTGTGTGTTTATCTGGCTATATGTGTGTGTTTATCTGGCTATGTGTGTGTGTTTATCTGGCTATGTGTGTGTGTGTTTATCTGGCTATATGTGTGTGTGTTTGTCTGGCTATATGTGTGTGTTTATCTGGCTATGTGTGTGTGTTTATCTGGCTATATTTGTGTGTTTATCTGGCTATGTGTGTGTGTGTATATCTGACTGTGTGTGTATAACTGGCTGTGTGTATGTCAATGTGTGTATCTGGCTGTGTGTATGTCAGTGTGTGTATCTGGCTGTATGTGCATGTGTATCTACCTGACTGTGAGTGTTTGTACCTGGCTGTGTGTATGTCAATGTGTGTATCTGGCCGTGTGTATGTCAGTGTGTGTATCTGGCTGTATGTGCATGTGTATCTACCTGACTGTGAGTGTTTGTACCTGGCTGTGTGTATGTCAATGTGTGTATCTGGCTGTGTGTATGTCAGTGTGTGTATCTGGATGTATGTGCATGTGTATCTGGCTGTGTGTATGTCAGTGTGTGTATCTGGATGTATGTGCATGTGTATCTGGCTGTATGTATGTGTGTGTGTTTATCTGGCTATATGTGTGTGTTTATCTGGCTATGTGTGTGTGTTTATCTGGCTATGTGTGTGTGTTTATCTGGCTATATGTGTGTGTTTATCTGGCTATGTGTGTGTGTGTTTATCTGGCTATGTGTGTGGTGTTTATCTGGCTATGTGTGCGTGTTTATCTGGCTATATGTGTGTGTGTTTATCTGGCTATGTGTGTGTGTGTTTATCTGGCTATGTGTGTTTATCTGGCTATGTGTGTGTGTGTTTATCTGGCTATATGTGTGTGTTTATCTGGCTATGTGTGTGTGTTTATCTGGCTATATGTGTGTGTGTTTGTCTGGCTATATGTGTGTGTTTGTCTGGCTATATGTGTGTGTTTATCTGGCTATGTGTGTGTGTTTATCTGGCTATATGTGTGTGTTTATCTGGCTATGTGTGTGTGTTTATCTGGCTATGTGTGTGTGTGTTTATCTGGCTATATGTGTGTGTGTTTGTCTGGCTATATGTGTGTGTTTATCTGGCTATGTGTGTGTGTTTATCTGGCTATATTTGTGTGTTTATCTGGCTATGTGTGTGTGTGTATATCTGACTGTGTGTGTATAACTGGCTGTGTGTATGTCAATGTGTGTATCTGGCTGTGTGTATGTCAGTGTGTGTATCTGGCTGTATGTGCATGTGTATCTACCTGACTGTGAGTGTTTGTACCTGGCTGTGTGTATGTCAATGTGTGTATCTGGCTGTGTGTATGTCAGTGTGTGTATCTGGATGTATGTGCATGTGTATCTGGCTGTGTGTATGTCAGTGTGTGTATCTGGATGTATGTGCATGTGTATCTGGCTGTATGTATGTGTGTGTGTTTATCTGGCTATATGTGTGTGTTTATCTGGCTATGCTGATTACAGCCGAGTGGGCCTAGTGCTGACAATTATGACGGGCCTAATTAAAGAATCATATTGACCAAAAACACTAAAACACTCCCAAGCGTCATGTATCTGATGGAGATGGTGCTGGAGAGAAAGAAAACAGCAGCTATAAGAAAACACATACCCTATGCTAATCTCCCTCTAATTTATGTTTTCATCTTTCAAGTAAATCCATAACCCCTAACAGTAGTGTCCAGTAAAGCAGGAAGTCAATGGGCATGGTAAAAGGGTGTGCCACGGACACAAATCGCGTAACCTGCCAAAAGGGGCGAACATGCCCAAAAAGAGGACGTCTGCCCAAAGAATTATAAGGCCAGCCTGGCATGAATGCATGTCAGACTGCCTGCCAATCATGCAGCTGGCGAACTAAGGGCATACTATGCAGACAGCACC
>OW240914.1:225685518-225883018 GCA_933207985.1 Pelobates cultripes
GATCCAGAACCTAATCTCGGGAGGGGCACTGGTAGATTATTTAACCCCTTCACGACGCATGACGGTTCAGGACCGTCCTCTGCATTTTTGCGTTGCCGACCGAGGACGGTCCTGAACCGTCCTAACGGAAAACGGGCGGCGGGAGCGATCAGAGATCGCTTCCGCCGAAATCCCGTTGTTACTATCTGCCTGGCATCCCAGGCAGATAGTAACAGCCAATTACGGCGTGTGAGCGATCCGCGATCGCTCACAATTGGCTGGTGTCAAAGTGGGTGTTACAAACACTCACTTTGACACTGATCTCTGCCTCTCTCCCCTCTGTAGCATTTTGTGAGAGGAGAGAGACAGAGATCGTGATAGTTTGTTGCAGCAGCTGTTCCAGAGAGTTGTAAAAAGTATCTGCAGTGAATAAAAATCCCATTTTAACCCCTTCCCTGCCAGATCTGTTACAGACAGTGCATTTGTACTGTCTGTATTTTTTTTTTGCCCTTAAGGGTTAACTTTATTTAAAAAAATCTGTGTCTTAGACTGTCTTAGACTGTCGTAGTCTGTTTTAGTCTGTCGTAGTCTGTCGTAGTCAGTCAGTCAGTCAGTTTCCTTCCCCCAAATCTCCATTAGATTCTTCTAACAGGAGTTAGTTTAGGGATTACTGTTTTAGTCTGTTTTAGTCTGTTTTAGTGTTAAAAAAAAAAAAATATATTGTGTTTAGTATTTTGTTAGTTTAGTCTGTTAGTGTGAAACATGCAGCACATGTACAGCTTGGAGGAGGCATATGCCTTCTTGGCGTCAGACTCTGACGCCACTGACACTGCGTCCATTTTGACCCAGGTCAGTTTAGCGGCACGTCTAGTGACATGTCATCTGTGTGTGAGCCAGCTGCTAAAAGAAGCTGTGCTTCCCCTGCTACGCTGAATGTGGAGGAGGACTGGGTACCTCCACAGTTAGCTGAGCCCAACATCCCCCCTTTTAGTGCCAACGCAGGCATTAATGTGAATGTGGTTGACTTCTCCCCTATACAATATATGGAGTTATTTTTAGGGGATACCATCTGGGAGGAGATTGCTTCCCAGACTAATTTATACGCTAGCCAATTTATTGAGACCAATCCAGGTAGCTATACAGTCAGGGAGCATGCTTGGCATCCCACAGATGTCCATGAACTTAAAACATTCTGGGCTCTTACCATGCTCATGGGGATAATAAAGAAGCCATCAATCCGCTCTTACTGGAGCACCAACCCAATTTGTTCGACTCCTATATTCTCCCAAACAATGCCTAGACCAAGATATGAGCTGCTGCTGAGATACTTACATTTCAACGACAATACACTCTGTCACCCCAGAGATCACCCCCAATATGATAGGCTTCATAAAATATGCCCACTGGTACACCATCTTCAGAACAGATTTTCTGAAGTTTATACTCCCCAACAAACTTTATCTATTGATGAATCCCTTATGAAATACAAAGGGAGATTAGGGTTCAAACAATATATCCCCTCAAAGCGGTCTAGGTATGGCATTAAAGTGTACAAACTTTGCGAGAGCGAAAGTGGCTACACATTTGCCTTTCGTGTATACGAGGGGAAAGATGCTCAACTGAACCCTCCTGGCTGTCCTGACTCTCTGGGGACAAGTGGGAAACTTGTTTGGGACCTACTGATCCCCTTGTTCAATGAGGGTTACCACCTTTATGTGGACAATTTTTACAGCAGTGTCCACTTGTTTAAAATTCTTTATAGTTTACAGACACTGGCCTGCGGCACTGTAAGAAGAAATGCCAAGGATTTCCCCAGACCTCTCATAGAGGCCAAATTAAAAAAAGGGGAATGCAAAGCTCTGCGCAAGGCTGAACTGCTTGCGCTAAAATTTAAGGACAGGAAGGATGTTCACATGCTAACAACCATCCATAACGAGGGCATGTCAGACGTCACTGTCCGAGGCAGGGTACAGACAAAACCGGTGTGCATCAGGGCTTATAACAGGCACATGGGGGTGTTGATTTGGCTGATCAGCTGATGCAGCCATATCTTATCTTAAGAAAGACAAAAGCCTGGTATAAAAAGGTGGCTATCTACCTGTTGCAAGTAGCAACACATAATTCATTTTTACTTTTTAAAAAAATGAATCCAGGAAGAACCACCTATCTCCAATTTCAGCTCAAGCTGATTTCCACAATAATTTATGGAGATGGTCAAGTTCCAACGACAGTGCAAGAGTCATCTAGACATTTTATTTTTAAGATACCGCCAACACCAAAAAAAAGAAACCCCCAGAAACGTTGCCGGGTCTGTTATAAAAAAGGGAAAAGGACAGACACCCCTTTTCACTGTCCTGATTGCCCTACAAAACCTGGACTGTGTATTGGAGCATGTTTTAAGGTCTACCACACAGAAAATACATTTTTATAATACTTGTTCCTGATTTATTTTTTTTGTTTATTTTGAAAGCAGCAAATTTCTGTTAGTCAGTATCCTTCCCCCAAATCTCCAGTTAGATTCTTTTTGCAGGAGTTAGTTTACAGATTGCTGCTAACAGAAGTTTTAGTCTCATTTAGTCTGTTTTTATCAGTTTTAGTCTGTTTTTAGTATAAAATAAAAAAAAAATTGTGTGTTAGTAACTCTGTGTTAGCCAGACTCTGACGCCACTGACACTGCGTCCGATTTTGACCCAGGTCAGTTTTCTGACATGTCATCTGTGTGTGAGCCGGCTGCAAAAAGAAGCTGTGCTTTCTCTGCTACGCCGAATGTGGAGGAGGAACAGGTTTCTCCACAGTTAGCTGAGCCCCAAATCACCCCTTTTAGTGCCAACACAGGCATTAATGTCAATGTGGATGACTTCTCCCCTATGCAATATATGGAGCTATTTTTAGGGGATACCATGTGGGAGGAGATTGCTCCCCAGACTAATTTATATGCTACCCAATTTATTGATACCAATCCAGATAGCTATGCAGTCAGGGAGGAGTGTGCTTGGCATCCCACAGAAACTTAAAAAATTCTGGGCTCTTACAATTCTCATGGGGATTATAAAGAAGCCATCAATTTGCTCTTACTGGAGCACCAACCCAATCTGTTCTAGTCGAGTGTACTCTCAAACCATGTCTAGAACAAGATTTGAGCTGCTGCTGAGATACTTACATTTCAATGACAATACCCTCTGTCACCCCAGAGATCACACCCAATATGATAGGCTTCATAAAATACACCCACTGGTAGACCATCTTCAGCACAAATTTACTGAAGTTTATACTCCTCAAAAAAATGTATCTATTGATGAATCGTTAATGAAATATAAAGGGAGATTAGGATTCAAACAATACATCCTCTCAAAGCGCTTTAGGTATGGCGTAAAATTCTACAAACTGTGCGTGAGCGAAAGTGGCTATACATTTGCCTTTCATATATATGAGGGGAAAGATGGTCAGCTGGACCCTCCTGGCTGTACTGACTCTCTGGGGACAAGCGGGAAACTTGTTTTTGACTTACTGATCCCCTTGTTCAATAAGGGTTACCACCTTTATGTGGACAATTTTTATAGCATTGTCCGTTTGTTTCAAACTCTTTAGGGTTTCTAGATACTGGCCTGTGGCAGTGTGAGAAGATATGCCAAGGATTTCCCCAGACCTTTTATAGAGGCCAAATAAAAAAAAAGTGAATGTAAAGGTCTGCACAAAGCTAAAGTGCTTGCAATAAAATTTAAGGACAGGAAGGATGTTAATATACTAACCACCATCCATGACGAAAGCATGTCAGACGTCACTGTCCGAGGCAGAGTACAGACCAAACCTGTTTGCATCAGGGCTTATAAAATGCACATGGGGGTGTTGATTTGGCTGATCAGCTGATGCAGCCATATCTTATCTTAAGAAAGACAAAAGCCTGGTATAAAAAGGTGGCTATCTACCTGATGCAAGTAGCAACACATAATTAATTTTTACTCTTTAAAAAAAAAATGAATCCAGAAAGAACCACCTTTCTCCAATTTTAGTTCAAGCTGATTTCCACAATAATTTATGGAGATGGTCAAGTTCCAACAACGGTGCCAAAGGAGTCCAGACATTTTATTTTTAAGATACCGCCAACTGCAAAAAAAAACAAATCCCCTGAAATGTTGCTGGGTCTGTTATAAAAAAGGGAAAAGGACAGACACCCCTTTGCACTGTTTTTTTTTCTTTTGAAAGCAGCAAATTTTAGTTAGTCAGTTTCCTTCCCCCCAAATCTCCAATTAGATTCTTTTTGCAGGAGTTAGTTTAGAGAATGCTGCTAAAGGTGCATTTGATACCTGCACATTTGGTTAAAAAAGTTTTATGGTAGTAACATATAACTGGCTGGCCAAAACCAGATGACGTGTGCATAAAAAGCAGAATTAAAAAATTACCACCATGCACGTTCTCTGAAATTTGTTTAGCACAATGGTTGGGGGAAGGATGTGAAAACACCTCATATACAATACTCTGGAATGTCTACTTTATAAAAATATAAACTTTCATGATGTTAACATTAACGGGGGGATGCAAAAATATGCCAAACTGAAGATAGGCCAAGCATACCTATATATCAAGTTGAAAAACTGATATGTACAAGTCTTGAATGTGGCCTTTTAGCCCCCAAACAACCCAGCAAACCTATGCATGGGTGATGTCACTGTACTCAGGAGATGTTGCTGAACACATATTGGGGTGTTGTTTGGCAGTGATACATAACAGGATCTGTTAATTCATGCCTAAAGTACAATGTATGTGTAAAAAAACATGAAGAAAATTACTACCCAAAAGTTTGCCAAAGGCTGGTGGTAGAATTATTGCATGAAAAGTATTAAACTACCACCATTTAAAATACCCTGAGTTGTCTACTTTTCAAAAATATATGGTTTGATGGGGGTAAAATACATTGGCCCAAATAGGACAGGGGCGCTGGTTTACTACATGTCAAAATTCCAAGTTGAAAAATGGATATGTGCACCTGCCAAATGTGGCCTTTTAGCCCCCAAACAATCCGACAAGCCTATGCATGGGTGGTATCACTGTACTCAGGAGATGTTGCTGAACACATATTGGCGTGTTGTTTGGCAGTGACACATAACACGATTTGTTAATTCATGCCTAAAGTACAATGTGTGTGAAAAAAAACACACAAAAAATGACTACCTAAATGTTTGACAAAGTCTGGTGGTAGAATTAGTGCATGGAAAGTGTTAAAAAAACACCATTTGAAATACCCTAGGGTGTCTACTTTCCAAAAATATATGGTTTGGTGGGGGTAAAATACATTGGCCGGCCTTACAAATGTCCCAAATAGGACATGTGCGCAGGTTGACTACATGTCAAAATTCCAAGTTGAAAAATGGATATGCGCACCTGCCAAATGTGGCCTTTTAGCCCCCAAACAATCCGACAAGCCTATGCATGAGTGGTATCACTGTACTCGGGAGATATTGCTGAACATATATTAGTGTGTTTTTTGGCAGCAAGACATAACAGGATCTGTAAGTTTATACCTGAATTGCAATGTATGTGAAAAAAAAAAAAAAAACAACTATCTATGCAAAGTTTGGCAAAGACTTGTGGTAAAATGGCTGCATAGAAAGTGTCAAAATATCCTTAGATGAATACCCTGGGTTGTCTACTTTAAAAAAAATATATACATGTGGAGTGTTTTCCAGAGATTTATGACAGATAATAGTGTTACAATGTCACTATTGATACATTTTAAAAATGTTTGTTTTGAAACCGCCATATCCTACTTGTACCTATAGCCCTATAACTTGCAAAAAAAAGCAAAAAAGCGTAAACACTGGGTATTTTTAAACTCAGGACAAAATTTTGAATCTATTTAGCTGTTTTTTTCATTCGCTTTTGTAGATGAGTAAAAGATTTTTCAAGTAAAAGTCAAAAAACATGTATTTTTTTCAATTTTTCATCATTTTTTTTTTATTTTTTTAAAATTAAAATACATGAGATTATATAAATAATGGTATGTAAAGAAAGCCCCTTTTGTCCTGAAAAAAACAATATATAATTTGTATGGGAACAGTAAATGAGAGAGCGGAAAATTACAGCTAAACACAAACACCAGAAAAGTGTAAAAATATTCCTGGTCGCAAATGTACAACATCGCAAAAACAGTCCAGTCCTTAAGGGGTTAAAATGAAAAAAGGGCAACACATGAAAAAAAAGAAAAAAGAAAACCCCACAAGTTTTACATATGTGATTTTCAATGTTTTATTCCATGGTGTAAAAGTAATTGTTCAATTTTAAAATATATAAATGTATCCTACATTGGATTACAAAAACAAATATATGTTTAAACACGGACATATCTATATTTAAGTACAGCGTGGCCCTTTACACATTGGCCTTTAAGAATCTGGAAGAATGATGAGAGTAATAAGTAAAATAATATTTGCTTTTTTTATATATATTTGCAACAGCTTAAAGCCATATTCCAAGTACATCAAACAACAACTCAAAATACAGTTTTGATTTCACATGGTTTCATTGAACTTGTTTTCTCATTGCTTCTCTCAATACCTTTTTTCTCCAAAAAGACATGGTTTCTTACAACAGCATTATATAAAATGATGATTTGTATACCTTTTAATTCATATACTTTTTACAAGCATGTTTAAACCTGTTTTTTGCCTTAATATGAAAAGACATTTATAATAAGACACATGTGATCCTTTAAAAAAAAATAAAAAAATGCTAAAGAGGCCAGCAAAATGTAGCAGTGTAGACCTAACTGGGTTATTCACTAAAGTGACAATTACTGAAAATTCAAATAGAATTTTAAAAATGTCAGGACACAGTAGCCAAACTTGACGTATAGCTGACTCAGACTAGTTTGGCCTTAAATTTGATATTCACTTTGAATTACCAACAATTCTTTCTTTAGCGAATAACCCTGTCTATGTTAAAATGTGTATTGAAATTAAAGACATACACGCACTCATCCCCAGTTACACAGAAACCGATTTGCTTTCACCTACCACAGTGTATACATTCAAGGTTCATAGCACCAAACAGCAGTGGTAGACAGACCATAATTTTCTTGTTGGACGCGTTCTGGTAGAGAATATTCTGCCATTTTTTTCAGCTGCTTTTGGATAGGGTGACTCACAAACTGAAATCTCCCTGGGTCTCCGATGAGAACTTGAGTCTTGTGCTTGGCAATGCAGTGTCTGAGCCAGAGATGGAGGTGGTCTGCAAGCTTCTCATCATAAAACATGTCACCCAACACAATCAGGTTCCAGTTCTCTCCTTCACGGGCGAGGATGTTCTCAGTGCTAAATGCCAATGGCTTCAAATTATTCAACTGACAGTTCAGGCTAAAAGCTGCTCCTGCAACTACAAAAATACAAGACAGCTTCATTAATTTGGTTTATTAGATCTAATTTATCTAAAATAAAATACATCATAAGAGTACAATTATAAAAATGTCCAGCTAGTGAGGATCAGGCTACGGTTTATTCCCTTAAGGAATAACAGTTTATTTTACCATAACAATGAATTCTGTAAGGATTTATTACAAAATGGAAAACCTATTTCGATTAACTATGATCAGCCAGAGGCGAACCTATTGTATATGGTACCTGGGGCAGAAATGTCTGACGGCATCCCAGTTGAAATTCAGCCATCACCACCATTCGTGTGTCTCTCCAACAACCTCGTTCGTTTTTCGTGGACTATAGTAAGTGAGAGGAGGGAGTGGGGAAGCAACTCCTATCAGGCTGCAATAGCCATATCGGTCAGTGGAACACAGGGTATACACTTTTCAGCTTCGCTCCCCCAATGACAAAATGGTGAAGATAGGGCAATGCTCTTCAACACTCCAAGCATAGGGGTAGTGGCAGTGATAGGGTTGGAGCGTCTGAGCCAATCAATACTCCAGTCCCTGGTATGAATTGGCACTTCCACCATAGAGTAGTTGGAGACCAGGTTGCAAGCTGCCAGGGGCCTGAACAGCTCTACTAAACGGTGAGTAACTGTTTAGCAGTGATGTGGGACCCTGCACCCACGGACTACAAGCACTAAAATCACTAATTGGAAATAGTGTCTTCAAGTGGTTATGGTGTCTATAGCGTTCCTTTAACAGTTTTGCATGGATTTTGATCAATGAGAATCTTCATAAAAGCCCATTTAAACTTTGTGCTGCCACTTCTTGCCATATCCCAACAGCCATGATTTCTGACCGCTAATGGGAACAAGTATTTTTGCACATAACTCGCAAAAGACGGCTGATAAAGCCATCAGGTGCTGAAGATGGAGCCACTTTAGGCAAACAATTCTTTAATTCACCATAGGTGACATGTCACCTTGGGGGATTCTCTGATAAAGTAGAGGAGCCAACAAGTAACAGTGCTACTTTAAAAATCAACTTGCCATTTTATTTTGTTTTATAAATGATTTTTATTGTATTTCAGTATAACAAGACGTCAGTAAAATTATCAATGAACAATAAAGTTTCATATCAAACCACTGATATAAACAAGACATAATAAAGTGCATACATATAATATAATTAGACCCAGTAGTCATAAATATGATTGCGAGGTAAGGTTTCATAGGTTTCACCAGTTTAGCTTTCTGACAAAGACATGATATAATTATGTATGAATTAAATGGCATTAGACAAATAATATTGAAAACTTCTTGATAAAATAGGAATAAACTGTAAATAGTGAGTTCCCTCAATCTAACATATTAATCCCTTAAGGACAGAGCTTCAGAAGCTTGTCTTTCACTTAATGACAACAGCATTTCTTTCATTTTTTGCTGTTTGCGTTCAACTGCAATATGCATTTTACGAATTTATTGCACAGACACATATTATACATCATTTTTTAAAGGACAGAAAGGGCTTTAATTTGATGTAAGACAAATATATATATATATATATATATATATATAGAACAAAATTGGTGGATAATAGCACTCCCAGGACTTCATAAATATGGTGAAAAAAATAACTTCGCTTTATTTAGCGACAGCCACAAAATATCAACGTTTCAGTTCCTATGTAGAACTTTCGTCAGGATCTGATATATATTTATGCTTATTTTTTATAAAAAAAATACAGAAAAATGCAAAAAATATGAAATGTTTTGTTGTTTTTTTTTTACAGTTTTTGCAATAATGTGTGCATAATTAGTGCAGGTTAAAAAAAGTAATTAAAAATAAATTCATTTAGTTTACAGAATGTATAATGTGTCTGGGATTTTAAGTTTTTTTTGGTAGTTACAGGTCACAAAGCACAAGGAATAAAATAAACTTTTAATGTGGAGCGATTTTAGAATTTAGTATGTTTGTCTTGTAAGCTTAATAGCCATAAAAGAAAACAAAATTGCCACACAAAAGTATATATTTATATAAAGTACACATCACAGACTATTTACCTAGGGTTGTTTTGACAATTTCTACGTAGCCATTTTACCGCCAACCTCTGCTAAATATTGGAGTAAAATTGTGTTTTTTTGTTTTTTGGCACACAAACTTATAACAAAGAAATTCTCATGTGTATTTTGTAAAGTTGGCGTGTGCTATTCCTGTACAAAGTTTTATTTTTGTGTTCTGTTACATCTGCTGAGTAAAAGGACACCCCCATTGTATGTGGTAAAAAATAATTTTGTGCGTTTTTTACACATGAATTGCATTTTTGCTGGGCATTTTGTATATTTCACATGTGCCACTAAGTTCAAACCCCCCAAATTATGCTCAACTAAGTCTTCTGAGTAAAATGACACCCCCATTGTATGTCTTTGGCACTATTTCGTGAAGCTACAGTGCCATATAGGAGACCTGTCCTTTTCAGTATTCACAGTAGAATTTTGAGAGACAGATTTAATGAGCCCATGCTTCCATTTGGGGTATTATACCAGTTTAACTGTTCAAAAAAAAACCACAAAAGCCTACCATTTGTTAAAGTAGACACTCCAGGGTATCTCATAAGGTGCATATTGTGCCTTAACATGCCCCCATTTTTTCACCAATATATGCTAAAGTATGTGATAAAAAATAATTTTGTGTGTTTTTTACATATGGATTGCATTTTTGCTGGGCATTTTGTATATTTCACATGTGCCACTAAGTTCAAACTCCCCGAATTACGCTCGGCTAATTCTTCTGAGTAAAAAGACACCCCCAATGAATGTCTTTGGCACTATTTCGTGAAGCTACAGTGCCATATAGGAGACCAAGCCATATCAGTTTTTACCGAACTTTGAATTTTGACGCTGGGCCTATGTGCAATTTTCAAGCATCTTAGCAGGGTTTAAGTTCAAACTACCCCACAAAGGCCTACCATTTCTTAAAGAAGACATCCCAGGGTATATGTGGACATCGGAGGAGCACATTTGGGACACAGCCACTCCAGTTTTTTTCAAACTTTAAATTTTTACACTGTGACCATTAATCATTATAGAGCATTTTACCAGGCTATAAAATCCAAATACCCCATAAAGCCATACCATTTCTTAAAGAAGACATCCCAGGGTATTTCAAAAGGCATATTTTGAACCTTGGCGTGGGTTCATTTTTCCGCTAGCTTGTACCAAGTGTAGTGGTAATAAGTGTTTTTTCTGCCTTTCTGACACACAAAGTGAGTTTACACAGTATATTTTGCAAACCTTATGTGTGCTACGACTGTATAATACTTCATATGTTGCTCAGCTATGTCGTCTGAGTACAGCAATACCACCGTATGTACCTTTGCCAGGTATATGTGGATGTTGAAGGGGCGCATTTGAGATGCAGCCAGTTTTTTTTCTAACTTTGAAGTTTTACACTGTGTCCATGTTCCAATTTGGAGTAGTTTAGACGGTTGGTTATTGAAACTTCCCCACAAACACATACTATTTAATAAAGAATACACCCTGGGGTAATTCAAAAGGCATATTTTGAACCTTAGCGTGGGATCATTTTTCCTCTAGTTTGTTCCAGGTGTAGTGGTAATGCGTGGTTTTAAATGTATTTTTTTTACTTTTTGAAACTTTTTTACTTTTAAAAACTAGTTTTTAAACTTTTGTTTTGCTTATTAATTTTTTTAAACTTTCTTAAAACTTTTACAGATTTAACATTTTTCTAAGTTTTTTTTTTTACCGTTAACCCCTAACTAGCAGTAAGCAGCACTAACAGTAAATTCCCCATTTTCCCATAACTCCCACCCACCCCAGCTAGCAAAATATATAATTATAAAATATTTAAATTAATTAAATAAATTGAACCCCTGAGGGTTAAAAAATAAATAAAAGTTAATCCTCAGGGGTTAAAAAAAATTAGATCACAGTATAATACTGTGATCTGTATTTTGATCACTGTAGGCAGTGAGTGACTGGCAGGGAAGGGGTTAATTTTTATTTGAACTGGGTAAGGGGGGGGGGTTATTTTTTACTTAAACGTTATTACAACTTTTTTTTTAGCTTAATTTTTTACTTTTTAAAGTTTATTTTAAAACTTTTTTTAGCCTAACACCAAATCCCCCAATTACCAGCTAACTTCCACTCACCCAAGCTAGCTAAACATATAATGTTAAAATATTTTAATTAATTAAATAAATTTAACCCCTGAGGGTTAAAAAAAAAAAAGAATTTACCCTCAGGGGTTTAAAAACTAAAAAAATCAGATGACAGTAAAATGTAATCCCTGCCAATTGATCACTGTAGTCAGTGATCAATTGGCAGGGAAGGGGTTCATTTTTAATTAAAATGAGTAAAGGGGGGTGGGATTTTAAATAAACTATTTTTTTTAACAGGGGGCAGGATCATCACTGATCCGTATCCCTGCACTTCACACAGAACCAGGAAGTGCAGGGAGGCAGAAGGCAAGTATACTAAGCACATGTGCTTGCTCTGACATGCTGTCAGAGTGAGCACATGTGCTGGGTAGCACTATCGGGTCCGTCACTCGTCATTATGGCAATTCCCTGAGTGACGGACTTTGTCCATCACTCGTCATTAAGGGTTCACTATATTTATCAGTACTCTAAAATAGCACATTGCCATATACCATGTTAGTAATCAGATTACAGATACTCACAGAAAAAAAAAAAAGAAAACATCCTAAGTTAGTTGTACTTGACTAGTAGTTTGTCAGAGAGGATGATCAAATTGCGCACTGGGGGAAGTGTTAAGAAAGGCGGCCATCTGATAGTTGAGGTCGAACACAAGGAACAAGGTGCATCCACAAAATTTCTATCTATGCCCAGCTAGTTCGTTCGTTGTGGGTCAATTTTCCTTTTTATAATATTCAAATCATTTAGACCAAATTTTATTATACTTTGGGATATTACTGTTATTGAAAAAGAACGCCTTTTCCATAATTCCTTGATCATTAATTTGAGTTAGGATTTCAGTGACCTGAGGAATAATTGTAGTCTTCCAATATTTTGATAGGCAGATCTTAACTGTCATTAGTATGTTTATTTTAGATATTTTTCTAATTTCATTAAACCATTAAAGGACCACTATAGTGCCAGGAAAACAAACTCGTTTTCCTGGCACTATAGTGCCCTGAGGGTGCCCCCACCCTCAGGGTCCCCCTCCCGCCCGGCTCTGGAAAGGGGTAAGGGGTAAGGGGTAAAAACTTACCTTTTTCCAGCGCTGGGCGGAGAGCTCTCTGCCTCCTCTCCTCCTCTTGGGCTGAATGCGCACGCGCGGCAAGAGCTGCGTGCGCATTCAGCCCGTCGCATAGGAAAGCATTTACAATGCTTTCCTATGGACGCTGGCGTGCTCTCACTGTGAAAATCACAGTGAGAAGCACGCAAGCGCCTCTAGTGGCTGTCAATGAGACAGCCACTAGAGGATTAGGGGGAAGGCTTAACCCATTCATAAACATAGCAGTTTCTCTGAAACTGCTTGTTTATAAAAAAAATGGGTTAACCCTAGCTGGACCTGGCACCCAGACCACTTCATTAAGCTGAAGTGGTCTGGGTGCCTAGAGTGGTCCTTTAATGTTCATATGAAAAATAAATTTCTCAGGAGTCAATGTTAAAATCTTTAAATCTAGATCTTTAAAAAAAATCAACTTGTCATTTTAATTGGACTACGTTTTGTTTTTGTTTCATTTGAATGGTGACTGTAGTCACCATCACTGGGAGCATAAGATGAACACTTCAATTAGATCCCTGGACGACTTCTATGTTTAAAGTCACCCTGTGCCCATTGTGGGTGAAGGGTGTGTTTAATGTAATTGTTTAGATTTAAATGTTAGTGTGTTCTCCTGTCTTGCTAATGCTTGCAATCAACTACGTGGATTTGACTGTGGAGCCTGAACAGCGTCACCTGTTGGCTGTAAGGATCTAGCAATGGCTGTATGCACTACCTGAATAGCAAGGAATGCTAATTTGCATACTCAGGTAGATTTGCAGATTGCTGTTTCTGCAGGCAGGAGAGATGTTGTGTGTTTATTTTTTTATTTAGACAATCAATCATTAAAGGGACTCTCCAGGCAGCCCTTTTTACCCACCTGGTTCCAGCGCCGGGAGCCTCGAAGCCGCGCCCCCTATTTCGTCAAAATGACAAAATAGGCGGGCGCGAGCAGGGAGCACTCAGACGCTTCCATTTGGAAGCGTCATTGCTCACTACACTTCATATATGAAGTCCTGAGTGCACTACCGCGCGAGTGCGCGGCCGCGAGCTGAGCTGACTGACAGCTCAGCTCGCGGTCTTTGCCCGCCCCCTCTCCTCTGCTGACAGGCAGGAGAGAGAAGGCGAGCACACAGTGCCTTCTCTCTCCTGCACACGTCAGACGTATTTTAATACGTCTGACGTGTAAATGGCCTTTTTAGGGCCATACATGATAGGAAGTCTCTCTGGTGGCAGTCTGAGTGATGGCCACTGGAGGTATTCCTATAAATAAATGTAAACACTGTATTTTCTATGAAAATACAGTGTTTACATTAGATTGCCTGCAGGGAGCTATAGATCTCACCTGAACAACTACATTAAGCTGTAGTTGTTCAGGTGACTATAGTGTCCCTTTAACAATGAATTAAATATCATTACATATAGGTATACAATACGTATGTATGGGTATACAAATACATGTTCTTATACGTTTTTTCTTTCCTCATTTCTTTTATCCTCATTCCCCTCCTCTTATTTTCCCTTTGGTTAATAGAGTGATATGAACATACAAGTATATAAATACATACCACAATAGACATAGACAAAAAAAAAAAAAAAGAATTGGCGGATCATGTGGAAACACGAATGATAGGCGATTGAGAATATAATTTTATTTTATTGCATTGAGGACTATATCCTTATGATTTTCCTCTTTATAGGAGAATTTTGACTGAGTGTATTAAGCTTTGGATTCAGTTGTATCGAGGGTTAATCTTTATCTAAAATATCTAGCCAGTTTTTCAAAAAATTTAATTCTATCCGATTCCAGTTAGATTGACTTACCACCCCCCCTTTCTGTGGTATATTGTGTAAGTATCTGAGCTTTAATTTCAAGCCAGGTTGGACCTTTGTTTGACATCCAGTTTCTTGCTAATAATAATTTAGTTGCTGTCAGGATATGTAAGATTCCATCTTTTTTTGTTTGGGAAAATTTAAATGTAAAAGAGCCTTTTCAGAGTTCAATTTCCACTCAGACCCAAACAATTGTGTTAACCGTAGGGCTAGAGGGAGTTTATCAGTTTCACCTGATGTGAACAAAGTCACCTTTTAGTAAACCGCATCTCCAGCATTTTGGGGAAACATTAGGATACATCTTACTAAGAGTTGAAGGGACTCTATACCAACGATTTATTGATTTAAATTGGACCTCATTGAGGTTCAAACAATGTACTGTTTTATAAAAAATGTCTAAGGATTTGTTCCATTCGTTTGTATCAATCTGAATTTGAAGTTCATTTTCCAATCTTTTAATGGCTGAAGGGAGTGTTTCTTTTTCAGTTTGTCTGATCAGCACAACAACATATCTTGAGTCCCAGTCTCATTTATTTCTATTTCGTACTGTTGCAGTGTAAGCATGCAGAAGCCAAACACAGAAATATTGGACACAGGTCTTCAGGAAGTAACAGGCCTTTATTCACATTACCGATCGGGTCTCAGATGAACTCCTGTTCCAACATTCTGAGAGACCAACACATAGTGTACATTCCTTATATAGCACTATAACTCCTCCCATTAATAGCTACACCCACATATACCTTTAACCAATCAATGAGCAGAATATAGACTTGTACATCTAGTCAAACCACATGGCTCATCCAAGACAAAGGAAATAAGTGCAATTTCAGTTCCTGCATTCCTGCACATGCTCAGTACACTGATGACAGTATCCTAGCTACATGTAGCTAACCAACTGACACAACATACACATATGCCACATGGAGATTTTGGCCTACTAAATTTTGACCATGCTGGAATCCCATCACATTCCCCCCTTTGATGCCTCTGATAGAACATTATTCCAGATGCATCACCAATCACAGTTTTACCTACATCTCTCAAGTAGCCATTGAACCAAAGTAGACCTTGTAAGCATCTTAAAAACTCCTTCAACATTCTTCATCCTGAATATATTCTCTTCGGGCTAGGGGATCATATCTTCCAGACAGCCATTACATGAGCCGCTGTCTTTCTCTCTATAGTACTCTCTATAATACTACGTAGGGACCTTACCACTAATGGAATTAGACAGGGCAGGAGGAGGCACAAAAAAAAATATATAATAAATTCTACTCCTCCTACTAATGTCTTAATTCCTCCAAGCTGCTCATACCAACTTCCAAACCAACTACTTAGGTTATACCCATTCCAGACCTGAGTAGGTACATGCTCAAATTTAACCATGTGGCTTGTAAGTTCAGCCACTGCCTGCCCTTCATCATCTATGTGCAGACAACAGTTACTTAGATTAAACTTTCCGCATACACCTCCTTCTACTGCTAGTAAGTAATCAAGGGCTAGCCTATTCTGGTATATGGCTGATCACATCTTGGTATTTTGCTTAGCTAGAAGATTAAGCACTTGAGCTGTCTCATTAGTAATAATCTCAACTACCGCCTGTAGTCTAATAATGCGGTTGAGCATATATAATCGGAGTTCTATATCCATAAGTGCCATCTTCTGCCCAAGTAGCAGGTCCATAATAATTAATAATACGTTGAGGGGGCCACTCATTATCTTCCCAGCTACCTATATTCAAGGATGCTCTCTCCCTTTTATGATTTACATCGTAAACCTTAACTCCCAAGGTCTCTCCTGTTTCGATTGGCAACAAGAAGAAGGATGGCTTTGGCATACCTAATACACATGCCCCTTCCCAATCTTGTGGTAACTCCGAATAAGTTTTCTTACCACAAATCCAGTATAAATTTGCTGGGGCTTTCCAACTAGATGTAGCCGATAAGTCAAACCATACCTCCTTTAAATGAGTGTAATTGGCAAACGGATTAGTAGGTTCCGAGACATTTGAAGCTGACCACCAAGTAGTATTTTTAGTATTAACATTATAGGCTTTTTGTCCCAAGCAAGTTAGCTCACCTACAGACGTGTTATACATTGTCCCTTTCCTGGCTATACAAACATGACCTATAATGGAGGTTTTTAACCACCATTCCAATTTACTTCTAGTACTTACTTGATGATCAGACTGGAAAGGTATCTGTTGTTCATATGTCTCAGAGCCAGGGTACCATATTTCCTTTGCCTCCCATGGCCACTGGTCTCCCATATTAGTACCTCCACACACATAGCAATTAGTTACATTAAGACTACCTGCAATACCCTCAGCCAAATCAATAAATAGGTTGTTAACATTATGGGGAATTTTATCCTCAATACTCATCTCCTCATAGAAGGAATGAGAAACCTGATGAGTTTGAGTTGCCACTGTCTCAGTTTCAAGACCTACATATATTATTGTTCCTGAATCTACTCCTGTGCCATATATTTGGAACCCAAACAGACCTCCAAACCTGTCAATAAAGTACTGCAGATTGGAAATGGTCATGTGAACGGGGTTACACACATAGTTTTACAGTATGGTGTGGTAGGCAACCTTTGGATAATCATATCTTGATCCACTGTTTTTCCCAGGTTGCCCAACCTACACATGACCAATAGGGGCAGAAGTTAGTCTCTATTTGGGCAATCAGGATCAGTAGATCTTTTACTGGGACATAAGTATTTATCATTAAACCCATAAGTTCGTTCCCATTTAAGATTACCACATACATTCCAAAGTCTTCCACTACCCGAAATCGCCTTACATGCATCAAATAGTAGAATACCCGTGGAATGTATGGTGCTTATCACAGTCCTATTTATTAATGTCCCCTGGGAGTTACTATTCCGAATTACCAACCAAATTGTACGGGGTTGGAATTGGGGATCAAAACATTTAGACTCTCCTGATATTGGCTTGCACACACTATAATCAATATCCAAATATCTACATTTAGATACAGATCCCTTACATTCATACTATGAGTGCCAGATGAGAGTTTGGGATATTTGGTTACCTGTTTTAGTAGTCTTAATGCAACTATCGCAATTCGGTATGTCTGTACTCCTACCTTCCTGAAAAATCATAAAAATACTAAGACACAATAAAACACATTATTCCTGAAATCCTCATTTTTCTTCAACCGTGCGATGGCCTCTCAGCTTCCCGATTGTGAGGGCTGCAAGGATGTTGTTCTTCTGATCCTCACTTTCCTTCACAGAGATCCCTTCAAGATACTCTGGCTATGACACGTAGGCAGGTGGTCAGGCTTTATTATGGCCGTCAAAACACCTACTTGATGATCTTTGTAGACTTTTAACTAGAATGTCTCGATATCCCCTCGTCACTCCGACTGAGTTGCACGCTTCAACCGGGTCCTGCAAGGATTCTCAGGATCTGGAGTAGCTTGCCAAGAGTCTGCCGCTGGTTTAACCTTAGAATGATGAATCCAAGGAGTCACTTCCGCCACCTTTACAGCTGTTGGGGTAGATAAAAGAACAACATACAAAGGCTAACAGGATACACCCCGAGCTTTAACTCAATATGTATTGGTGGGATATTATGAGCAAGTCCTGGAGGATTATTTTCTTCCCATACTCCTGGAATGTCAAGTAAGGATTCATCACTCTTAGGGTTAACACTTGTCACTATGGAATAGAAGCGTCATTCTTCTTCCCTTGGCACCGATATCGCCATTATGCCTGGTAACCCCTTAAACTTCAGAGATGTTGATCCATTAGGTAAAAGGTTATCTGAGCTTAAAGCTTCGATAATAGATCTCGTCCTAAAAGTTGAATCGGACACTCTGGCATATATAGGAACTAATGCTTCACCACATGGCCTCCCAGAATACAAGTGCGACTCTTAAGAACCGGTCTAGCTGCACTTCTCCCAGTAGCTCCTATCACAGTTATAGTCTTCCCCGAAGGCGGAGCCACCATCTTAGTCACCACAGAATGTTCAGCACCTGTGTCGATCATGAAAGAACTTCTCTTTCCCCCTATTGCTACATCGACCATAGGCTCCGCTCGACCAAGTGGGATGGAGCCCAGTCGGTATCAATAGTCTTCCATGATAGTGTCAGCCAGACCCGCAAAATCTCTATCCTCTCTTTCTCTAGGTCTCTGCGTGGGTAGATAGTATCTGTCTCCTTGAACACTTCCTCTACTATTCCCACCATTCCCTCTAAAACTTCCTCTTACTCTATAACTACCACTATAACCTCCTCGTACCCTTCTCTCTCCTTGTCTATCACCTTCATACTGCTTTCTCTGTGGACACTCACTCTTCCAATGTCCCTCCTTTCTACAATACGCACATTAATTCCTACTTAAAGGTCCCTTGCTCAGCCTATTCTCGTCTCCTCTATTCACTTCCCTGTCTTTCTACACTTAAGATAGCTACCGCTAGCATATCTGCCTTTTTCCTCATTTTACGTTCTTCCTCCGTCTCCCTATTCATATATACTGTATTTGCAATCTCCATTAGCTGTAATATGGACATCCCTGCAAATCCATCTAATTTTTGTAATTTCCTTTTAATATCACCTTGGGCCTGGCTGACAAATGCTGAATTAATCATCCTAGAATTCTCAGGAGCCTCTGGATTAAAGGGAGTATACAACCTATTTGACTCAAGCAGTCTCTAATATGGGACTTCGGCAAGGCTGCTCAATAATAGGTTCCAGTCTAGGAGTAGTAAGATAGGTGTAAGGGGGTGAGCTAATTTTATTAGTCGGCATTTGGTGGATGAAAAAACGTTTTTGTTTAAAGTGTTAAACCAAAAACCTACCAGTAGGTGTCACCAGAGGGTAATTGTATCAAAATAATCTTTATGGGTCTAATAAGAAAACTCAACTTTTAATATATTTATACATAAAATAAAACCTTATAGCAATAAATATATTAAAATAGGGTAAGCAATCCTACTTCTATCTGTTATAAACAATGTATTATCAATGTAACTCCCAAAGATGGCCAGTAGGTGGCTTAGAGTGCCTCCCTAAAGTCAAATGAAACAAATAGACTTTAATTAATGATGTCCTATTTTATTATTACTTATTTTAATCACTGTCCACCCTGATATCTAGGCCTGATTAAATCTTTAGTTCTAAGGTAAATTAAACATTTCAGTTTGTAATTTAGTAAAAGGGGACATTTTGGACAAAGCTGGGAGGGGCCCATCCAGTAACTAAAAAAAACCAATATACCATCTGATACCATTGATCATTGATTAGGGGGAGGGGTAGTACAGAAATACAAGAGTTTGAAACACAGGAACAGATAGGTATGTGGGTAGGCGGGGACAGTAGAGCAGGGGGAGTGCAAATACTGACTATATACCAGTTCTTAGCTTGGGAAAAAGAATAGGGGCGTGGCTAATCTGGCTCTGGAGGATGTTTGGGGGGTTGGTAATCAGATGCCAGGGGGGAGGGGATGTCCAAAGCAGTTGTAATTAAGTCCTTAGTTCTGACCACCATATGGCTACATTGTTTCCCATATGACACAGTTTAATTCACCAAGGCAGTTTTTCAACAATCAGTTTCCAACAGTCAATATATAGAAACTGATCATAGAATTCCAGCCTACTAGTTACAGCCACATGTACACCCTGCACTAATTTTAAGTGAAGACTGCTACATGGAGGCCATGCGGCCACCAGGACAGGCTACTCCCTACTTTTTTTTTTTTTTTTTAAAACATACAAGACAAAGCCTTGTGAATCAGAAGATTATTTCAACAGAACGTCTGATTCAAAAAGCTGTACAAATATACACACAGTTTCAACAGTCACACCAATCTCCTTATCACCAGCAACACATTGCGCAGTCACTAGGCCCAAACACACACACAGGATCCTCACATGCTCAACAATATCACGACGTCGCACACACGAAATTAAATCAAAAACCCACCAAAGACTATACACTTATCAATGTAACTATTATTCAAACCATACAACTATCCACGCTATTAATCCATATAAACTAACCGATCACATAACATTTCAACAAATTCATCTCTACAATTATCCGTACTATAAATCAACTTTTGACTAACCAACTATATCACATTCTAGTAACCTCATCTTTACAGTCAGTGGTTATGGTACAGTTAGTAAGTGGTTATAATACAGTTTTAAAGTCACAGATCAGTTAGTAACAGTTATGGTATTATACATATAACATAAAACAGCAATTGTTAGTAATTTTTACACAATGTCAGTGGTTATGGTACATGTCAGTAGTTATGGTACCGTGCGCTATTTTACAGTTATACACACAATTTACACTCCCACTAGACAGCAGAGCTCTAACTTTCTAGTAGGACATACAAGTTAACCAATTCACCAACTACAATATATTTAACAACATTTACAATAATCCCAACTATTCTAACTGGCCAGCACCTCGAGAGCTTTCGATCTATTTATACACCAGAGATTCGATAAGTTCTTCGCTGCCCAGACACCACGTATAGCGAACTAGAGGGCAGAATTTACACAGTACCCAGCTAGTCTATTAAACTATCAATAAGCTAGTGGCTGGATTTACAACAGAGCACACTTAGTTAAGATAGGGTGAAATCTAGCAAACTATAATATACAACAGAGTATGCTAGTCTCCCGGTCCCCCCGACCTAGCGAACAAAATTTACACCCTAGATACGCTAGTCAAGACAGGACACCGGTGTCCGACATGAGCTATTTACACCAGAACTCAGTCTGACCCAAACCAATAAGTGTTGCGCTTTTCACTTCTTCCATCCATAAGGACAGGGCAGATTCCAATAACCGGTTCCAAATATAAAACCCCTTGTGGGTCTACCGCTCTAACGGTATCAATCTTACCTGTTAATTCCTGGACCTGGGTTCACTCATAGACGGAACAATCCGGGACTCACTGCGCAGAAGCCGATGATCTCCTGGACAAAAGGCCAGTGGCGCCGAGACGAAAGGAGGTCCACGCAGTAGAAGTCCAGGATTGTAGCGTAGAAGGTTTGGTAAAAGTTTACCGTCTCAAATCTCTGCGCCAGCTTCCATGCAAATGAGGTTCCCGGGCCAATTGCACCAGAAATGTTGCAGTGTAAGCATGCAGAAGCCAAACACAGAAATATTGGACACAGATCTTCAGGAAGTAACAGGCCTTTATTCACATTACCGATCGGGTCTCAGATGAACTCCTGTTCCAACATTCTGAGAGACCAACACATAGTGTACATTCCTTATATAGCACTATAACTCCTCCCATTAATAGCTACACCCACATATACCTTTAACCAATCAATGAGCAGAATATAGACTTGTACATCTAGTCAAACCACATGGCTCATCCAAGACAAAGGAAATAAGTGCAATTTCAGTTCCTGCATTCCTGCACATGCTCAGTACACTGATGACAGTATCCTAGCTACATGTAGCTAACCAACTGACACAACATACACATATGCCACATGGAGATTTTGGCCTACTAAATTTTGACCATGCTGGAATCCCATCACAGTACCAGCTTTCATTTATTGCCCTACTATTTTGTGATGCTACTGCATGTGCCAAAAGAGCAGCGTTTGCATATTCCTGTATATTGGAATCCCCAGTCCTCCTTTATTTTAATTTTTTAGATAGTAATTGCAAACCTAATCGTGGTCTTTTATCCAACCATATGTATTTTGAAAAGGCAGATTGAATCATTTTGAGCCATGGAGAAGGTATTGACAGAGGTATCATTCGAAATATGTAAGTGAACCTAGGGAGTATAAATGATTTGATGGAATTTATTCTGCCCCCACCATGAAATTTCAAAAGATTTCCATACTTTAAATAATGTATTCGTCTCTTTTATAAGTGGGAGTAGATTTATTGCTAACCACTCAGTAGGTATGTATTGATATGCAAACACAAAGATAAAGCACCGCGCTTACAGGAGCAGTGGCTTAGTATCCAACAGCTTAAAATACATAGTAAAAACAAAGAAAACGTTACCTGCGCTCTGGCCTAAATCCCCATGTGCATTTAAACAAAAATGGAGGCTCTTTAGTTTTATTCTAATGGCCATTTGAATATATAAGCTCACCAGCCACGTCAAGGCAAGCCTCAATAGGTGAGTTCCTACACTAGCCATTAGATATGCTGATATCAGCCAAGAGTCTCCAGTGAGACAGGAAGGGGTATTTTATAAACCCTTTAACATTTAACCCTTTATAGGGCTTCTGCACATACAATAAACTTTGCTGATATCAGACAAAGTGAGACAGAAAGGGGTGTTTTATAAACACTAACATTTAACCCTTTATAGGGCTTCTACACATTCAATAAACTTTGCTGGTATCAGACAAAGTATAGACGTCTCTAATGAGACATGAAAGGGTATTTTATAAACCCCTACATACTTTACCCTGAATAGGGCTATAACATACAAATAATCACCTTGCTGGTATCAGCTAAAAGGCAAATTTCTCTGATGAGACAGGAAGGGGTGCTGCCCCTACATACTTATAAAGTCTTAATAAGACAAACGTGGGAAGGCTGGCAGCAATGTAACATAGCTGAGTGATACAAAATTCATATACAAACACTGTAAGCGCGGTGCTTTATCTTTGTGTTTGTATATGAATTTACCCCTCACGCCTCCATAAATATAGCAAAATCTTACTGTATTCAAGCATGAAGCTGTAGACCTGCATGCTGTTTGCCTCAGATGTCTGCTGTCATCATCAGAAGTGGCAGCCTGATCCAATCACAATGCTTCCCCATAGGATTGGCTGAGACTGACAAGGAGGCAGAGCCAGCATGATTCAAACACAGCCCTGGCCAATCAGCATCTCCTCATAGAGAAGAATTGAATCAATGTATCTCTATGAGGAAAGTACAGTGTCTGCATGCAGAGGGAGGAGATACTGAATGTTTGGATGCATTTTAGGCAGCCATGACCCAGGAAGGATCTCTAACAGCTATCTGAGGAGTGGCCTGTGAAGTTATCACTAGGCTGTAATGTAAACACTGCATTTTCTCTGAAAAGACAGAGTCTACAGCAAAAAGCCTTAAGGCAATGATTCTACTCACCAGAAAAAAATCAATAAGCTGTAGTTGTTCTTGTGACTATAGTGTCCCTTTAATAAGTTGATCAAAATATTATAAGATTGCATGATCATAAGGGAATTTTAACCTTTTTTTTATGTAAGATTTAACTTTTAGATAATCAAAAAAGTCTTTGTTCGAAAAACGTGATGTTCTCTTAAGATCATCAAAAGTTCTTATTTGTCCTACAGAGAATAGATCAGCAACCATATTAATATCTTTTACAGACTATGGATGTAAATTATATCTGGTAATAAATCAGTCTATTCTAAGAGATGGAAAAATGTTCTATACCTAGCTTTCATTTGATTTCATACCAATTTTATAGAATATTGTTTAAAGCACAGTTTTCATTGTAAAATTTAAATTTTCAGAATTCTTGGTCGGACCATATAAGCTGTGTAAAGGAGGCTTGTAATAGTTTAATCCATGGATGTCAAACTCGTGGCCCATAATTAATATGTTTGTGGTCCACTGGCCGCGGCGAGGGAGCGCTGAGTGTAAGCTCTCCCTGCTCAGCTTTCCGCAGTGATGCCGGGAGCCGGAAAATGACGTCACATTCCGGCTCCCGGCATCACTCTGCGGCGCACGTGGGAGCTGAGCAGTGAGAGCTCAAAATCAATGCTCTCTCACTGCCTGTTCTTGGTTTAATCTAAGTTATAGGAATGTAATTTGGGATTAAACTCAATATGTATGTTAGTTTTGGTAAAACATAAGACCTGATGGTATTAATCTTACCCCACCATGATATTTCTTTTTAAGCCCAAGTTTTAAACTTTATATTGGTTTCTCTAATCAATGGAAGCAAATTAATTTGCATCCAATTTTGTGGATTTTCTGAGATTTTTAAACCTAAATAAGAGAAGTGTTCCTTAGCCCAGAGAAAGTCAAAGTTTGACATAATCTCTAATTTAATTTGAGGGGTTATAAAAAAAGAAAGGCCCATTGTCTTAGAGATATTTCATTTATAGTTTGAAAAATGTCTATATGAAACGTATTGTTTGCACTAATTCATTAATTGAAGTTACAGGGTCTTCCATCACGATGAATACATCAAATGCATATCATTTTATTTTTATCTCTGATCTTTAAAGCCTTTTATTTTGTTATTTTACCTTATCTCCGTTGCCAATACTTCAATGAAGCAGAGAAAGCAGACAGCCTTGTTTGGTACAGTTTTTTTTAATTTAAGAGAGTCAGAAAGGATGCCCTGACCTTCTACTTTCCCTGTTTGATTCGAGTATAGCGCCATAATGGCCTGATGTATCCTGCCTGACAATCCAAAATCCTTTAAAGTATTTGATAGGAAATCCCAGCTGACCCTGTCAAAGGCTTTCTCTGCGCCCAAAGACAGGGCCAGCAACGGAACCCCTCTTTTGTTGGCAATCTCAAAAACATTAGATAGTGTGCGTATATGATTAGCCAATGTCCTTCCTGGAAAAAATCCTACCTGATATATGTGGATTATATCAGATTTAAAGGAATTTAGTCTGTGTGCCATAATGCCTGCATAAAGTTTTCGATCTTCATTCAGAAGAGAAATGGGTCTATAGCTCTTAACATCATGGGGGGTTTTGTCTTGCTTTAGTATAGTGACAATATTTCCCCTTATTAGGTCTTTAGGTAGACTGCCTTTTTCTGCGAACTTATTAAAGGTAGTATGTAAGTATGGAACCAGGTCTTCTTTAAAGGATTTATAAAATATAGCTGTCAGACCATCAGGTACTGGTGCTTTGTTACATTTTGAGTGATCAATACCCTCTATGATTTCTTCCCTTGAAAATGGTACATTTAGCTTTTCTAACTGTTGGGCAGTTATTTTCTTAAATTCCTTCCCGTGAAAGTAAGATTCTATGTTTCGCAGGGGCTCTTTAGAACTGATGTTATATAAGTCACTATAATATCTTTCAAAAGCGTTTGCCATTTTATCAGGTGACATAATATATTATCTTAGATATAGATTTTTGGATGTTTTTCAACGTATTTGTTAGAAACGTGTCCACTTTATTGCTCTTGTAATAGTGATAAGCTTTAGTTTTTCTAATTTCATGGAAGTTTCAAGCATTATTTTTTCATTAATGCATTTTTTAATGTCATTAATTTGATTCGAGTTATCACTTGAAGGACTTTCTTTGTTGATATGTGACAAATTTGCCAGTTTGATATATAGAGAGATTACTTTTTCTGTTTTCCTTATTTTGAAAAGCTAAATTTATAGAATGGCCTCAGATTACACATTTAAAAGCAGTCATTACAATTATTGGATACCTCCCTAGAGGAATTTTCTTGGAAATATTGCTTAATATTTTTTTTTTTTAATCAACTCCTTATTTTGTAGGGATTCCAATAGTGATCTGTTAAGTTTCCATTCTGGTCGCTTTTTGGTAAAATTATCTTTTAGTTCCATAATATTTATATTATGGTCTGACCATGTAACTTCTTTGATATCTATTTTATTAACTCTTTGTATTGAGTTTCTTTCTGTCAGGATGTAGTCAATTCTAGAATATGCCGAGTACGTTTTCGAGAAACACGTATAGTCTTGCACATTATCATGAAATGTGCGCCAAGTATCATATAGAACATTTCCCTGGACAAAGGAATGAAATTTTGAAGCTTGTGTATAGGTATTTCTATCTAACTGTCTATTTTTCATTGTCTGTTTATCAAGTTTAAGGTCTATTACACAGTTAAAGTCTCCCATCCATATAATTTGTCCTGTTTTATCCTGTTTATTCTCTCCCAAAGGCCAGATATAGACACTTGACACTTTATGTAAATAATAATTTTCTTTTCTTCTATAAACGTAATTACACATACTTCATATGCATGCAATATTCCTTATATTACAAAAAAAACACAATAGTTTAATACAACAATCCTATATTTACCCAAATTTTTCCTAAACGTAACTTTTACTATAACCGTAGTGTGTCTTTATTTTCTCTCCTTTTCCCTCTTCCTCTCCACTATTTTGTGCCAATAACTAATATATTTCTTATCAGTGCCTTATATACTAAATTTGCTTAACAAGACTAACAGTTTTATGTGAATACATTTTTGTCATACGAACGATCTAAATAATTAGATTTTTCTATTAATACCATGTTTCTTTATATAATGGTGATAGTCGAACACAATATTTTCGTGCATTTATCCTCTATATATCCAAATCACTTCTTCCTTCATCGGTCTTCTATGTGAAACTATATCTACCTTAAACCTTAGTACAGGGTGATCAAAGAGACACTGCTTCCTTATTTCGTGTTATTCTAGGTCATTCCCTTCCCTTTTCTGTTATCCCTTCCTCCATTACTGAAAAAAATTCCTCCTGTGTGTGTGTTTACTCATTTCTTAAATTTCTTCCCAAATTCTTCGCTCTATTCTCTCCTGTAACTTGATTATTGCCGTCGGGTTCAGTAATCACATGTCTCTCTTGGAGCCAGCCTTTCAATTTTTCTGGAGAATCCATTGTGAATATCTTCGAGTCTTTATGGATCAGAAGTCTTACGGGAAATCCCCATCTGTATTGTATTTTGTTAAGTCTGAAGATTTCTGTGTAGTTTGCGAAAGATCTTCTTTTTAGCCTTGTGTAGGTTGACAGATCTGAATATACCTTTTTTTCATAAGGTGCTTTTGCTTTGTGTTCTCTAATTTAATTAATTATAGCAGATTTAATTTGAGAAGATGAGCAGCAGATCATAACATCTCTTGGGATGGTTATTGACAAGTACTTTGGGTATCCTGTGCCAGCACTCCATTAAAGGGCCAAAAGTGCAAGCTATCAAAAAAGTTATTTACAACTTCTTTTTTCTCCATTTTTTCTGGAGTTATTTCTTCTGGAATGTTCCTGATTTTTAAGTTATTGCGGCGTGACCTGTCTTATAGGTCCGCCTGTTTCTGCTCCATTTGGGAAATCTTAGTTTTTATTATTTCCATTTCATTTTGCATCTTTTTATTGATCCTTGTTCGATTTGTTTTATTCTTTCAGAATTTTCATTTACTTTGTTGTTAGTATTGATTAGGTCATTTTTAAACTTCTGAAAAGCGTTGAATTTAATTTTAGATCTTTGTAAATTGTGTTTCTAGAGCGCTGTTTAGTAGATCTACCGTCAATTGTTGGCAATCATTAGTTGTAGATGCTTTTTCTGCTCTCTCTTGTTCCACACTCTTCTTTGTTTCATCTAAAGGATTATTATATTCTCCTATTTTCATGGATTGAAGAAAAAAAAAAGAATCACTTTTCCATTAGCTCGTTTTTATTTTCCATTTTCTTTTTGGTGTTTTTGGTTTCTTCGGAACCTTACAGTTCAGAGCCAAATTATTGCAGTATTTTTAAACAAAGTGTACAAAGGAATTAGCAGGAGGTCCTAAGTAATCCAAGCGATTTATATATTAGTTTAACTCCACTGTTTTCGCTTCTTCCCCCTTCTTTCCTATGTATCCTTATTTCTTGGAAGATATTTTTCAGACTTTTCTCAGTCTTTTATATGTATTTTCTTTTCTTATGCATTTTCTTTATAGCTTTACAATATTTCCCCTTTTTTTTTTCGGGGTGGGTTTGGAATTTATTTATTTATAAAATATTTTACCAAGGAAGATACATTGAGATTTCTCTCGTTTTCAAGTATGTCCTGGGTCCACAAAACATTGCATTGATACAATAGGGTACAATAAAATACAAAAACAATATTAATACACAATATATACAAAATTTAACATAGAACAGGTAGGAAATATATAATCAACCATGACACGTGCATTCTGTTTTGAGGTATGTAGAGAGGGTTCTCTTAAAGGACTTTAGGTTTGGGGAAGATTTGAAACTGTGCCGGAGGTCGTTCCATAATTGCGTTGCTCTGTAGGAAAAGGAAGATCAGGCTGCTTTATTTTTGTATTGAGGTAGATTAAAAGTGCTGGTACTGGATCGGAGGTTATAAGAGGTGGGAAAAGCTGGGGAGAGCAGTCTGCTCAGGGACAGTGGGAGCTTCCCAGAAAAGCTCTTAAACACAAGGCTGGAAAGATGAAGGGTGCATCCTGATTCCAGCGACAACCAGTTTAGTTCTTATAGCATGTGTAGATATTGATTTACTTTCAGCCCAGCCACAACGAGCACCCTTAAAGCAGTATGCAGATTTCAATACTAGTAATAATTAAGAGAAGTTTTTCAGACTTTTCTCAGTCTTTTATGTGTGTTATTTTTTTTTTCCCCATGTAATTTTCCTTTATATATCTTACAATACCTTTCCCTTTCTTTCTTTCTTTCTTTCCTTCCTTCTCCTTTTCGCCTCTTTGGCATAAAAGGACCCTAAAGGCACCCAGACCCCTTCAGCTTAATGAAGTGGTCTGGGTGCCAGGTCCATCTAGGGTTAACCCTGCCTGCTACCCCCCTCCCCCCCTTTAGCCATGTATAGGTGCTAGATTACTGCTCTCTTATCCGTACAGAGCATCCATAAAACACTATGAAGTTCTAGTGCAATGTTTAGGCTATATGAAGCAATCCACAAAAACACTATAAATTAACTATTTTTCCTTTTCTTTTCCCCTTTTTTCTCCTTCCCCTTTTTCCCCCTCTCTGTGGCACAATAGAAGGGAAAGTGTCTGTTTCTATGTAACCTCAGAGATACTCAGTGGGTATAATAGTTGCAAGCCCAACCTAATACTTAAACCACTAAATATTTCACAGCCGGGTCCAAGAAATTAATACATACGACCCCTTGCATTCATCAGAGACAAAATCCTCCTTACAGTTTAGGCTCTTGCATCAGTATTAGCAGTAAAAGGTTCACAGCCCTCCTTCTTATTCTATCGGCTCAGTATGCACGTGTACTCCGGTTGAAGTAGAAGTGCCGGCACAATTACTTCATAGATGTTCCCCTTCAGATAATTGTTTCATGCTTAGACTCTCTAAGTGACTTAGCGGTATCAGTCAGCATAACCCAATACTTTCTGCTAAGTGTATTCCAGCTGGCGTCCGTGGCATTCTCCTTCCATCTTCTCCTCTCCTGCTCCTAAAGCCGCAAGCGTAGCATGCGTGCTATGTCATCGCTCCACCCTCCCCCCCTTCTACATATTTGATATTACTATTAAATGCACTGGGAAATAAGATTGCAAACCCTCTTTTATTTTATTTTACAAGGCCAAGATAATTAAATTTCAGTGCGTCTCTTGGAGACAGTAAATATCTCAATCAGCAATATATTGTTCTTCAATTCTTTCTATGTCGTATTTGTTAAGTCAGTTTTCCTCAATCCAAGTCCTTAATTTTTCCTGAGTGTCAAATAATAGCTTTATATGGTCATGTGTGAAAATTATCTTAAAGGACCACTCTAGGCACCCAGACCACTTCAGCTTAATGAAGTGGTCTGGGTGCCAGGTCCTTCTAGGATTAACCCTTTTTTTTTTTTATATAAACATAGCAGTTTCAAAGAAACTGCTATGTTTATAAATGGGTTAATCCAGCCTCTAAAGCCTCCAGTGGCTGTCTCATGGACAGCCGCTAGAGGCATTTGCGTGCTTCTCACTGTGAAAATCACAGTGAGAAGACGCCAGCATTGTAAATGCTTTCCTATGAGACCGGCTGAATGCGCGCGCAGCTCCTTCCACGCATGCGCATTCAGCCGTAGAGGAGGATTGGAGACGGAGGAGGAGGAGAGCTCCCCGCCCGGCGCTGGAAAAAAGGTAAGTTTAACCCCTTTCCTTGCTATCCAGCCCGGCGGGAGTGTGATCCTGAGGGTGGGGGCACCCTCAGACCACTATAGTGCCAGGAAAACGAGTATGTTTTCCTGGCACTATAGTGGTCCTTTAACTGGAAATCCCCATCTGTATTTAATGTCCTTTTTTCTGAGAATTGCTGTTAAAGATGCAAATGTGCGTCTTTCAGATCTGGTAAAAAAAGGATAGATCAAGTAGAATTCTTATTTCTTTATATGGGTCTGATAGTGAAACATCTTTCATGGCTTTTACGATGTTGTATTTCATTCGTGAGGTTATACTTGAATTAATACATCTCATGGTGGTTCTTGCGCCGAGTTAGGGAATCTTCTCGTCCTATGAATTCTATCCCATATTTGGGGATGATCCTCTTGAGTAATGGCTAGTTTGACAAAAAAGTTGTTTTAAAAAAAAAAAAACGACTCTAGATGGGGAGGCGTGTCCTGGACCTGATCCTGAGAAGTCGCATGCACTGCTAGCTCTGCAGAGAATTGACCCTCCCGCAGCACACAGAATCGACCGAACAGGTTCAGACAGCTACCCTGAACATGTCCCAGCACAAAAGCAAGAGAGATGCGGACAGGCACGAAAAAAATAAAAAATTGTCGGGGCAAAAAACGAGCCAAAACAAAGGTTCCACGCACCGGGAGGAAATCCAAGATGGCGCCGATACGGACACAGACACAGCCTTGGAGCTATAGTTCCCGGATGCAGCGCTTACTACGGAGGGGCTACAATCCATGTTTTATGGCATGACAACCAAACTCCAGACTACCCTGCAAAAATCTTTCCAAGACTTAAGGCGAGATTTAGAAGACTTGGGTGACCTCACGTCTGCAGTGAAAAACAAAATGGTGGAACAGGTGGAGGTCCACAATAATTACCCCACTAAACATTCTCCGTGAGGGTAAGATCAGGGTACTTAAAACTCCGCACACTACACACTGTCACGGTTCTGACACCCACACGGTCAGACGTGGTCGCCCCAGAAGTGCCCAACAGAGGATTTGAACCTGGGTACTTTGTGGTTCTGGACCTGCTATCTACCTTTAAACCACAGTAGTTCCTAATCCTTGGAAATATTTCTAGTCCTGTTCATCCTTGCTTTTCTGCAACACTGGGGACTGGACTTAGCCTATTGCAGTGCTTGACCTGACTCTGATCAGTCATCAGCAGGGTATATAAACACAGCCTCGCCCTGTGAACTTTATCAAGTCTTTGATCCTATTGGTGTGTTCAGTTCCTGTGTTCCAGTCTCTTGATCTTCAACTCCATATTGCCCCTGGCTTCTGACTTTGTTAATCCTGACCTCTGGCATCCTTTGACTTCGGCTATCCCTAGACTATCCTGCTGTTTATGTCCTTGTCGGTACTGCATTGAAATCCTTTCCTGCACAGCCCCCGTGCACAGATTCACAGTCCAGGTGGCTTCTTATCTGGTCACCTTGGACTGTATCTATCTGCAAGGTTGAGCAAACATATCTGCACTAGACTCCCATCTCAGGTAAGATCCCTGACACACACCTGGGGACTTTCTATGCCTGAGACCACAAGCAACAACACCAGACCCAAGAGAGAGTCACTGGAATGGAAGAAGGCCTGCAAATAGAGGACCTATATACACTTTGCAGTCAACGATGCTCACTGCGGAGAATGCCAGACACCGCAAGTATACACACTTTGGAGATTCTTTTCTGTAGTCTAGCCCAGGGACACTCTTATGGAAAAGTTTTAAAAAAAAAAAAGAAAAAAAAATGTTCACTTAGGTAGAATAGGGTCTTTTAGATATAAAACTTTGCAAACCTTGCACTGAGGGCCGACAAAGCGGATGCTTCTCAGGGATGGATGTTTATAGCTTCCACCCCCACGGCGCCTTGAGGTGGTGCCTAGCCAATGCAAAGGCTTGCTTGAAGTTATTTCACGGTTATATAACTGTTTTCATTGTATTCTGTTTTGTTTTGGAGGGTATGCATGTATTATGTACAGCATTAGGGGGCATTGAGACAAGGCAACCAGGTCACAGATTTAACCTTTGAGATATACAATATTGGGGCACTGCCCCTAGACAAATCAGCGCTGGTAACGCTGAGCACACTTAACATCAAGGGAAGTGCAGAGGGGACCCAGAAGGAGGAGGTCGCCTGGCTTGATAGAGCTGGGAAAGGCGACAGCCCCACATGAGACGTTAACATGACAGTTATATATTCGTTTTTTCTCAACCCCCATGAAAATTTACAGCCATAATGTAAGGGGATTAAATATCTCAGTGCAGAGACATCAATCAGGGAAAGATCTAAAAACCCATGATATAGACATGGTCTGCCTGCAGGAAACCCACTTTAAAAAGGACGCACACCCAACTATATTGACAAACACGCACCCACACCAGTTCCATTCCACAACACAAAGTAAATTATTATTATGTTATTATTTATATAGAGACAACAAATTCCACAGCGCTTTGGGGAATCTAAGGGAGGTTCATTTCCTGTTCGTAGACACATATCATTTGAATTATGCACAAATGATATAGATGAAAACGGCAGATATGTCATATTTGTTGGAAAATGTAATACTATATACAGTTGTGAATGTCTACGCACCTAATATGGAACAGCCACATTTTATACACAAAGTCAGCCTTAAAGTACAAAAAAATTCAACAAGGCATCACCATTTGATGTGGGGATTTTAATCATGTGTTAGACATAGCCCTTGACACCACCCTGTCACCGCACAGCCCAAGGTCCAGAGACAACGCAGAGCCATGGTGAAATTACTTACACTACACCACTATTTCGACGCCTAGCGAGTGTCTCATGTCACGGACAGAGAATACACTTATTTCTCCCACATCACAACACGTACTTGAGGATTGATAGATTCCTGGTGAAGGGCTCTGATTTAGACCAAGTGTTCGAAAGTAGAGTGGGACAAATATTGTGGTCAGATCATGCACCGGTCACTCTAACCCTAAAAGACATGTACGACTTCAAAAATCGTAGCCCTTGGAGACTAAAACAAGTCTATTTTAAGAGATCCTAACTTCTCCCGACAACTCTCAGTAGACATTCAAAATTACTAACATCACCCCTGACGTGCAGCAACACACCAACTGGCAGGCACACAAATCAGTCAACAGAGGCGTCCTTATAAAAAGAGCCTTGCACCTCCACAAACAGGCAAAGAAGCAGTTGCTGCAGTGGCAGCGGGAGCTCTACACACTAAATTCACAAAACCAAATCAGCCCAACATCGCTTCTGAGGTGTTAGGATTACTAGTTGATCCAGCACGCAGAACTATAATCCCACCTAGGACTAAAGGTAACATCATAGCGGGCCTTAGAATGCCTGGACTTAACGTAATAGAGAATAGTCTGAATACTTGCCGAGGTCGGGGACACAGAATGAGACGCAACGATGAGGGAAAGCCAAAAAAGTCAAGGATACCAGAATACAGGGAAGTCAAAACGAAGCCAAAGTCAATAACCAGAAATAAACGCTCAGGAACACACTCTCGGACAACCACTAAGGGAAACCACGACAGGGCAATGAGAGAAGGCAAGAAAGGAGTTTAAATAAGTAGCCTTTAAATCTGATTGGCCGTATCCGTTGACATAGTCAATATCGTGGACGGACGTGGGGCTACAAATTGGTATGGATCCGCAGCAGCTGGCATCTTTCAGCATGCCGCAGGAGCCAAATACACTGGCACAGGGCCGCCGACTAGCATCTCTACCAGTGCCAGAAAGGCAGCTTTCCTCACGGACACCACAAGGTGAGGACGAACATGTGACATGAGGGAACAAATCGCACAAATTATAAGATTAAAGGGACTCTCCAGTGCCAGGAAAACAATCCATTTTCCTGGCACTGCAGGTCCCCCTCCCACCTCCCAATCTCCGGTTGCTGAAGGGGTGAAAACTCCTTCAGTCGCTTACCTGAGACCCCCGCCGATGTCCCTACCGAGGCTTATCCCCCCCAACAGCAAACATCCCTAACAGCACCCATCTCAGTAAAAGTCAGATCTACAATTCAGTCCCTCCAATTTGGCAGAGCGCCCAGCTTCACTAAAGACTACTACAAACAATTACAAGACATTCTAGCCCCACAAATGATGCAGGTCTTTAACGAGGCTCTCTCGAAACAACAGCTACCTCCAGAAATCTTGCTGGCACACATTGTTACCCTTCCCAAACCAGGCAAGCCACCAACCTCCCCTCAAAACTTTAGGCCGATATACCTACTTAATTTTTGCCATGCATTATTCATGACGATTAGGTGGGCTTTGTGAAGGGTTGACAGTGGTCAGATAATCCTCAGGTGCTGAGTATCTTACAAAGCCTGAAAAAAAAGATCGGGGAAACGTGGACTTTTTCCTCTCACTCGATGCAGAGAAAGCCTTCGATCGGTTAAATTGGAGCTTTCTAGAAGATACCGTGTGCAAATTTGGAATACCGGAAGCACTTTATTCCCGACCAGCGGACCAGGTGCCAAACGCAGGATTTTTATCAGACAAATTTTCCATCACCAACGGGACCCAGCAGGAGTGCCCCTTGTCGCCAATGTTGTATGTGCTGGAGCCATTGGCGGCAATGATAAGAGAAAACCTCATCCATTCACGGAATATAGATTGGCGGCAGGATGTATTAGGCAAATTTGTTCACAGTGACATCCTGTTGATCCTGATCCAGCCCTGCATCACACTCTCAATCTAATGCACTTAATTTCGGAATACGGAAACCTTTATTATAAATTGAACGTGATTAAGACACAAGCACTAGGGGTCGGTATTGACCATGGCACTATAGACTACCTGAAACAGGCTTTCCCACTTTGACTGGAGACAAGATTAGATCACATTCCTAGGCATACGAATTACAAAAACAGAACATAATTTATTTACACAAAACTACACTAGACTTCCACAAGAGTTTGTACAAACCTTCCAAGCATGGGAGGGGGACTTCTTATCCAGGCAGGGGAGGGTTGCGGTATTTAAAATGTCGTTGCTTCCTAAACTTCTATACCCACTGCGAACCATGCAGATCCTGTTACTCAAACACTATTTCACCAACTTGTAATTTGGGTGTAATTGACTTTAGGTAATTCCAAAGCCTTAAATAAGACCACTACTCAGATGGTACTCAGTACTGGTAATGGTACTCAGAAGACCATTTAAAAAGGGACTTTCTTTTTTGTATATATTTTTTTTTCTGTTTTTTTAAGGCTGCAAGCCTGTTGTATACTGCATATTTCTTCCTGAGTTTTTCTTATTTTTTTCAATTTTCTTTTTTCAGCTTTTTTCTTATTTAAAGGGTCACTATAGTGCCAGGAAAATATACTTTCCTGGCACTATAGTGCCCTGAGGGTGCCCCCACCCGCCATGGTTGAATGGAAAGGAAGGGGTTAAACTTAAACTTACTTCTCTAGCGCCGGGCGGGGAGCTCTCCTCCTTCTCTCCGCCTCCACTTCAGCTGAATGCGCATGTGCGGCAGGAGCTGCGTGCACATTCAGCCAGTCCATAGGAAAGCATTCACAATGCTTTCCTATGGACGCTGGCGTCTTCTCACTGTGAAAATCACAGTGAGAAGCGCGGAAGCCCTCTAGCGGCTGTCAATGAGACAGCCACTAGAGGCTGAATTAACCCATTTATAAACATAGCAGTTTCTCTGAAACTGCTATGTTTATAAAAATAAATAAATTTAAAAAAAGGGTTAACCCTAGCTGGACCTGGCACCCAGACCACTTCATTAAGGCCTTGGAATTACCTAAAGTAAATTAAAGCAAATTACACCCACAGTATTATTCAACAATATAATAACACTATTAATGCTATTACAATAACTTCCTTTAATGTGGTCAGGATTCAGGACCTTTTTTTTTCCCATTTAGTCTAATTAAGAATTTTTTTTTGATTGTTATATATAATCTGGATTATGCCTTTGATTTTGTACATAATAAGAATTCAGTAAGATCCCTGACACACACCTGGGGACTTTCTATGCCTGAGACCACAAGCAACAACACCAGACTCAAGAGATAGTCACTGGAATGGAAGAAGGCCTGCAAATAGAGGACCTATATACACTTTGCAGTCAACGATGCTCACTGCGGAGAATGCCAGACACCGCAAGTATACACACTTTGGAGATTCTTTTCTGTAGTCTAGCCCAGGGACACTCTTATGGAAAAGTTTACAAAAAAAATAAAAAAAAATGTTCACTTAGGTAGAATAGGGTCTTTTAGATGTAAAACTTTGCAAACCTTGCACTGAGGGCCGATAAAGCGGATGCTTCTCAGGGATGGATGCTTATAGCTTCCACCCCCACGGCGCCTTGAGGTGGTGCCTAGCCAATGCAAAGGCTTGCTTGAAGTTATTAGCTTGAAGTTATTAGTGAGAAGCGCGGAAGCCCTCTAGCGGCTGTCAATGAGACAGCCACTAGAGGCTGAATTAACCCATTTATAAACATAGCAGTTTCTCTGAAACTGCTATGTTTATATAAAAAAAAAAAGTTAACCCTAGCTGGACCTGGCACCCAGACCACTTCATTAAGGCCTTGGAATTACCTAAAGTAAATTAAAGCAAATTACACCCACAGTATTATTCAACAATATAATAACACTATTAATGCTATTACAATAACTTCCTTTAATGTGGTCAGGATTCAGGACCTTTTTTTTTCCCCATTTAGTCTAATTAAGAATTCTTTTTTTGATTGTTATATATAATCTGGATTATGCCTTTGATTTTGTACATAATAAGAATTCAGTTATTTTCTATTCATAAGTGTATGAAGTGATGCACTATGAATTGCCACTGATCTTATATATATAATATGAATTTTATTAAAGACCCGGATGCTCCTATTATTATGCTGCAATCTTTCTTTAATTCGCTCAGCAGCAAAGAAACATTATTTGAAAAAAGTTAACATTTGAACAGGTATAAACATCACAATGGTAATGTCCGCCTAGCTACATGACCCTCCAATCAGTGACATCCTTCTCCTATAGTAGGCGGAGCATCAATGACCATTTCCTCTTTCTTTGCTGCTTCCCTAAATTAAGTACACCTCTATTATGATTGTATTATATGTTATTTGTCTCTGATTATACCATGTTTATTTAACCTAAATCAGTTACTGTGTGGTACCTTTAAATGTTCGTCCTTATTGATGTGGTACCTTGATAGTTTCACTTAATTCTGTACTGCTTAATTAATATTGTGACAGGAATTCCTGCATTCCACATTTATAGTCCATTCAATATTTTCAGTGCTTTGTTAGTTTGCCTGTTTCTGTTCCGGCCAATGCGCTTCTCACGGGGGATCGGGCTCCCGTTCAGCCGCGCATGCACGTCTTGTCGGAGACGCCCAGCGGCCATCTTTCAGTCCGGCTTTCGCGTGCATTCGGACTTGATTCCGATCGCGCGTTCAGCTGTTGCTGAGCTTTCTGGCATGCTTGTTGTGCTGATGCTCACTGCGGTCACCTCGCTCTCCCTTGCGCTTTGATTTTTACCATGGCGGCCATCTTCTGATGTCCGTTATTTCCGCGGCAGCCATTTTCTTCAAGCCCTTCCCGCCCTTTTTCCTCTGATACGCCCACTCCGTCCTCTGGTCGGAGTTGGTGTCCAGATTTAGTGGCGGACGGTTATCTATTCTATAATCTCCCCCCATTTAGTGGCTGTGAGTACTTGATTTGTCATAAACGCTTTATTTCTGCATTTACTATAGGCAATTATTTTCTGGGTTACTAAACCCAGTTCATCTGTATTTCTTTTTAATAAAATATCACTGCTTTACTACCATTACTCTCTGCATTAGTACGCAGTCACCCAATGAATTACCTGGGCCATCTGGGGCTCAATCTAACCCCCAAACTTCCCTAATTTGCCTCATATGTTTGTTGGGGACGAGGCTGACTTTCCAGCATCTGAGGAAATTCAGGCAATTATGGACACTACTGTGTCAAAAGCTTTGGCATCTGCAATTGACATTGTGTCCTCATCTATATCAAAATCCTTTGCACAGGCGATATTACAAGCCCAATCTACGGTCCCTCCGGCAGCTATGACAGCCGCGATACCCACGGTCTCTCATCCTACACACCCTCGGCTAAAATAAAGCACACATCCAAAAAACAGATGGACAGTTCTAAACCTGTCACAGATGGCGCGCATAATGATCCACTGCGCAAGAGAGCCCAACCAGATTACACGGAGTCTGAACTCAGTTCAGAGGAGGAGAGTGCATTTTCATTAGAATCAAACCAGTCAAATGATTTATCTGACTTAGAATCAGAATCAGACTACGATTTGGTGGGGATTTAAAATCTCTGCCAACTTACATACCACAGGCGCATCTAACTCGGATGCAAATAAAGAGGACAAAATATTCGACCCACAGGGCGAACTCTTATTTGCACCTAATGACTTACGCCACCCCCGCTCAGCGGAATGGTCACAAGCTGAACCTGTGGCACAATATGTCGCATCCCGGGTCCGCAAGCCTCTAGATAAGGCAGCCCGAAATTAACTAAGGGGAGAATGCCCACACCCCACTGCACCTGACGAGGTCTGCAAGACCCCCCAAACTGACCCCAAAATTATCCAGTTCCTAAGCAAAACTGGATGGAAGCTTAAGAAGGGCTTAGATTTCTCACTATACAACTGCCAAGACAAGGTACTAGATATCCTGGGACCAGCAACCAAAATATTTGAAGTTGTGGAAGAATCCTTGGCCCAAGATGAGGTCCTAGACCAACTCACGATTAGGGGCTGGATCCAAAGAGTAATATGCCTCATTGGCAATGCTAATACTGCTTTTGCCACAGAGCGCCGTAAATCAATCCTATTAAAAATAGCACTTAAGCTCATTAACATGGCAATTACAGAGCCAGGCCCTCAAGCCAGGTTTCCTCTTTGGAGATTCATTTGTCAAAGACCTGGACGCATATGTCCAAACATTTACTACCTTGGACAAGGCACATTTACACATGAAAAGGGTGTTCCACCCAAAGGATTTTTCTGGGGCCGGCAGAGCAAGGGGCCGTCTGTCTGGCAGATTTCATAGAGGTTCACGCCAAACGAACCGAGGCTCCTAAATGGGGAGAACCCCCTTTCCAGAACAGAGGTCCACTCCGACCTTCTTTTTCCAAAGAGGCAGACCATAGTTGTCGAGAGGCTCACGAGGCGCTCCTTCCGGAAGACGTCCTTACGTTAAGCTACCTACCTCGTTTTTCTACTCATATCACAGTTGGGGGCAGACACACATTTTTCCCATGTCTGGGCTCTCATTACATCAGATGCCTGGATACTCAGTGCAGTCCACGGATACCTCATAGACTTTTTATCCCTACCTATCCAGCAATCCCCACCCAGAGATTGCTTTTTCCCAGTCAGATACTACCCTCGTCTCCGAGGAAATACAAGAGTTAGCACTCAAAAGGGCTATTCTAGAAATACCGATACATGCCCCAGGTTTTGTGAGCAACCTGTTTATTGTCCTCAAAAAAGGGTGGCGGAACCCGCCCAGTCATCAATCTCAAGCAACTAAATTCCTATGCAAGCTACCACCATTTCAAAATGGAAGGCATTCATTGCCTACGAGATTTGCTCCAACCATCAGACTGGATGGTAAAACTCGATCTAACAGTGCCAATTGCGGAGGCCTATCAGGATTTCCTGCAATTCACATGGCAAGGAAGGAAATGGCGGTTCCACTGCCTTCCCTTCGGTCTCTCTTCCGGGCCTTGGTGCTTCACCAAGCTCATGAAGCCAGTTATCGCGCTTCTGCGCAGTCGGGGGATTTGTCTAATCATTTACTTAGACGACATCCTACTGCTATCCCAATCGGTGCCCCTACTTCATAATCACCTCGATTGGACCACAACCTTACTACAGAACCTGGGCTTCATTATCAACTGGGAAAAATCCTTACTAGTTCCATCACAGCAAATAGAGTTTCTAGGCCTCCTAGTGGATTCGGTAATGCAAACCCTATTATTACCTACCTCCAAAATGAGGAATATCAAAAAAGAGATAAGGCGTGTTCTGGCCTCCCCTCAATTATCTCTCAAGCACCTGGCCCGTGTCATTGGGCTCCTGGCTGCCTCCATACAGGCCATATTTCCAGGCCCCCTTCACTACAGAGCCCTCCAACGCCTACAGGTGTCATATCTCAGGAGCGGTGCCTCATACGAGGATTCCCTAACACTAGATGCAGAAGCAAAGGAAGAACTCCACTGGTGGCTCCTACATATGGAGGCGTGGAATGGCAAAACCATTTTCGATTCGGCTCCAGATGCAGTCATAGAGTCAGACGCGAGCTCTTACGGGTGGGGAGCTCGTTGCGGAGATGTCTCCACAGGCGGGCGATGGTTGGAATTGGAATCCACCTTGCATATAAATTGCTTAGAACTCCTGGTGGGGTCCTTTGCGATTCGCAGCCTATCCCCGACCCTTTCCCAGTGCTCAATTCTGTTGAAGATGGACAACATCTCGGCTGTCCGTTATATAAACTGTTTGGGGGGTATGAGTTCCAAAGTCATTGCAAATCTGGTTTGAGACTTCTGGCAATTTTGCCTTCAACTCAACATTGCTGTCAGAGCAGAATATCTACCAGGGTTGTCCAACACTACAGTGGATTGGTATTCCCGCCATCTGCGGGATTCCAGCAACTGGCAGCTCGATCCCCAAACCTTCCAGTACATCTGGGACCTATGGGGTCCTCTAGCAATAGCAGTTTGCCTCTCGCTTGAATACCCAACTTCCAAACTTTTTCAGTTGGAGGCCAGACCCAAAAGCTTTGGCTATGAATGCATTCTCCCAAGACTGGTCCACCACCAGGAACTATGCATTCCCTCCATTCACCCTTATCCCTCGTTGCCTGCTTCGCCTGCACTGCCACTTGGGTTGCCTAGTGATAATAACCCCCCTCTGGCCGTCACAACCCTGGTTCCCGACGTTACTAGAGTTGGTTATAGATCGCCCAAGACTGCTCCCGGACTCCCACTCCCTCTTGCGGGACCCCGACGGGAGCCCCCACTCCCTCACGGCATGGCTAATTTCCGGGGACCCTGGGCAATCGAGGAACTTTCGCAATCGACTCTTCGACTTATTGAGGGCGCCCGGCACGAGACAGTCTTACAAGTCTGCTCGGTGCAGATGGGATGATTGGTGCATGGCAAGGGGTGTGGATCCCCTATCAACTCCTGTGACGACTGTCCTCCAATTATTAACCTTCCTATATGAGAATAGGAAAGCTTATCGGACGGTTAACCTCTACCGCTCAGCGATTTCAGCTGGCCACACCAGCATTGACGGTACCCCGGTGGGACGACACCCACTTGTCTGTCACCTCCTCCGCCGGCATCCACTTTGCAAGGCCACCTTTACCTTGTTACTCATCCTTATGGGACGTCTTCCTTGTATTGAATTTCCTGGCTATGTGGCCAGACAACGAGGCTTTATCCCTGAAGCAACTCTCGGCTAAACTGGTCATGCTGTTGTGCCTAATCTCATGTAAAAGGAGTATCAGACGTTAGACCACTCGATGTCAATGCCCGCTCCTTCTCCCCAGACGGAGTAGTTTTTGACATCTCGCGGAGGACAAAATCATCCTCCCGGTCGGTCCAATATCCGGCTTTCCCCACAAAGCCGCTCCTCTGCTCGGTAGCGTGTCTCAGGGTGTACGAAGCTCTTACCGCAACCCTACGGACTGGTTCGGACCCCTAGCTCTTTATCTCCTTTCACAAACCACATGCTCCGGTATCCTCTCCTACCCTGGCCCGCTGGGTCAAGTGGCTCATGTGCTTGGCAGGCATTGATACCTCCATTTTATCTCCTCATTCAGTTTGCGGTGCCATGGCCTCCAAAGCTTCCGTTGTTGGTTGTCGTTTTGGGGAAATTTTGAAAGCAGCTGATTGGTCCACGAAATATACTTTCCATAAACTTCTATTTCAAACCAATCCAGTATTTCGCAAAAGACGTGATATCACAGCTTTGAAATAGCATAATAGGAGCCTCCGGGTCTTTAATAAAATTCAAGGATTTTACTATTATAATGATGGAAAGTCATGATTTTATTAAAGACACAGAGGCAAGTATTATCCCACCCACCCTTGAACGGCTTGGATGTGGGTTAAGGTAAGTTATAGACCTCCCCATGGTAAGTTCAATTTCACGCTACTGATGCCATCACATACCTACGTGGCTCTAGGGCAGTATTTAATGATGGACTTTTTTGTCACTGTTATCTTCAGGCTGGTAGTTTCCTCATACTACATTTATTACCAATGTTTAATCAGACAATCAGTCCTCTATATATGCTGGCAACCCTCTATTTCTGGACATTACAATATTTTCCTGTTTCTTTTAGCGTGACTTGGTTAAAAGAAGTCTCTGAAGCACAAGCACAGTTCCGGTTTTTTTCTTTATCCGTTTCTTGTTCAGAGTTGAATTATTCTTCGGGATTCACAAGAAAGAGGAAATGGTCATTGATGCTCCGCCTACTATAGAAGAAGGATGTCACTGATTGAAGGTTCATGTTGCTAGGCGGACATTACCATTGTGATGTTTATACCTGTTCAAATGTTAACTTTTTTCAAATAATGTTTCTTTGCTGCAGCATAATCATAGGAGCCTCTGTGTCTAATCAAATCATGACTTTGAGTTTGAGTGCCAACATACATATAGGTTTATTAATTGTTGTTGTAAAGCAGATTGATTATCTTCTTCTGCTGGAACTATTTCCTCTTTTCTTGTCTCCTCTATTTCTGGTGGTATGTTCTCTTCTGGATCATTTACTAAAGATCTCTCCATATCTGTGTTAGTGGTATGTGGTGAAAAGAAGAAGAATCGCTTTTCAATTTTAGCCTCTTTTTTTCCTATTTTGTCGAGGGAGGACTGTCTGAGCTGTCAGATAGTCCCCCAGTGGAGAAAGACTGATCGCCTGCAGGTGAATATTATTTTTTTTTTATAATTGTATTCTTCACCGAGTGCCTCGACCCCTCGAGATACTCAGCACAGGCAGAGCATCAGAAGCCTGTCTGATGGCTTCCGATGGTCTGCCTTACTGCCGGGCGCCACGCGGAGCAACCCACTCTGGGAGAGCCATCACGCGGCAGCGACGGGGGTATTGCAGTATGCCTCGACTTTGAGGCATCGCTGCAATACCATCAGAGTGGCTGGAAGCGATCATGATCGTTTCCAGCGCTCTAATTCGCCACGGACGTATCAGGTACTTCTGAGGTCATTAACAAACGTTTTTTTATCGGACGTACGTGATATGTCTGAGGTCCTAAAAGGGTTAAGCAGCAGGCAGACTTTTTTGTGCTTTATGCATGGATATATTTTTACTTACTTTTTAGTTTCTTTTAGACTGCAAGTTTGTTGTGTCATTAAGTATATTTCGATTAGACTTATTGAGCTATAGTTTAGCTTATCAAGTATGAAGTATTTTTACTGATATTCAAACTCACTGCCTCCTATACCGACCTCCCTTCAATTTGGGACAGTTGTCTTTTTTTCCAGCGTGCTGTATTCTGTCTGGTGTAGGGCTGATTGATGTCCGGGCTGTAAAAAGCGGTCGCATTGCACACGGTCCCGCAGTTCTAGGATACACCACCGCCTCTGCCTATGGTCTCTGCCAGCTCCTCACTTGAACGCTGTCTTTTCCACGGCACGCAGGTCTATCACTATCACTCTCTGCACAATGCTTGCCTGTCTTTGCGCCCAGCTCTACCTCCCCCCTCTCACAGCGTGCGTCTACATCATCATGCTGCTTTAAAAAAACAAAAACAAAAAAAAAAATGTATCAAGCTTAAAGAGTAACTGTGCCAGTAGTCACCATCACTGGGAGCAGAATGACACTTTACAAAAGGTTCCTAAATTGTTATTTATGTCCAAGTCACCCTGTGCCCATTATAGGTGCAGGATGTATGCAACGCATTTGTTTATTGTTAAATGCTTTGTGTGTTCTCCTGTCTTGCTGAAGTTTGCTACCAACTAGGTGGATTTGGCTATAAAGCAGTATAGTGCCAACTGTTGGTAGCAACAGCTATATGCACTACCTGAATACTTGTTAATTTGTTTATTCAAGCATATTTGCATATTGCTAATTCTGCAGGCAGAAGAGATATTTTGTGTTATTTATGGTTTCCCCACCCCTTTATAAAATCTGTCATTATGTTATTATAAGGTCATATATGTTGTCTGATAGGATTTGTTTTTGTATTTTATTGAAGTTGTCACAGCGATCTAAATGTAACGAGAATATGGGCTAGTCCTAAATAAAATAAAGCTGAGTTCCTTTTGATTTTTAGGGATTCCAGTAAGTTGTTGTAAATGCTGGCTGGCTGCAGGATTCCTCTAGCCCATGGAAATCCAGGCCTGAGGGCGGCAAGTGTTCTATAATGTCAAGAGCTGATCACAGTACAAGCAAATGTGTGGATACCTGACTGGGAAAAAGGACCTGGAAGAAAAAGCTGCAGAGGAGGAGGCAGAGGGGACAATAACTGCATGGAAGGAAAGAGCTCCAGAGTGTTCTCAGTCAGGCTTTGGCGACTGGGGCTGACCTGTTCCAGGATCCCGGCAAGCGTCTAGGAAGTGGATTGAGTAGAGGTGCTCAGTTGGAGTACATGAGCTCTGTCACATTTGGGATGGCTTTCTAGCAACTGTGGAAATGTTCCTGGACACCGGCGCGTCTTCTGGGAATTTGTGCAGATGTAGCAAGCTAGCACCCATGCAGCGTCCCCATAAGAGGAGTTTCAGTGGATGTTACCAGCAGCTCTGTCCCAGGAATGTGGCCCTACCCCGACAGAGTTACATGGACTGAAGGAATGAAATCCAGAAGGAACTCTGGTATGAGGTCTTGTAGGGAGTCCACGTTCAGCTGAGAGTCTCCCAAGCTGAGAGCAGTGCTCTCATGAACAAGTGGTTCTGAGCATGCCTTTCCTGGGAGAGCAGTCCCTGGAGGAGTGAATGATAGAACTCTGGCTCCTGGTAGGGAGGGAACTGTGACTGTAAGAGGCATACCCGTTTGCGGTCCAGCAATACCAATGAATGGCTGATGATGATAGGCTCAAGGTGAGGACTACGATGGACCTGGCCTGTGTGTTTGAGGACATAAAGTTTGGAAGTCCTGCAGCGTTTTGACTCTGGATCATCTGCGGCAACAGGGAAAAACATGCTTGATCTCTTAGGCGCTACCGGGCTGGTACCGGAACTGACACATCTGGCCACCAGCCAGTGGGAGCTGGAACAGGCCTACCGACGACGGTGTGACTCAGTTCAGCAGCAGGCACCTAAAACTGGTGATTTGCTGGACTTTACAACCATGGGAGAGTATCAGCCTGTCATGCGGTAACACTTCCGGGATCGGCACTCCGCTGTGCGGAGCCGGATCCCGCCCCCCTCTGACGCGGCTCTAACAGTATTTAGGGAGACCGCACCAGAGAGAGGGTGCTTGGTGATACTGGGAGCTACTTCCGCCAGACTTACCTCTCCACAGGCTCTGGCAATGTGGGTCCTACTTCCGAATATGCACGCCAGCTCCTGGGACACGCCGGCTCTATAAACTCTGAAGTCATCCTAGCCTTCTGGACTAAGACAAGTATGCTTCAGGTCATAGAGGATTACTGGAGAACGAAAACTCACTTACTTTACTAGTGGACCATAGCCCTAAACTATTGGAGGACTACTCACATTAACCTTAAGTATATCTTTCAGCTATTTGTCTACATTATCATTTAATAATGAACTAATGCTTGCTTACTAAATCTTCACTGCTTCAAGCTACTAATTATATGGAGGACAACTCCCATCATGCTTATTCACTATGAACTGTTTCTTGCTTTGCAAATACACTCAGTGCTTCAAGCTACTAATTATATGGAGGACAACTCCCATCATGCTTATTCACTATGAACTGTTCTTGCTTTGCAAATATTCTTAGCTACTTGCTTAATGTTTCTATTGAAGATTATTCTCATGAACTTAAAGAATGTTACTTAATGCATCTCTGAGGAAATACTTAATAATGAACTTTGTGTTGATTACTTGCACTTCTTCTTATTGGATTATTGCCTAAATGCAATTCATTTAAGTTTAACACTTATTAAAACTTTGTTTGAATCAAGTTACCAGCAATTCTCTCTTTTCTTAAAGCTACAGTATTGATACTTTAAAGATTCTCCGTTTCTTCACAATTGTAATTAGGGAGTTTACAAGCTGCAGTTGAGTTCAAATCCAAATCACTGTAGCGTAACACAGCCTCCCTCCCAGCGACAGTTGGTCCTTCAGGGAGAGGAGAGAATCGTCCCACCTCATCAGTGGCAGAGTGAGTTATTGGGAGCGAAGATGGTCAGTCTCCCTCCCCAGCGGCAATTTGTTCTTCAGTGTTTCCAGCGAAACATGGTTTAATTGAATACCTACATTAGGCCTGCAGCACCTAATGGCAGCACACAAATCCCATGAGCTGTTACTTACTTGGTTGTGGAGAAGACAAAGGTGGCAGCCCCTCTTTTAGTTAAAAGAAAAAGCAGCAACTACCTAAATATACATTTTTGAAAAAGTAATAAAAACTTAAAATAACACTATTTTTTGTATAAATAATGAAACTTTATTGAAAACCAGCAAGTGATAGTTTAGCAAAAATGTTCCTGAATTCAAAAGCCACAGTGGTAATATTTTATGCAACCCTAATGGTACTCACACAGTTAAATAAGCCTGTGTACACCTTGTGCTGAAAAAAAAAAAAAAAAAAAAACCTATCCGCTGTGGTTTATAATCTACCAGTTCCTTACCAGATAATACAGGTTTGTGCAGGTTTTCAACATAAAGGGAATGGTCTCAATAAACTCTGCACACGCCCTGTGTATAAAAGTTAAAAACAGTTCAACTGGCTTTATAAGAAAACAGAGAAGAAGCCAGTTTAATTGCCTGTTACTGGATACGCAGATGGCGTCTGCTAATCTCAGGGATGAGCTAAACTGTTCCATTTGTTTGAGCATTTACGCAGAGCCTGTAACACTGACCTGTGGACATAGCTTCTGCTTGGTCTGCATTAACAAACATTGGGACGAGCAGAAACACAGAGAATACTCTTGCCCTCAGTGCAGAGAGAGATACAAGAGAAGACCTGAACTTAAAAAAAATCTCAGTCTGAGTAACATTGTGGCGTATTTAACATCTGCTCGTCGGCAACCATTGGAGGACAGGCTATACTGCGGCTACTGTAACTCTCCTGTACCCCCTGTCAAAACATATCTTATCAAAGATACCGAAACAAGGGAACGCAGCAAGTCCATGGATCATGTCCCAGTTAAACCAGTGTCTGTTGGCAGAAGAAAATGCATCATACACAAGGAGCTACTAGAGGACCTGTGCTTCAAGTACAATTCTTGTACCTGTGCATACTGCAGGCTTGACAGAGAGCAGAGGTGATACAGCACAATGATGGTTATTTAACAAAGCTGCAAAATGCAAAAAATAAAATGACTTAAAAATTCTAGAAGAAACTCCAAAAAAGTGGAAGAATGATGCAGAGAAATAAGGCTTTGTGTGCATTTGAGACATGGATGCAGAAGAAGCAGGTGTAGCACATTATTTGCCATATCTCTAGATATTAGGAGACATCTGGAAGCCCTACATAAACTAAAAAAGTGTCCTCGAAAAACAGAACAATGACCTAATCCAACAGTCATCTTTCCCAGGAAAAATCCAGCAATGCAACAACTTCCATAGCAGTATCACTGTCCCTACAGTATGTTTACGACCAGTTACTCAACCTGTGCAACCCAATGGTACCTGAGGAATTTTCAAGCCGATTTGCTGAGCAGACTGACTAATCCATTAACTGTTTTATTAAGGAGGGAGATAAACGAATCAATAAATAATAAAACAGATGATAAAATATGTAGCATAGGGGTATGGATGGATGAGAATCTGACCTCAGTGATCTTACATATAATCCTACTAAAGTTAATGGCTTTATGTAATAAGGTATGTTACCATGTTCCATAACTTGGCTACTGGAGATAAATTTTCACCTTTGAGCCAAGTATTCTGGGCAACTATTAAAATATGAATTAATCACCAATGGAGTTCTTCAAACAAAACCTCACAAATATTTCGTAATATAGTTAGGTTAGACAATTGGGCTATGAATACACTATCTTTTTTAAAGAGAGTTATTCAACAATATTCTAAAAGTGGAGCAAACATTTTACCGTTGAAAATACCGCCCAGCCATTGCTCTTTATATGTGTGTGCCCAATTGTTATGATAAACATTAGCTGAGAAACACTTTCCTATAACAGTGTTCCTCACTCTTCCACAAATCAAAGGGTAAATAAATATATCACGTGGAAATATGAACATATTACAAGCCATTGGTTTCACTCAAATGGTTAACTTTTTACAGGTACTGGTCAAAGAAAATTCTAGGATTTTATGCACTAGATGAAAATAGGATTGGTCGGTACCATTATTTCTATAAATGAGCTAACGCAATGCAATCTGGTAGAAATGCAAACTATTTAAAATTATATATTTGTGTGTGATTATGTTCTGTTAATTACTTACAATATAAAAGTTGATTATTTTGGAATTCGTTCAAAGCCTAGTATCTGTTCCTGTTTTTTTTTTTTTTTTTTTTTAATTTATGGACCTTTTCCTACAGTTTTGTTATTTGACTTTCGAAGCCCTATAATATTTGTCCTATAGTAAAATAATAATGGGGGGAGACACACACACACACACACGTTGAAGTGCACTCGCAGGACTCAGTAGTATTTCTAATCGTGCTTATTTATTGAAGCATCAAATATTACAAAATAAATGTCGACGTTTCAGTCCTATCTGGACTTTTTTCAAGACAATTTGATGTTGTGAGGAAATTCATTACATACCCTGTAGTATAACATGATTGGAGGGTGAGAAGTGAACGAGGTTCAATCAAGTAATAAATGACATATGGAATGTGAAAAAAAGAAGAAATCTTAAGTGAGGCAATTACCAACCCTCACTGAAGTGAATAATTAAGTGGGTGGTAGTGCTGCGACATAATGTCTATATACAAATAATTAGAAATTTACAACTATATACAAAAATTGTAACATATTCCACATAGAGAATATGCAAGGAATCAATTACCTTGAAATATTGAGCACTACTCCTATGTGCTTTTCAGTATCAGTTATATTCATCTGAATTTATCAATATCAAGGCAATTGATTTCTCTGCATTACTAACATGGAAAAATTGTACTCATAATGCGTTTACACATTTGCTGAATTGTGTCTATGTTCAAAAATTAAACAGTTCTTGTATAACACATTTGTTGTTATGATCCACAGATTTATTCAACCAAATGAATCATAAGTCAAAGGAATACCAATAGCTCGACATAATTACTACTAAACTGACAGAGGGGGGTGATCACCTAAAAATTGCATCTTCAGATCATGTCCCACCTTTGCGTTTACACATTTGCTAAACATAGGAGTAGTGCTCAATAGTTCACGGTAATTGATTCCTTGCATATTCTCTGTGTGGAATATGTTACAATTTTTGTATATAGTTGTAAATATGTAATTATTTGTATATAGACATTATGTCTCAGCACTACCACCCACTTAATTATTCACTTCAGTGAGGGTTGGTAATTGCCTCACTTAAGATTTCTTCCTTTTTTTCACATTCCATATGTCATTTATTACTTGATTGAACCTCGTTTTCACTTCTCACCCTCCAATCATGTTATACTACAGGGTATGTAATGAATTTCCTCACAACATCAAATTGTCTTGAAAAAAGTCCAGATAAGACTGAAACGTAGAATTTTTTTTGTAATAGTTGATGCTTCAATAAATAAGCACGATTAGAAATGCTACGGAGTCCTGCGAGTGCACTTCAACAAGGTTCTATATATTCTGAAGGTTGGAGTTTGCACCCAGGCGTTTACAAGACCGGGAGCAGTGAGTGCAGGACGTGGAAAATTATACATATATACACACACACATACATACATACATATATATACATATATATATATACATATACACACACACACACACACATACATACACACACACACACACACACACACACACACACACACACACTATAAATAATGGCAGTGAGTATTGTAAAGCAAATGTATAGAGATGAAAATAAGTAGTTGTGTGTGTGTATATATATATATATATATATATATATATATATATATATATATATATAAATAAATAAATATAAATAATATTTCAGTGCTACATGCATGACTGAAAAACAGATTTTCTCAACAATAAAATAAAGGTTTTGCATATAATATCACGTAAATCAGGCAGCACTGAGCATTTAAGCTAGACACAAGTATCATTGAGCTGCATGGTCAAAACATTCAGTTGTGGAGAGTATTAGAAGATTAACCCCCCCAAAAAAGAAGCAAAGCCTTGTGAAAACATCTATATGGAAATAACATAGTACAGTTCAGCTGGTTTTGGAGTACTGCTGAGCTGTATAAATGTGGGACATAGAGGGCTGGAAAGGAGGGCAGGGGTCAGTTGCCTCCTGGACCAGTAGAATGGAAGGGCTGGCAAGATGAATGTGGGCTGCAACCCATTCTTCTGAAAGTGTGTTGGAATGTCTGTTGTCACAGTTCTGCAGGAGTAAGCCAACAGGTAGGAGTTGTTCATGGTCTTTGATAGCCTAACACTATGTGGGTCAGTGCATGGGCTGTGCTCTCGATACTATCCAGGCTTGGATTAGCCTGCTGAGACATTCACCAGTGGTCTGAAGTATTGGGTTTGATCAGGCTGCCAGACTAAGATGAGCTTATATAATGTTCCTAAAGGTGTTTGCATGTGACTGCAGGATGAGACTGCATGTGAGTATGAAACCAACTGTGATCTGTGATGTAAAAAAGGCAATTAACTTCTACTTGCCCCCCCAGGCCAAGCATTTCCAGCCTCTCTTTGTAGAGAGAATGATTAGAATGCATCTGGCTGTGCAAATAAAATAACATCTCTGGAAGGAGCTGACATGGACAAAGGATCCAATACTTATATTCATGGGAATCCAAATTATACCAGGCACCTGGAGAAGCAATTAACACACGACACAGATGGTTGTCCAGAATTACTTCCTGCTCGTTTATTCAAAGAAGTATGTTTTTATACACAATATTGTTGCAGTTTACCTTGAAAGTTTAACCCCTTAACGCCGTTCTATGCCATCCCCATTTAAATGGGCTTTAAAGCCGTTGCGGCAGCATAGAATGCCGTAATGGCTTTCAGCCGCAGGAGGTAAAATTTACTTACCTCCGCCGCGATCCTCTTCGAAAGGACTGCCCAGGCAGCCCTCCCCCGGCAAATCAGGCACCTGGGGGCCATGTGATCGCTCTCAAAGAGTGATCACATGGCCCCCTATAGCTGGCTGTGGATCTGCAGCAGGGGGACTGTCTGAAATGTCAGAAAGTCCCCCTGCTGGTGGGAAGTATTAAAAAAAAAATATTAAACATGTTTAAAATAAAATAAGTGTGTAATTAATATATATATATATATATATATATATATATATATATATATATATATATATATATATATATATATATATATATATATAACGTCATACGTAGTGTATTTTAATGTTAATATAAGTACATATATTAGTATTAAAATACACTTAGAATGACGTTACATATATACAACATATATATACATACATACACACACACACACACACACACACACGTATAATTACAATAAATAAAAAATTTAAATTAAAATAAATTATATATACATATGTAATCTCATTCTAACTCTATTTTGTTATTAATATATATTGGTGACAAAATACACTTAGAATGACATTCTATATATATCTATCTATATATAAAATACAAATAACTGCAAATATTTATATATATATATATATATATATATATATATATATATAATATTACATAAATAACTACATAAGTATACACGTAGAATTTAAATACATATATATGTATATATATATTAAAATTCGACGTGTATATTTAAGTAATCTTTTAACATAATTATGTGATTTAATTAATGAAAATTTGATTGACGTGCCTGACAACCCAGGCAGAAAGTGCAGAGAATTTAATTTGCACGCACTATATTTAACCCTGTAACTTTCCAAGACACCATAAAACCTGTACATGGGGGGTACTGTTTTACTCAGGAGACTTCGTTGAACACAAATATTAGTGTTTCGAAATGGTAACTTGTATTACAACGATTATATATTTAGTAAAAGTGAAGTTTTTTGCATTTTTCACACATGAACGTTACTTTTACTGACGATATTATTGTTGTAATATGTTTTACTGTTTTGAAACACTTATGTTTGTGTTCAGTGAAGTCTCCCAAGTATAACAGTACCCCCTATGTACAGGTTTTATGGTGTTTTGGAAAGTAAGAGAGTCAAATATAAGGCTTGCATTTCATTTTTTTCACACTGAAATTTGCCAGATTGGTTACATTGCCTTTGAGACCGTATGGTAGCCTAGGAATGAGAATTACCTCCATGATGGCATACCATTTGCAAAAGTAGACAACCCAAGGTATTAGAAAGAAAAGTATAAGGGGGGTGCACATAAAGTAAAGAGAAAATATATTTATACTTAGTATAAGTAGGACACCTCCTGATTGACCCATAATAAAAACACACATATAGTGTAATACTGTTATATACAGAGCATTGGTCAGTCACAGGTATTGGGTCACTCACAGTATGTAGAGCCACATGAAGCTGGCTCTAACTTTGGTGGCAGATGAATAACAAGCTTATTCTGGCTTTCAGCTTTCCAAGTAGGTCTGCTTCTTTTCCCAGGCTTTCAATAAATTCCAGGACATCCAGTAACAATAAACAAATGGTAACTTTACTGGTTAAAACACAGGAAAAGCTAAACTATAACAAAGTCCACAGCACTAATGCGTTTCGACCTCCAGGTCTTTATCAAAGTGTATCACATCACACTTTGATAAAGACCTGGAGGTCGAAACGCGTTAGTGCTGTGGACTTTGTTATAGTTTAGCTTTTCCTGTATTTTAACCAGTAAAGTTACCATTTGTTTAAGGTTACTGGATGTCCTGGAATTTATTGAAAGGCTCGGAAAAGAAGCAGACCTGCTTGGAAAGCTGAAAGCCAGAATAAGCTTATTATTCATCTGCCACCAAAGTTAGAGCCAGCTTCATGTGGCTCTACATACTGTGAGTGACCCAATACCTGTGACTAACCAATGCTCTGTATATAACAGTATTACACTATATATGTGTTTTTATTATGGGTCAATCAGGAGGTGTCCTACTTATACTAAATATAAATATATTTTCTCTTTACTTTATGTGCACCCCCCTTATACTTTTCTTTCTATCACTTTATATCTGAGTGCCATTTAGTGATTTTGGGCACTGGGGGTAGTTGCATATTCTCTGGCTCTTTAGCGCCAATCCACCATTTTTTGTGTTGTTTCAACCCAAGGTATTGCAAATGGGGTATGTCCAGTCATTTTTAGTAGCCACTTATTCACAAACACTCTCCAAATATTTGTTTTTTTCACACAAAAACAAATATGAACGCTAACTTTGGTCAGTGTTTGTGACTAAGTGGCTTCTAAAAAAGACTGGATACATCCCACTTGCAATACCTTGTGTTGTCTACTTTTGCAAATGGTATGCCATCATGGCGGTAATTCCTGGGCTACCACACGGTCTCAAAGGTAACATTACTAATCTGGCAAATTTCAATTTGAAAAAATGGGAAGTGCTATATTTAACCCTGTAACTTTCCTAAACACCATAAAAACTGTTAATGGGGGGTACTGTTGTACTCGTGAGACTTTGCTGAATCCAAATATGTGGTTTTCTTTGCAGTTAAAGTTAACAGTATTGTGACATTTACAGCTAAAATGTCAGGCGGAACTACAATTTTTTTTTTAAAATCTTAATTTCTCACAGTTTTATATTTTTTATTTTATTCATAATAAATTAATGTTTAAAATATGAATAGTTCATGAGAAATTAAAGCCCAGTTTATCCTGAACAAAATGATATATAACAAGTGTGGGTGCACTTAATATGAAAGAGGTGAATTACGGTTGAACAGACATATTAGTGCAAATTCCAGTTTTTGTTTACATTTTGTTTTGATCAGAACATGTACTATTGACTACGTCCTGAAGGGGTTAAAAATAAAAGTTTAACAATAAATAATGTAGTTAAAGATAGGAAAGTCAAAAGATAAAAATTAGTTAATTCATAAGATATAAAAATTAGTTTACCAAACAATATGTGGTTCATAAGATAGGAAGGTCGGAGAGACAAAATTAGCTATCAAACAGTCACACAATGTATAGTTTCTCAAAATAAGTGCTCCGGTGGGGGCTAGAATACACAGAGAAAGCAACTTATGCTGACACGTATACAGCTTTTTAAAGAGAAAAAGTTAATTACATATAAAGGACATCAGATGTAGGCCTTAATTTATTTACGCTGAACATTGGAATAAAGGTATATTCCATCACAGAGCTCAAATGCACAGTCATGGCAGTGAGTCATTTTATGACAATATTGCAGTGTTATAACCATACAAATTGCAGTGAGCATAGCAATTCATTCTCTGTATGTCGATAAACATAATATATGGCACATCAATAAAACCAAAAAAAGGAAGGCAGAGGCTATGCCTGTATAAATGAGCTGAACAGCAAACCTACATTAATGGCAGCAAACGGAATACTGTGAACACTTACAGCATTATTCGCTAAAGAGAGAATTCACAGTGAATTTCAAATTTAAGGCCAAAATAGCTGAATTGAAAAATTTCTCGAAAGGCAGCAATGTTCTGGTTCAACTTTTTTGGTCTACAGATGGTAGACCAAGGTATTGCAAATGGGGTAGGTCCAGTCTTTTTTAGTAGCCACTTAGTCACAAACACTGGCCAAAGTTAGCATTCAAATTTGTTGTGTGTGAAAAATGCCAAAAAAACTGAATTGAACACTAATTTTGCCCAGTGTTTGTGACTAAGTGGCTACTAAAAAAGACTGGACATACCCCATGTGCAATACCTTGGGTTGTCTACTTTTGCAAACAGTATGCCATCATGAGGGTAATTCTCATTCCTGGGCTACCATACGGTCTCAAAGGCAACATAACCAATCTGGCAAATTTCAATGTGAAAAAAGGAAATTCAAGCCTTATAATGACTCAGTAACTTTTGAAAACACCATAAAACCTGTACATAGGGGGGTACTGTTATACTCAGGAGACTTCGCTGAACACAAATATTAGTGTTTAAAAATAGTAAAACGTATCATAACAATATTGTCAGTGGAAGTAAAGTTTGTGTGTGAGAAATGCAAAAAAAATGCATTTTTACGGACGATATCATCGTTGTGATATGTTTTACTGTTTTAAACACTAATATTTGTGTTCAGCGAAGTCTCCAGAGTAAAACAGTAACCCCCATGTACAGGTTTTATGGTGTCCTGGAAAGCTACAGGTTTAAATATAGGGCTTGCAAGCCAAATTCTCTGGACTTTTTGCCTGGGTTGTCAGGCAGGTCCCTCAGATTGTAATTAATAAAATGATTAAATTATGTAAAAATATTATATAAATATATATATATATATATATATATATATATATTTTATGTCATTCTAAATGTATTTTGAATTTAATATATGCTTATTAATCTCAAAATGCAGTTAGAACAAATTAAAACTGTATATATGTTTTTTAAAATGTATTTTTAATATTTTTCTATTTTATTTTCTATTTATTTATGGATTATTTTTATATAAATAAATACACTTTTATTAACCCCTTAAGGGCCGGACTGTTTTGGCCATGTTGTACGTTAAGGACCAGAGCAGTTTTGACACTTTTGTGGTGTTTGTGTTTAGCTGTAATTTTCCTCTCTCTCATTTACAGTTCCCATACAAGTTATATATTGTTTTTTTCAGGACAAGAAGGGCTTTCTTTACATACCATTATTTGTATCATGTCATATATTTTATTTAAAAAAAATAATAAAATATGGTGAAAAATTGAAAAAAAAACATGTTTTTGGACTTTTACTTGAAAAATCTTTTACTTATCTACAAAAGCTAATGAAAAAAACTGCTAAATAGATTCAAAATTTTGTCCTGAGTTTAAAAACACCCAGTGTTTACATGCTTTATTGCTTTTTTTTGCAAGTTATAGGCCTATAAATACAAGTAGGAAATTGCTGTTTCAATATATATATATTTTAAATTTATCAATAGTGACATTGTAACACCGTTATCTGTCATAAATCCCCGAATCACACCTCACATGTACATATTTTTTTAAAGTAGACAACCCAGGGTATTCAATATGGGGTATGTCTAGTCTTTTTTTAGTAGCCACCTAGTCACAAACACTGGCCAAAGTTAGCATTTATATTTGTTTGTGTGTTAAAAATGCAAAAAACGCTAACTTTGGCCAGTGTTTGCGACTAAGTGGCTACTAAAAAAGACTGAACATACCCCATTTACAATACCTTGGGTTGTCTTCTTTTGCAAATGGTATGCCATCATGGGGGTAATTCTCATTCCTGGGCAACCATACGCTCTCAAAGGCAACCTAAGCAATCTGACAAATGTCAATAAAACAAAAAAGAAAAAGTAAAATCAAGCCTTATATTTGACCCTGTAACTTTCACAAACACTATAAAACCTCTACATATGGGGTACTGTTATACTCAGGAGACTTCGCTGAATACAAATATTTGTGTATCAGAACAGTAAAATGTATCACAGCAATAATATCAGTGAAAGTGCCGTTTGTGTGTGAAAGATGCATAAAACGTCACTTTCACTGACAATATCGTCGCTGTGATATGTTTTACTTTTTTGAAACACTAATATTTGTGTTCAGCGAAGTCTCCCAAGTAAAATAGTACCTCCATGTACAGGTTTTAGGGTGCCATAGAAAGTTACAGGGTTAAACACAGTGCTAGCAAATTAAATTCTCTAGACTTTCAGCCTGGGTTGTCTGGCATGTCCCTCAAATTGCAACCATTAAAATTACTTAATTAGGTAAAAATATTACATAAATATGCATGTAGAATTTTAATATATATATATATACACACACACACATATTTATATATTTGACGTCTACGTGTATATTTATGAAATTATTTATGTAATTATATACATATGTATATTTCGTATTATTTTTATTTATACATAGATATATATTTCATTACATTCTAAGTGTATTTTGATATAAATATATATATATATATATATATATATATTAATATCAAAATACTGTTAGAATAAAATTACATACATACACACACACACACACATTTATATATATATATATATATATATATATATATATATATATATGCACAAAATTGAACAGAGGTGCACTCACAGGTCTTCAAATGTGCTTCTATTTATTTTACATGTAAATATACATGTGTGCAAAAATCCAGCAAATCGACGTTTCGACCCCTAAAGGGTCTTTTTCAAGATTAATACAATGTGCAAATAAGTGACTATATCTAGAGATAAACATCAAAAGGACACTTACCAAAAAGATGTGGGTGAAAGATTCACTGTCCGTCCGAACCCGGAAGTGAGACTGTGTGCACCACGTGACCGGCGTGATGACGCACGTGATTACGACGTTGCTAAGCAACGATAGTAAACAAAGCTGCTAACATGTGAGGCAGGACGTGCAGTGTGATAAGAGTGAATAGATCCGATCACTAAAGGGTGATCTCCATAAAATTATGCATACATAACACATATGGAGGAGAGGAGAGTGAAATAGTATTTCTAAAACACATTATGTATACCATACAGAAATGTAATAGTTAGATAAAGTGCAGAAAATATGTGCTAAATAGGTTATTTATGCCACAGCAATATAGGTACAGAATATTAAAGGGACAGAGAACCTCTATAAGTGTGTATATAAATGCCACATATAAAGAGAAAAAGAGGCAAAGCACAATAGTCCCTGAACATGTGAACATGTCTAATATATATATATACACAACTTACAGCATATGAACATTGGGAGAACATGGATACATCCATAGATAATGAGAATAACCAACCGTATTATATAGCATGAGTACTGAGCTAAGGTCTCAGGTATCTAGTTCTATATTGGCAGTGTGGAGATAAATCTAATGCATCATCAACACTGCCCATATATGGATCAAATCGGAAATGTATGGAAGCCATCACAATAATAATAATACTACAACAAAAAAAATATATATATCAATGTAAACTAAACATATCATAGAAACATGGAAAACGTGTTATACTCATTCAAGCCTTTAGGGGTAACCGTGTCCAATTTGAATATCCAATAGGCTTCTCTTTGGAGTAATATTTTAGACCTGTCACCCCCACGAGATAAAGGGGGGACATGGTCTATAGCCATGAATTTAAGTGTAGGCAGTCTATGTGAGGCAGCTAAAAAATGTTTAGCCACCGGCTTGTCTGTTTTTTGGTCTCTGAAAGCCGTCATAATACCCGACCTGTGTCCTCGAATACGGTCTCTTAGAGTAAGGTCTGTCTTCCCCACATATGCTAATCCGCATGGGCATGTGATGAGATAAATCACATGGTCCGTAGTGCATGTGATGTAATGTGGAATGGTAATTCTTTTTCCACTATGTGGATGGGCAAAGGAATTGCCAGAAATCATGTGACTACATGTGACACAGCCACTGCATTTATAGCATCCGTGTTTCCTTTGTATGGTAGTTTTCTTATAATTCTGTATAGGATCACTACGGACCAGAATGTCCCTTAAGTTTTTATTTCTCTTGTAGCTGATGGTGGGTTTAGATCGAAATATGGGAGATAGTTGTTTGTCCGCACGTAACATGTCCCAATGTCTGTCAATGGAGCGACAAATTTGTGTAGAACCTGTATGGAAAGTAAGTGGTAGGTAGATCTTTGTACTGTCACCTTTTAGTTTTTTAGATGAACTTTGTATTTCCTGACTCCATTTCTCAATTGCTCTAGCCTTAGCATCCTCCAGGATGTTCATTTGGTACCCTCTTTCTTGGAATCTGTGTGTCATATCCATAAGTTGAGTCTCTCTGTTCTTATGTTCGCTGTTATACCTTAGTACCCGCATGTACTGGGAAATGGGTAGAGAGTCCTTTAAATGTTTGGGATGGTAACTGGTGGCAGCAAGTACACATATATATACATAATGTGTTTTAGAAATACTATTTCACTCTCCTCTCCTCCATATGTGTTATGTATGCATAATTTTATGGAGATCACCCTTTAGTGATCGGATCTATTCACTCTTATCACACTGCACGTCCTGCCTCACATGTTAGCAGCTTTGTTTACTATCGTTGCTTAGCAACGTCGTAATCACGTGCGTCATCACGCCGGTCACGTGGTGCACACAGTCTCACTTCCGGGTTCGGACGGACAGTGAATCTTTCACCCACATCTTTTTGGTAAGTGTCCTTTTGATGTTTATCTCTATATATAGTCACTTATTTGCACATTGTATTAATCTTGAAAAAGACCCTTTAGGGGTCGAAACGTCGATTTGCTGGATTTTTGCACACATGTATATTTACATGTAAAATAAATAGAAGCACATTTGAAGACCTGTGAGTGCACCTCTGTTCAATTTTGTATATATTTAAACACCAAGGTTTGCACCCAGGCTTTATTCATTGCATCTTCAATATAGGGTGAGTGCCAAGGTTCATCTCATATATTGGAAGGCAGGGCCTGAAGTTGTGGGAGGGGCTATATCCCTTTAAAAGGGACTCCCCCTCCTACCTCATTCACCGTCTTGTCCAGATGCTCGTTTGAATTGCTGGTTCCCAACGTGGTTTTCAGTTTCTCCTGACAGCTGCATTTTCAAAGTTTCTGTTGCTCCTACTGCCGGTTTCCCTACTAAACAGTGAGTTGGCAGACCGGTATCATTGTACCGGTCTGCAGCCTACACATAGCCTGACCCGCCGAGGTCCACGGCTACAGTATTGTGGGGACAGAAACCCCCTCGCCAGGGCTGATTCGGCTTGATTCCCGCCGGGGGATCAGGCCTCATGCAGACCAGCCCTCCCTCCCCCTCCCCCCCTGCTGCCGCTCACTGCACAGCAGCCGGTTCAAGTTATTCTGTAACCCAGCTCCTAACCCCCCCTCTCACTACACAACAGCCGGTTTATGTGTCACCCGGGTCCTAACCCCCCCCCTCACTCCACAGCAGCCGTAGGACCCGGCTACTAACTCCTCTCCCCCTCTCTCCAGGAGTGGGGAACCCCCCCAGGCTCATGGCAGGTAACGGTCAGGCGGCTAATACAATCAAGACCCCCACGGACCTAATTCACGGGGGTCCGCGATTTCTGCCACAATAGCCGCACCAACCCGCCCCCCACCCCAACCTACAAGTGCCCTGTCACATAAACTATTGAAAAAAAAAAAAAAATACATTTTTAAATTAGAAGTTACTATATTTTGCAAGGCTCCTTGATACCCTTTGGGGTATCAGCAGCTTACAAATCTCTCCTCCCCCCCCCTCCCCCCTCCTCTCTTACTTACCTACAGACAGGGGTTCACTCACACGGGCAGAGCTCCCTTCACAGCCTCAGCCAGAAAGCATGTCAAAAAATTACAGCAATGCTGACGGCAATACAAGTTGTAACCACTAGATGTCGCCCTATAAATAGTAATGTTACCTGGTATATTTCAAAGTCTGTGATATGTGTTAACAATGGCAATATTAAAAAATGGTCAGATTTATATATTACGTTAGGAATAATAAAGTATTCAATTAATTCATGCACAACCGGTTACGTATAGATTTGTGGAAACAACTGTTTAAAGCATATAAGTCAGATATAAGCTGTTCTCGGGCACTAAATTGTGAGGTAATTATGTGACTAATCTACCTAATATGTGGATCTATGTGACTCAAGAATATATACCATATACTCACACCACGGTTTCAATTAAATCTTCAGAATTACTTGCGTGGTTATAGACAAATTGCAAAGTTCAAGAATATTTTCCCTTTATTTGGTGACCTGGTATACTGATTCCCCTGGCAGGGTCAGAGACCGAGACAAAGACAAGTATTATATTACTTCCTTGGTATGTACAACATATGGGCGACGTATGTCCCATTAAATCAGTCATATGACACTCAGTGCATATGCTCACAAATGTATGCCGAGTGCACTTTGTGCCAAGCAGATATTTGGGACACTGCCATAACGGTTTAACATGTGTTTACAGTCTCAAGAACCAAACTAAGACGGACTTGGCCTTCAGAACCTACTTGCACTCAACCTACAACCATAGGTATGTGATCCTAGGACATTCACCACAAAACGTGGGGGGGGCAGGCTTCAGCTACAAGATAGCAGTACACACTTATATGTACCTTATGCCTTCCATTCTGTCATCCAGCACCGGGTTTAGGCCATCCTCCCTAACAGTAATCAAACTACTACAGGACTGCCAGGCAAACGTTGGGCACTCAGGTAAGTTCTCGGTTGCAGCAACCAGTATAAGAAACATCAACATGCCCACTTAAGTAATTCTCCTCCCAGGCACCTTCTGCCATAGGGTTAGAGGTCCCCCGAGGCCAACTTCCATCCTCGATGTAAGAGGTATTAAACCCCCACGGGCCAAATCATAGCTAGACGCCTCGCATGTTGCATAGCTAGGGCGTCATCCGTCATAACCCTCAATTAACGATAAAATCTCCACTGGTAAAACACGTACAACAGATCAACCCCACGCGCCAACCATAGTTAAATCCTACTAGCCACTTGGCATTTAATAGGGACTCACCTGCCACAAGTTTAATGAATTATTTCGCCACTTTGGCACTAGTTAAACATTTTACACTCTCCATAATGAAACTCACGATTACATACGTATATATTTCAGTATGTCCCAAGTTCATGAAGAAGGAGATGAACTATCAATGCCTAGTACACCGACCAGGACTGCCACCCCCACACGCAAAGGGGACATCGGCAGCCCGTCATCTATTAGATCATGGACCATCCCACGGATCACGGCCGAACTACGCAAACGTAGTATTCCTTATCCAGCTACGGCCCGCAAGGCAGAATTGTACAGGCTTATGCAAGCCAATCAGGACAATTCTGACGCCAGGGAAGGCACTAGTAATTCAAGCAATGCTAATCTGCATACCATGGTCGCCTCACTAGTGTCTTCCATGGGGCAGATAAATGAGAGACTGGAAAGACTGGAAGCTCGTAGCGGTCCAGTTGTGACACCAGAGCCACCTGCTACCGATATCCCAGGGCCATCACAAGCCCAACCTGGTAATCCTAATACCCCCACTATCCTTGGGTCACAAGTGATCAACCCAGCCCATATGGTACCAGCAAACCTTAGAAAAGACATCCTGGAGGGCAAGGATGTAAATCTAGTCTCTCTGCTTATTGCCTCCCAGGATATCACAGAGAACCGCGCATATACGTATGGCGATATTTCTGTGGTCCTCAAGGCCAGAGATCCTAGACTAAGCAAAAACTAGCAATCCCAGACTTCGTTATCACATTCGGCATATACAGGGACGTACTGTGCTCAGTTTACCCACAGAGAAGGGAAGAGTTAGACCTGTACATGCACAAGCTGGTAGACCTGGGCAACAAATACGGTGGGTCATCATTTTACGATTACCACCGTTCTTTTTCAACTAAAGCGGCAACAGCTCTCGCCCAGTACAACGCAAGAATGGATTGGAGCCTAATGGATACAGAGCTGTTCCTCAGGCACTTTGCCGGGCTAAGGTCTCCAGCTTGTGCAATATGTGGGGCTACCACGCACGCTGCAAATCTCTGTCCTGTCCCCACAGACGATGCCCCAAACATTGCCACACCAAGCACTTCCAGGGGGGAGAAACAGGGCAGAGACAAGCTGGGTCGCCCTATCGTGTATTTGGGCAAGTCACAGATCTGTAATAATTTTAATGTTGGGGCTTGCTCCTATAGTGCTTGCCGTCTACTGCATATCTGCTCCCATTGTTTCAGGGCACATGCAAAGGCTATGTGCCCTAATAAAATGCACATTAAACCCTACCTAACTACTGTGAATGTTGATGTTCTGGCAGGGCTTCTCTCCAAGCACCCTTCTACACATCTTGTGGAGTATTTGATTGCAGGGTTTTCTAAAGGGTTTCATACTGGCCTCATTCACATACCAGGGGGTACATGGGAAGCCAACAACCTCCAGTCCGCCCTTTGTGACACAGACGCAGTAGACTACCTACTACAAATTGAACAAGACCAAGGATTTGTCTTAGGTCCATTTATTGACCCGCCGTTCTCTAATTGGAGAACAAATCCCATTGGACTAGTCACTGGGAAAACATCTAACAAACAAAGACTCATTATAGACCTGTCTGCTCCACATGCTTCGGTGATACCCAGCCTCAATTCCCTGATCCCGTCAGAGGCATTCTCTTTACAATACACCACCATAGACGACGCTATATCCACCATCATCTCAGCAGGCATAGGCGCATGGTTGAGCAAAACCGACATAGTTAACGCCTTTAAACTACTCCCCATACACCCGTCGCTGTGGCATTTGCATGGTATCAAATGGAGAGGCCAGTATTACTTCTTCACAAGGCTCACCTTTGGATCCAAGAGCAGTCCTAAAATATTTGACACTTTCACAGAGACCTTGTGCTGGCTGCTCCTGAATACCAGCAGGTGCCATAGCGTCATTCATTACTTGGATGACTTCCTTTTCATAGAAAATAACACTACCCCCCCTAACAGTTTACACAAAGCCATGCATTTATTTAACACCATTGGGGTTCCAGTATCTCCCACCAAGACAGAAGGTCCAGATACAATCATTCAGTTTTTGGGGATACAACTGGACTCCATAACTATGGAAGCCAGCCTCCCTAGAGATAAGATTGACAACATCACTCAGACCATTGAGCAGTACTTGTGCATAGGCTCATGCAATAGGAAAGAGCTTCAGTCACTGATTGCCTCACTAAATTTTGCCATTCGTATTATACCCCAAGGAAGAGCATTCATTTCCAGACTCCTGTGCCTTCTTCCAACACTAACGGACGAACACAAACGTACCACTCTTGATAGGCAAGCCACAGCAGACTTACACATGTGGAACTTGTTCCTGTCAAACTGGAATGGCAGGAGCATGTTCCTCCCCCAAGTCACAGAGGATTCCCCTACCATTTGGACTGACGCAGCAGCCTCCACAGGTTTTGCAGCCATTTTTGGGGACAACTGGCTATGGGGTAGATGGCCGGAAGAAGTTAAGCAAATAGAAGGCTTTTTTAGGAATTCTGCACTCTTTGAAGTGTACCCCATAGTAGCAGCAGCAGTCACATGGGGACAGTCTTGGGCAGGTAGACCAGTTCGATGTTTTTCTGACAACTTGGCGATTTGCCACGTCATAAACAAAGGCCGGTCTACCTCTCTAACCATCATGAGTTTTATCAGACGTCTTACGTGGTTGGCGGCCTGTCATCAGTTTCATCTAGTATGTTACCATGTACCGGGTATCTATAATACAGCCGCTGACCAGCTGTCCCGCTTTCAGTTTCAGGCGTTCAGGGAGTCTCTACCAACAGCGTCACCGGTAGCCACGATCGCTCCCCAACTCCAGGATCTAATCATGGACTAGAGGAATTATTACAACACAGCAAGATACTTACAAAACTCGCTCTCGCAAAAAACACGCATAGCGCATATGATAGAGCTTACTACCTATACAAGAAATTCATGGCAGACCATAATCTCACAAATTGGTTTGACAATGTAACATTGGTGGCTTTTGCCACTTTTGCCACATTAAGTTAAAAATGTCGCATAATACCACAAAACTATACCTCACAGGTATCCAACATCATATGTTCACAGAACATCCTAACAACCAAGGGTTTCTCACCTCCTACCCCATTAAAACCCTCCTTAGGGGTATGCTCAAATCGCAAGGACCTACACCGCAACGTAGGGAGCCTATAGACATTCAACTGTTTAAACGTTTGTCAAACCTACTAGATACCACACCGTTCGAACCCCTTAACACCACTCTTAAAACGGCCATATACTTGGCTTTTTACGGTTTCTTACGACCCAGAGAATTTACCATTACTAGGCAACACGAGTCCAAGCATTGCCTCCGGTATTCTAACTTGTACAAAAAACAGGACCACTACGTATTAAGCTTACCTTCAACTAAGACCAGCCAGATGGGGCACGAGGTTCTTATTCAATACTACCCCACCAACAACGCATGGTGCCCGGTGAAAGTTTTTAACAACTATCTACAGTCATCACCTACACGAACCTCACTCGCTCTCCTTTCACTGCACGGCACAGCACTCACTACCGCCAAATTTGTGATGTATATTCGCTTACTATTGACCAGACTCGGCTTAAACGCCGCAAACTATTCTGGGCATTCATTCCGGATAGGGGCAGCCTCCACAGCCTCAGGCCTAGACATCCCGGTTCACATCATAAAAACCTTGGGCCGCTGGAAGTCATCCGCTTACGCTGTTTACATACCACAGCCAACACAAGAATTAAGGCATGCATTTGTGAAAATGTCATCGTAAATATGCTAACTCCATGTCTTGTGGTTTCGTTAATAAATATCTTTGATAACATTATATGGGTATTCCTTTTTGCCCTCTTATTTACAGGCCTACCACACACGTCGGTTTCGGCACACCTCTACCGACTTTTAATTATTATGATAAGTATACTCACTAGCTATTTCATACTATACTGAAATGGCCCCGAATACAAATTGGAAGGCAGGGCCTGAAGTTGTGGAGGGGCTATATCCCTTTAAAAGGGACTCCCCCTCCTACCTCATTCACCGTCTGGTCCAGATGCTCGTTTGACCCACCCTCCTCTCCCTCTATTCAAATACTATTTAAGGTGGGCCCTCTTATTTACAGGCCTACCACACATGTCGGTTTCGGCACACCTCTACCGACTTTTAATTATTATGATAAGTATACTCACTAGCTATTTCATACTATACTGAAATGGCCCCGAATACAAATAAATATATATATATATATATATATATATATATATATATATACACACACACACACACACACACACATATATACACACACACACACACACACACACACTTTTTAAAAATTATTTTTACTTTTATTAACATTATTTATAATAATATATACACACACACACACACACACACACACACAATATATACATATACACGTGTGTAATTTAAATATAAGTGTATATATATATATATATATATATATATATATATATATATCTCTATCTTATATACATAATGTCAATCTAAGTGTATTTTTATATTTATATAAATGTATATTAATATAAAAATACTTATAAAAAAAAAAGTTATAATATATAAATATATACACATATACACACACACACACACATATATATTTCCTGGCCATATCCATGGCAGCACAACAATGGGTAGCTCCTCCCCTATCCCTAGTTAGACAGGAACCAATTAAAATAAGGGTACAAATACCCCCTCCTACCTCCTCCTCCCTCAGTCTTTTTGTTCCTGTCCTATCCCTGTAGGACCAAATTAGTCTATTTTCAGGACTATAATCACTTTTCTTTTATGGCTTACCTGAGGGTTTTTACCTTCTACCCCCAAGGAAGTTCAGCCTCTCTTCCTTGGGAAGCTTCAGTATCCGGCCCTGTGCAAAGGTGTCCCCCTGAAGATACCCCCTTAGTGACCGGGGGTCCTACTTGCAGTGACCCTAGGGGTAGCAAGAGAAAAATAAATGCCAAATAATTCTGATTCCCTGCAGTGACCAAGAGGTAGCAGGAAGTGGCGAGAAGACCTTATTCTGGATGGATTTCTACATTGAAGTACAAAACCCCACATGTATGTATGAGGCTCTTTCGGCTCGAGAACCTTTTACAATATTTCATAAGGACAGAGTCATCCTGAGAACGGTTCCAGAATTCCGCCCTAAGGTAACTTCAGAGTTCCATATGAATGAAGAAATAATCCTTCCAGCATTAAGTACAGAAGAATCTAATAACAGGGAAAACGCTGATGATGATGCTATCGACCTAGTAAGATGCCTTAAGATATATATACAGAGATCCTCAGAATGGCGTATTTCGGAAAGGCTTTTTGTTATTCCTAATGGCCCTATGAAGGGTCTGCAAGCTTCGAAAGCCACTATCAGCAGATGGATAGTTTCGGCCATTATCCAATCTTATAGGTCATCTAAAACTAGTGTTCCTGAAGGTTTGAAGGCTCACTCTACACGTTCCCTTTCTTCATCCTGGGCAGCTGCAGCAAAGGTTTCTACAGAACTGATTTGCAAAGCAGCCACTTGGTCATCTTCTAATACATTTATTAGACATTATCGTTTAGATGTAAGAGCTGGCCAATACGATGGATTTGGCAGATCAGTTCTTTCTGCCTCATAGGACTAACTACTATTCTTTTTGTTCACACATACACACTTGTGTCTCTTTTCTTTCCCTCCCTTGGTTTTAGCTTGGGTATTACCCATTGTTGTGCTGCCATGGATATGGCCAGGAAAGAGATAAATTTACTCATACTTACCGTAATTTTCTTTTCCTGGTCATAGGCCATGGCAGCACAAAGGTCCCACCCAGGGATATTGCTGTTAACTAGACTGAGGGAGGAGGAGGTAGGAGGGGGTATTTGTACCCTTATTTTAATTGGTTCCTGTCTAACTAGGGATAGGGGAGGAGCTACCCATTGTTGTGCTGCCATGGCCTATGACCAGGAAAAGAAAATTACGGTAAGTATGAGTAAATTTATCTCTATATTATTTATTTTGTATACTGATTGCTTTTTTTTTTTTTACTTTATTTGTGATTTTCCACTTGCAGGGAGACTGCCTGTCAGCACAGACAGTCCCCTGCAGGCAGATACACAGGCACCTATTGCGGCCACATAATCGGGCGATCAAGTGGCCGCAGGGTCCTGATCTGCTGCGATAAGCCTGCCTGGGCACTGCCGGGGGACCGACGGCGATCAGGTAAGTACCCAGTCATCGGTCCTCAAGGGGTTAATGATGTGTGTATGTGTATATAAAAGTACTTAGATCATATATACACACACACACATACATATATATATATATATATATATATATATGATCTAAGTACTTTTTATTTAATTTAAAAACGGTTTAATAACTTTTACTAACTTTTTAAAAAGGCATAGGGGGACTATGTGAGCTCAGGTAGGCTCCCTGCAGGCAATGCATAAGTCCGCTATTCCAGCCATGTAATCGCAAGGACCCAGCGATCACATGGCAGGGGGGCCAGATCGGGCAGAGGGGGTCTGCCTGAGCTCCCAGACAGACCCCAGGATCACGACCGCCGGCGTGGGAACAGCGGGACCCGGTAAGTAGTAAGGATGGCAGGGACGTTCTATGCCGCCCGCCAGCGTTTAGGACCGCCTAAGAAAAAAGGACTGAATAGAACGCCCGCCGTCCTTAATGAGTTAAAGAACATTTCAAATAACACAAGCACTACAAAGTGCGATAGTAGTTATGGTGATAGGAGTGCCCTGGCGCCCCCATTGTAAGTTGTCAAACAGGTTTAGAACAGTAGTACTTCTTACCTGGGGCTTGCAAGGCACCACTCTTTGACTTAAAGAGACACTATAGGGACCCAGACCATTTCAGGTTATTGAAATGGTCTGGGTGAAATATACTAGTCCCCCTTAGTCCTGCCATGTAAACTTTGCAGTTTTTGAGAAACTAAGTACTAAAAGTCTCTACTAGCTTTCTACCAGACACCCACTAGAGGCGCTTCCGGGAATTTACCGGACATTAGGTCCCCCTGTCAGCATTGAAGGCAGCTGAACGCCGACCCAGTGCAGAGGGACATCTGCACTGGAATCGGGTGAGTAAATTTATTTATTTAACTATCTCAGCCAGAGAGTTGGAAGTTCTTGCTTAGGAGCTTCCATTCAGATCATGCCCAATTCTCACTGCTCAGTTCTCTGACATTTAGAAATTAAATCACTTTATGACGACCACCCCCTGCCCTGCATGTGACCTACATTGTTTTCAGTGAGCCTGTAGGGACATGATCAGTACACTAAAACTGCTTCATTAAGCTTACGTTGTTTTGGTGCCTACAATATTTTTGCCTTGACGGGCAGGTGAGCTGGCACTTTACTGGTCATTGGGGTGAAACTAAGAACCTCCTGCTATTTAAATGTGCATAAGGATTTTGGAATGGTATGCTGGTAACTTCGTTTTATTTTTTGCTTTTTTGGCTGATGTATACTGTGGCTGTTGCTGCAGCCCAGAACTAGTGGAAGTTTCAGCGTAGGGCTTACTTTTAGTGTGTTTATACCCAAGTGCCCATATACATTTATTCACCCTTCCTCCTATATACATTATGGGGTGTATTCAATGTACTACGAAATGCAGTAAACTGAAAATTAAATGGCAGAATTAAGCCAACAATAGATGATTTAGAGAAATTCTCAAAATCAATTGTAGTCACAGCTTGACTACTTTAGCCTCAATTTACAGATGATACATGTACATGTGTTATAAATAAGATTTATATATGCACCAAACGAACCAGACGCCACCTTCGGGGCAACACTGGAGATGCTCACATCCCACACTAGAGGGAGCGTGTGCGTGGTGGGTGGAGACTTTAACGCAGTACCGTGCCCAGCGGTCGACAGAAGCACAAGAATGGGCATCCCAAGATCACAAGGAAGAGGGGGGGGCAGGACAAATTGCTGCACACTTCTGACACATACCGGATTACTTGATGTCTGGAGACTGCAACAGCCAGACGCCCGAGACTTCACGTTCTACTCCAATCCCCACGGCACCTACTCCAGAATTGACAACTTGTTCCTCAACAACATGGGTGTACACAAAGCACTACACACAGACAGAAATACAATTACGTGGTCAGACCACGCTGACATTTTACTCACACTAGAAAAACTGAAATACAACTCCAACTTGACCTGGAAGCTAAACACTAATCTCTTCAAGGACGACGAGACGGCGACACTCACTAGACAGGCCATAACCGACTATTTCACGCTAAACGATAACTCGGGGACTAACACTACAACACTCTGGACTGCCCACAAATCAGTCCTTCGAGGCCATTTCATTAAAGATAGCCACCATAAAAAAACGTGAATCCAAAAAAAAAATCCAAACTCCTTCTAGAGAATAAATAATGAATTCACCTAATACTACAGCTCATTTTACAACCAATCGCCACACAATGACCACCACAATGTGAACTACATGCAGCACATTACCTCCTTCTTAGCTGACCTTAAACTACCTACGGTGAGTGGAGGGGAGGCCGGGGAGCTGGGGGCACCCATCACGACGGAGGAAGGGGAGATGGCCATTACAGCCCTAAAAAGCAATTAGACACCAGTTACAACACCTTACCGCTCTCCCCACTCCTCTTCGTGCTCACACTGAAGCCACTTCTGACAGCTATCAGGGATGACCCACACATAGCAGAAGGAACGATCGGAGGACACCAATTTAAGGTCTCGGCGTACGCCGACGATGTGCTCATCACAATCACTGACCTCACACACACCATGGCCAGACTCACAACACTGCTGACCCGGTATAGCGAGGTGGCAGGATACAAAGTCAACCTCTCCTAGTCAGTAGCTATGCCCTTCCACATGTCGACCCAGGACACAACAAACATCCAACAGCTGTACAAACTAAAAATTGAAAGGGAGGCATTCACCTACTTAGGGTGACCCAACGGCTGACCCAACGGCACTTTTCCACAGTAACTATATACCCCTATTTCGAACCCTGACTTGAGATTTGGAGAGATGGAAGGACAAACCATTTCATGGATAGGGCGCCTACACTCCATAAAAATGAATATCCTCCCTAGGCTACTATTCTTATTCTAAGCACTACCAGTAAAAATCACAAGTGGGGACCTCGCCAACACACAAAAGGCGATTGATGCCTTTATATAGCAGAAGAAATGGCCTAGACTGGGGAGGCTTAGACTCCTCACTGTTTAGTAGACATGCCCCTACTCACGGTATTCATTCTTTCTGACGAATGAATAGATGAAATTACCGTTCGCATGCCCAAGTGTTTAACTGGGCATGTGCGGGAATCTCACAGTGCTATCTATTGAGATAGGGGCTTCCTCAAACGTGCATGACATGTCCCACTCCTATGTATCCTTATATATGCCATGGTATAGCCGTGATCCAATCGGCTAATCCTGATATCAATGATCAGTCCATATGAAAGTCCTATGGGTATTTACCATCTACGTAAAACTTTTTTGTTAAAACCCACAGCAGTCATATTTAAAGAGCATACAAACATTCAGAAGAGCAAAATAATGGAGTAAAACTATGCCAATATATTAAATGGCAATACAAATAAATTTTTATATAACATGTCTACACCACAGATGTATAAAGAGATCTTATAAAAGGGGGTAGATCGTCTAAACCAAATTCCCACCATAAAAATCCAGACATAATCACCAATATAGAAAAAATATTTTAAAAAAATATAAAAAAAAATAACACATTTTAAAACAATGTGGGGAAGTGTAGAGGGTTAATACCTCCATGCCTATATAGAAAAACATATAAAAATAAAAGCATAAAAATACTAAAAATAAAAGAGTATAAAGATATGTAGAATGTAAAAAGTAAAAACCCCTCCAATTGCATACATATCTCGTACCATAAGAGTCTATAGGAACAACAGGTGTCCATAGGGTTGGAATGGAGGCTAGAAAAAATTATAATAAATAAGCAAATAAAATGAAAAATAAGGAATCTAAAGGAACACATAAATTTAGAGAAAATTAAAAAGTTCAAAATCTTTGTTAAGACCGGACAGGGCTAAAGTATCTAATAAAAATATCCATCTCATTTCCTCCTGTCCGATCTTACGGATGAAATCACCCCCTCTCCAATCCCTGGACACATGTTTGATCCCTAGAAATGCTAGGGTCCTGTCCGTGAACTTTTTTAAAGTGTTCCTGAAACACTATGGTTCTCAACCCCTTTCCTAATATAAATATGTTCCCTAACCATAACGCAGAGAGGACGTGTGGTCTTCCCCACATACTGTAGGCCGCAGGGACATTTTAGCAGGTAAATGATATTACTACTATGGCAGGTCATATGTTCTCTAATTTTAAATGTCTGTTGTGCTTTTTCTGATTTAAATTCCAGAACCGGTTTACCACTAGAGTGCTGCATATTTCTAAAGTCATAACACATTTTACATTTATAAAAGCCAATCGGGCGACCTAAAAAATTATTGTCCGATATCTTAATTCTTCTTGGGGGAATCTGCTACAAGGGATTGCTATGCTCCGCATATTCCCTTGCTATAATCACTGAGCTCTTGTAAGAGCTTGTTCCTGTCTTGCTCTCTGAAGGAGTCTACGGTGGTTCTGGTGTCGGCTGGAGTGCTTGGAGCCCTCAGAAAGCACTAGGAGCATCCTTCAACGCAGGTACCCAGTCGGGGTGCCAGGTGATCCGTTACACTACCCCAATGGGATTTGTATACCAGGTAGAGAACGGGGGTTCAGAAAATGGACCTATCATGAAACCAGCCTGAGTTTCATTAAAGAAGAGTTCGTCCACTGTATGAGGATCGCTGGAGGCGGACAACAGGTTAGGGAATTCTAAAGGTGCTTGCGGGGATAGCAATTAAACCAGTGTGAAAGCCCTGGGAGAACCCTGACACCAGAAATTCCACTAAGTGAATGGAGGGGTAAATACGTAGGTGATATGCCAAAACGTTGATGTTAACCTCTGTTAGTCATTTTTGGGGGGAAAGCCTGGCTGGGCACATGGTTTTGGTGTGTGCTCTAAAGCAAATAGAGCAAATGTGCAACAATCTGCAAGTGCTGTAACTGCAGGCGCCAGCATTAAAATTGTTGCACACTTGCGCCTTATCTAGGAACACTATTGATCGGCCCAGCTTATCCCTCTGACCACTTTCTTGCTTAGTGTTGGAGCTGAAGGTGTGGTGGGAAGAGGAGGGATCTGCTTCACAGGGGCACAGATCAGTGGAATGTGAAGTGTAATTGCATGCTGCACAGGACAGGGGCCTCAAGCCAGCGAAGTGTCGGCAGAACAATTCAGTGTCCATCTGACACCAGTCTATCCGGATGTTAAACTGGGCCAGATGTGTTGCTACCTTGGCCGACACTGACTTGTGGTACTCATAAAACGAGGAGCCTACGTATTTGATCCCTAAGTCCATATGCACCTTGTGCATATCTAAATCCATATCCAGTTCTTCCCTCCTATGTGGGTACACAGAGCAGATGACATCTCTATAAATCCCAAAGGCTATTACAAATTGAGGAATAGAAAGTTTTTTGTTGAGACGTGGGTCTCTGGTTTTCAGTACTACTGTTATATCGCCATAGTTATAGGCTCTATTCTCCAGAATGTCCTGCAAGGCGATAAGGAGGGAAACTAGATTGACATCTTTACCATCAAGTATGTCTTTTTAAATGGAGGATGGGACAGAGTGGGCAGGGGAAACGTATAGGGTAGTGGTGGAGGGTGGAGGGGCAGTACTAGAGGAGGAACTAAAGGGCTTGGTAGGTCACCTGGAGTAGCGATGGCTGTTTCTACTTTATACAGCCTTTGGTTTAGAGTTGGTAGGTTTGTTTGAATAGCCGACAAGGTTTCTTGCATAGTCTGTGGTGCAGGCGTGCAGCCCTTGAGAGCTGGTGCCGGGCCTGGAATCACTGGACTGAGCTGTGAGCAGGCTGTAGAGTTCTGCTTTCCTAACTGTAGCAGGGAAAGGGATACCTCTATGCCGTAGCTCTGCTGACAGTTTTGGTATGGTCCATGATCTCAGGGACCTTGGGTTAGAGGGGGTGAGGGATACTTCTGGGATTAATCACCTGGGATTAATTATTGTGACATCCTGTGAAAAGAGCATCAATTAGTAGAATAGAGGGGAGGCACGATCAAGACCTTTGTAGAACTGGCTTGCTGACTAGTGCCAAGAGGCAAAGGATTTAGCTACACGTGACAGGTGAGGCCCTGCTAATGCCAAGTGGCGGTGAGAGGCTCTACCTATGGTTTGGGCCATGGGGGCTTGTGGCCACTAGACGTTGTGGCGGGATGTTGGCCTCTCAGTGACAGTAGAAAAGTCAAAAACGTGTGGCCGTGACTTGTGAGGCCCTGACAGTAGCCCTGAAGAATGGAGTGCGAGGCGGCTAACTATGATTGGGTTGTTGGGTGAACCTCCGTGGTGAGGTGGGTGTTGGCCTTGCGGGACTGATACAGTTACTTGGTACTAGGGGCAGCACCTGACCAGATGAGCCAGTTCTCTAGCCCTGGTGGGGCTTGTCTCTGACAGAGTAACTTAAAAATCCAAAGGTAAGTATCCGCATGTTTAACTTCATGGTAGGGAGATAAGTAATACTTCGTAGGTAAAGTAGCAAGAACTTAGGTGTAGGACTGGTCCGGGCCAGAGTATCCTATGGGTAAGATAGATACTAGTGGGATTTGAGCGTGTGAATTGTAAGGCTGAGGGTTATGAGAGTGGAAATGACAGACAGTGCAACGAATAGTCATATACTTTGTGAAGATAAACGTATGAATACGTGCATAGTGAGAGACCTGAACAATGGTCCATACTTAGAGACAAGCCCCTAATGGTACGTGTGATCGAACGTAACGAGAGAAGGCTGAATGAGGCCTTACGAGTAACGAGTAAGATTACTACACCTGATACTGTATGACAGGAACCAGGTTTCCAATCTGTATTTTATACGTGGTAATTCGAAGAGCCTAAAATCGAGACATAGAGCTAAGTAACGTATTTGAGAGAAACAAAATAACAAGAGGTTTAATCTAGTGTGAATGGTGAAACGGGCAACCGAACCCTCTGAATGTGGTGTATGTTTTGATGTAAAAGGGAGACTTAGAGACAGATATTTAGACCAAGTTTGTTAGCATATTAAAAACTGATAGAGTATAGAGAACCAAACGTGATAGGAGTATGCTTATAAAATAAGACTGTGGGACGCCATAAGCGGAGGGTGATATAGATAAGGTGCTCCAGAAGTTTTAATGCAGTTGTGACATAACCCAAGTGACATTGTGAAAGCAAAACTCTTAATATAATGAAGCAGAAGAGGCAAAGGTTACTGATTCCCCTATTTGAAATAAGAAAATGTAAGAGAATACATGTGAAAGACTGGTTTACATACGAATTGTGAACGAATGGATTTTTTTTAGACGGAGTGCTGAATTAAACGAATGACAAAGTGAACTAGCATATAACGAAGAAACGTTTGTAAACCGTACGAGTGAATAAGTGAAGAAATGAGTGAAGTAACAATATGCTAAATGCACCGACCGTTCGTATGTACGAATAGATACAGTTTGATACGTGAAACTGTATTGGGAGCTTCGTATGAATTTTGCCAAAAGCAACCGACAGAACGGACAGGTGAACGGGAAACGAACAGATATGTGAAGAAGGGAGCCTATCCCCGCGTTTTTACGCCCGAACGTAGGAGTAACCGAACGTTATTCCCTACGTGATACTTACATGTGCGTACCGTGTCTCGTGTGCGAAAGCAGGAAGCTGGAAGAATTGGGCCTGTGGTCGGAGCAGTGTACGTTGCAGTAGAAGTTTTGGGAGGATTCTCCGAAACGGAAGTGCTGGTTGCTATGGGGATGGTCAACCAGCGTGAACGGCATAGGTGAGTAGGAGCCTAGGGTTTATATCGGCAAATAACTCCTCCTACAAATTCAGGCCTTTCTACACACACATTTTGTTTGTGACTCTTCACATGCTCTTGCTTAAGTATGGAAACTTAAGAGGGATGTAGAGGAAAAATAACTTGTGTGGACTAGCTGACAATGAAATTAGTTAAGGTGAAGCTGACTTTGCACAATATGCAAACAATCTTACTGCTTCAGTCTCTCTAACACTGTGGCATTCAACACTCACTACACTGTTGCCAGTTAGCAAAAAGGTTAGGAGAGGAGTGGACAAGTGAGTGCTAGGGGACAGTCCTTAGCAAGCATGGAGGAAGCACATAATTAGGCGGATTTATGCCAAGCCTAGTGTGGGGTCTGCATAGTATGCCCTTAGTTGGCCAGCCAGCATGATTGGCAGGGAGCCTGATATGCATTCATGCCAGGCAGGCCTTCCAATTCTTCTGGCATACACGTCCCTTTTTGGGCATATTTACCCCTTTGGGTGGTTCTGGTTATGTGATTTACGTCAGTGGTCCCCCCGTCTTACTCCATCCACTGACATCCTGCTACACCGTATACTGCTGTTAGGGAGTATGGATTTACTTGAAAGATGAACGCGAGAGATTAGCATAGGGTTTGTGTTTTCTTATAGCTATATCCTGTGTTTCCCTTCAGCACCACCTCCACCAGATACATGACGCTTAGGAGGTATGACAGTTTTAGTGTTTTTTGTCGATAAGATTCTGTAATTAAGCCCATTATAATTGTCAGAACCAGGCACAATGTCCTCTTAATCCAGCCCTGAACATATGAATAACACATTGCAATAATAATGTGTGCATAACAATCAGGTTAAGGAAAGAAATTAAAAATAAATTAATTTAGTTGTTCTGATTTACAGAATATATAATGTGTCTAGGATTTTAAGGTAGTTACAGCTCACAAAACACAAGGAGTAAAATAAACTTTTAATGTGGAGCGATTTAGAATTTGGTAGGTTTGTCTTGTAAGTTTAATAGCCATAAAAGAAAACTAAATTGCCACTCAAAAAGTATATATTTACATAAAGTAGACATCACAGGCTATTTACCTAAGGTTATTTTGACACTTTTTACATAGCCATTTCCCCAACAATCTCTGCTAAACATTGGATAAAATTTTGTTTTTTGACACACAAACTTATAACAAAGATCTTTTCATATGTATTTCGTAAATTTGGTGTGTGCTATTCCTGTACAAAACTTATTTTGTGTTCAGCTACATCTGCTGAGGACATTTGGCACTATTTTGTGAAGCTACAGTGCCATATAGGAGACCTCTCCATTTCAGTATTTACAGTAGAATTTTGAGACATGGATTTAATGGGCCTATGTTTCAATCTGGGGTATATAGCAGTTTGACTGTTACAAACCCCACAAAGGCCTACCATTTGTAAAAGTAGACACTCCAGAATATCTCATATGGTGCATATTGTGCCTTAACATGTCCCCATTTTTTCACCAATATGTCAAAATTTGTTGTAAATATTTTTGGCATTTTTATTTAATACACATTACATTTTTGCTGGGCATTTTGTATATTTAATATGTGCAACTATGATCAAAGCCCCAAAACACAAAGGCCTACCATTTCTTAAAGTACACACCCTGGGGTATTTCAAAAGACATATTTTAAACCTTAGCATAGGATCATTTTTTGCTAGTTTGTACCAAGTCTAGTAGCAATTAACATTTTTTTCTGCCTTTTTGACACACACTTGGAGAGGTTACTGTATATATTTTGCAATCCTTATGTGTGCCACGGCAGTAGAACACCTAATATGTTGCTCAGCTATGTCGTCTTAGTACAACAATACCCCCACGTGTACCTTTTTCAGGGATATGTGGAAGTTGAAAGGGCACATTTGAGACACATCAATTTCATATTTTTCACAAGCGGATGCTAGGCCCAAGTCTCATTTTAGCAGCTCATGATTGCAAATTACCTCTCAAAAGGCCACATCTATTTTTAAATATAAGCAGCTCATCAATTCAAATCATGAACAAGTGCATACTATTTGCTGTGAAAAGGGGAATATTTGGTATAAACTTATGATGGGGTAGTACCCAGTTATTTGCGTCACAGATTTCAAAACCAGACAAACATAGACAGACCTCAAAGAGAGAGAACACAGAAAGAGAACCTTGTAATACCGGTCCTTAGAATGGCCGGACTATACAAACAGAGAACAGTTATGTTACAAGCCAAGGTAAAAGGAGTAAAGAGAAAAGGAACGATAGGAGAAGCATAGGACCAGAGAAGACAGGATAAACGGGAGACAAAGCCAGGATGCGGTAACCAAACAGACTAAAATCACACCCCAAAACCGGTCTACTTATTCTGCCTGGGTGTGGAAAATTTTAAAACAGTGGCCAATACATAGGCCAGGCTGAGAGGGGCAATCAGAGCAGTAATAACTGGTCTCAGCTCTTATGCCCATCTTGTAACACATCTTGCACCTTTTCTGGGGGTTGATGGAATCCTGAAGCAGAAGTGACCTGCCTCCATTCTTCTGCTAGGCTCCACTAATGGTACCCCTCTGTGGTACTCAAGCAGCCCAGAAATGAGCTGAAACTGAAATGAAAGGAACGTGCATTTCAGCTCTGCATTCGCCTTTTTAAAACAGGTCAACTCCCCCCATATGCCGATTGTAATGTTTTATGCAGACTGGCACCAGTTTAATTTCCCCTCTGCCACAAACTGCGACCTTGCGAGTGCGTTCACCATGGATGGTGGTTTGGATGAACACCTCCTTTTTAGCGCGGTACTTAAGTGCCAGCAGTTCATTCTGGCAGAGAGCTTTTTTCTGCTACAGCCTTTGTGAAACCTGTTCGACTCTTCCGAATAGTGCCACAGGCCACGATCTCAAAGCAGTACAGCATTTTTAGAAGTGGGATACTGTTGTAAAAATCATCAAAATATAAAAGTGATATGCCTTGTTTAGTAACGGCATGATTATGTCCCAGACAATTTTCCCACTTGTCCCTACTATATCTGGCCAACCTGTGGGATCAAGGTGGCTATCCCTTCCTTCGTATACACGGAAGGTGTACACATAGCCACTGACACTTTGACACAATTTATAAAATGTTATCCCATACTGGGATCTTTTGGATGGGTTGTACTGTTTAAACCCCAGTTTTCCCTTAAACTTCATGAGGGATTCGTCAATAGAAATATGTTTTTTGGGGGTATAAATTTTTGGTTAAAGGGGGCAATTAGAGGGCATATTTTATAGAGAAGATCATACTGCAGATGAACTTTGGGGGGCACTTCGTATTGTCAATAAAGTACATAACTCGCAGTAGGTCTTCATATCCGTCCCTACTCATTGTCTGGGAAAAAAATGGGGGTATTGCAAATGGGGATTCTAGACCAATACAGTCTAATGGTGGGCTTTTTAATTATCCCCATTAGCATTGTCAATGCCCAGAAATGTTTAAATTCTGGCACACTGGTGGGGTACCATCTCGCTTTCCTGGCGATGAAAGACTCTAGATTGTCTGCCAGATACTGCTCAGCGTACAGATTAGTCTGGGTGACTATCACCCCTCGAAAAACAGCTGCATACAATCCAGCTCAGTGGGATAATGCATCATCAGAAGAACCTGCAACCCAAGGGTTGAACAGATTCTTCTGATGATGCATTAGCCCACTTAGCTGGATTGTATGCAGCTGTTTTTCGAGGGGTGATTGGTTGCAGGTTCATATCCTGGCAGGGTTGACTCAGCCCTAATAGTAACAATCCCTGGATGTTGGGCTAAAGTAAAACCAGATAACCAGATAAATCTGAATGTACCTTTCCTGGTTAAATACGTTGTTATTATTAATATAGCCAGACAGGTCAGCTCTGGGATGTCTGGTGAAAAATTATTAGGGTAGGGTACCCAGTCATCTGCGCTATGTTCAGCATCAGGGGAATGCAGTATAGTCCCTGTCCCCTGCATTACTCTGAGGTAGTGTCTGATGCCGCTAACAGCGCTCTTCTGCGCTATACTTCCTAACATTGTGTACTTCGTTAATAAACTTTAAACTAAATAATTAAACTTTTATTTTTTATAACTTTTCACCTAACTAGCTTACTCAATTCCCACTAAATTCCACCAACTCCAACTAAATCAAAAATTGATAAGAAATTAAAATGTAATCCCTTCGGTTTACAAAAAAAAAAAAAAAACTAGATCACAGTAAAGTACTGTGATCTGTATTTTGATCACTGCTGGCAGTGATCAATCAGCAGGGAAAGGGTTCATTTTTTTTTTAAAGCACAGGGTAATGTGGATTTGGAACCTTTTCTGACAATTTATTCTCTTCAGGGACACAAAGTAACAGCGATCCGTCCCTCTCCACTTCACAAACCCAACAGTCACAGCGATCATGTGGGCTGGGACATCGCGATTTGATATTGCTGGATTGGCACTGACTCGTGGGCACCCAGCAACATCATTAACCCTGCTATCGCCGCCATTGCGGCGATCTGGGGTTAATTTTAGCGCATGGCGGACCGGGTCCGTCATTAAGGGGTTAAGCACCAATGCTCTGTATTTATGAATATATTTGTATATATATCTTGCATTTATCAGCTGGGTCTTATTGGTAATGTTGAGTCAGTGTCTTTTATGACTGCATATTGATGCTAAGTAGAACTCACCTTTATGTTAAAATTAGCTCGTTTGCAACTTTTTCCCTTTTGTACGGACGAAATACTTTATACCTATACCAATTAAAATCAGCTTCAGATATTTTAATTTTGCCAGTCATACATTTAATGGAGGTGTATACGAAACAATGTACATTTTACCTCCATTATTTCTATATGTTTAGGTGATCATTCGACAGTACATCCAGTGTTCATTCTGTCTGAGGCAAATTTAAGTATATAGCGTTAATAGTCTATTATTTCGTGATAATGTGATATTTATTGTACCATCTACTAACTGTCTATGAAAGATATGGTGTTAAATTAAATGTATACATATAACAAATACAATTTAAATATATACTTTATTAGGAATTAAGAATAAAAATATAAAAAAGCCAAAATGCTGCACATTTCTTGTACACATACTCAATATTGGGTTATATGTTCTTTGTAACGACAATACTCTTTTAATTAATATATGTCTTCATGGGAAAATTTTAGAAATCTTCATCATGAAGATTTGCCCCATTTCACAAAGATTAAGACATTTAAACTTGAATGTTGTGACAGACCACCTGATCACCTAGGGCTGGTACATGTCTCCTAACCGCCACCTCCCTCATAAAAGACTATAATCACTACTATTTATCCCTATAGCCTGTGGCTCCCATTCCAGCACCCCTTTTCTGTGGCTCAGGAACTCCTGATCAGATTGCAGAGTAGGCGCGGTCCGGTAAAGTTTGTTCTCGGTCACAGACCCACCTATCAAAGTGCTATTTGGAGGTGTGACAGAGGAGGTGGCTAGGCACTGAAGGACACCAAGGACTTGAGGGAGGTCCATGTACCGATTGAAAACGACATCATTTTAGGTGACTGGGATTTCTATCCAGCACTATGAAACTCTGCGCCGGATCAGAGGTTTGTCGTTGTCCCATGAAAACTGTGCCTTTTAGCTAACATGGGCTAGACAACTCCGATCCAAGCAGTTTTTGGACAGAGTGTGCCTAAGAAGAGGGCTTCTGGGGGATGGCACTATTGTATTAATGTGGGCACAGAAACCCTAGTTTTTTATGTGTTAGTAAACACGTGTGACGGCCTAAGTGCAGGAGACCCGAGTTTCGCAGCCAAGGATTCCTTTTCCCTCATTGATTATAGCCCAGAGATTATAACAGAGGATTATAACTGTTCATCAGATTCACCCCAAGCACTAGCCAAAACATAGTGTAGGTTGAAGTAGAACTGTTTTTATTGAGAAAACAACACTTTTATACCTGGGTCTTCAACAGAAGTTCCCCAGGAGGACAATAGAGATTGCCACATACCTGGCGCCTAGATGTTTATACAAGAGCAGGCAAAATGATTATCAGCCAGACACTTCGGCGCCAGTTAATTTTACAATAAACATAGGGTTCGTTTGCCCACATCTACAAACAAATGGTGCTCCTGGAAAGCTCTCTTATGAGTGCCCATTCTGCCCAAAAAAGCACTTAGATCAAAAATGGTTGGCCCGAGTTAGCTAGAACTAAAGTTTTGACCTCCAACGATCTGCAGCTGGGTGAAAAATCTCGACCACCTGCTTTTGGCAGGTACATGGATTTCCCCAAAGTCCTGGGTACTGTTGGATGCCTCACCTCTCCAATAAGCATTCTGCTAGGTGATTCTGGGACAGACAGTGCTCATGACCACACCTAGTCCGTGATTCGATCAGGAGTTCCTGAGTCCCGGTCGGGCCCACCATGTCTCTGTGGCCTTTCTGTGGGTCTATGATGCTCATGGGACAGCTGGGAGGCATGAACAGGAGGGGTGAATAAGGTGAAAATATTTTTTTAAGGAGGTGATGGTTTGGGGAGACAAGTACCATTCCTGGGTGACCGAGTGGTCTATCACACTCCACAAATTTATTTTATGATGAGCTTGACTCAACTTGTAGCATGCCTTACCAGCCTTATTTCTACAAGCGCTCTGACTGGCTGCAGACTGCAAAGATATCCCCTGATGGAGAGGGAGGAGCCAGCTTAGACAGTTGTGTGGGCCTATTACAGCAGGATGGGCCTGCAACTGGAGCTCCACCCGCCCCTATGTTAAGCGCTCCCTATGCTGGCAATGGGACACAGGCCCTGAACCTAACAAAGGGAAACAGAGGCATAGGCAAAATTAATGAAAAGAAAACTAGCTTCCGAAAGGCGTATATCTCTCGTTACTCTAAAGGGGTTGTACTAATGTGCATATCAGGCACACATCTGGTGACCTGTGATTAATAATGAGTCCACCCCAAAGCTTAAGTTTTTCCATACATGTACAGTATACAATCCACAATATTCAATGCCATTTTACCTATTATGTTCCTCACCTACAATTCATTAATATTTAACCATCATAGATAGGTTTGCTGAAAGAAAGAAATTATCTTGCAGGAATTATACCTGGGTCAATGTCATTGGCCAGAACATAAGAGGCTCCACTCATTTCAGCAGCGATGCCAGCAGCTCCACAGCCACATCCAAGATCTAAAACCCGGCGCATTCGTACAACATCGGGGTTATCCAAGATATATCTAAAACATAGAACAAGACAAGCAGACATGTAAAATCTTAAAGCACGACTACACTGCCGTTTACAGCAATCCTTCTTAGAGTTACCAACTCAGTCGTTTTCTCCATCTTGAGAGAGAGTTTAACAGAATTATCAACTCAAAACAACTTAAGAGGTTGATCAGAAACTGTATGTACAGCTCATGAGAAGCATTAATGTTGCCTTGTGTTTGAATGTATCACAAAGCCATCATATTAATGTTATGGTATCCACACACCACCAAATACTGACTTAGAGGATAATACTCTAACACGATGGTGCGTGACCCTCTACACTCATGCAGACCTCCCAGTAAATACATATTTAGGATCTCTCTCACAAATTACAAGACAAAACCTCACCTGGAAAGACATACTGTAAACTTCCCTCTCCAACACTGGACAGACTGTTTGTGACTGTGTACTGTGTGTTTTTCCCCCCCAAGCACCATAATCACTACAGCCTGTTGTAATTACTTCCAATGGGATATTATTGTATTTGCCTTTGTATCACACAGTCATGTTTAATGCTGCTGCCCACCCCATGTGTTTCCTATTAAGGGTTAATAAATATGTAGCAAATTAGAAAAATACCCCTCTGTCTCATTAGAGATTTTTTTTTACCTAAAGCTGAAGGAAGCAAGGTGAATGGTTAGTGTAGGACCCAGCTAAGAGGTTTGCCTTGACGTGGCAGGGGAGCTTACAATCTAATGGCCATTGGAGTAATATTAAAAACCTCCAGTTATTTAAATATGGATAGGGATTTGGTATAGTGCACAACTATTTTTTTGTTTTTTTAGTGTATATATTGGGGCTGATATGTACTATGGTCACTGCTGCTGCCCAGGAGTAGTGGGAATCTGAGAGCAGGACTTATTTTTGTGTAACCATAATCACTACAGCCTGCTGAAATGGGACATCTTTGGTCCTCTCTCATAAAACTAGCATATAAAAAAAACTGAATGGGTCACAGACGCTACACACAAGCAATGTGGAACAGTTGGAGGGAATGCGGAGTGAGGGGAGAGCTAGCTTCCTCTTGCAGGTGCTGTCTCTGCAAGGATAAGACTTTCACATGTGTCGGCAGCGGGCACTGCACACGGACAGACAGATTTTGACATTGCCAGCCCGTAAGTTCTGCGCTGCGGGGGTGCAACCAGACCCCATAACGCAATTACAAAGATCTCACTATGTGCAGTGACATTGCACTAACGGACTCCTACAAAAAGAAAAGTCCTGGGCTCACTCCAATCACTCCTGGGCAGCAGCAACGACCACAGTACACATCAGCTCCAATACATATAGTAAAAACCAAAGCAAAAAAATTACCTCCATTTGTTTAAATATACGTAGGGATTAAGAAGAGAGTGCAGGTAACTTTTTTTATTTGGTTCTTACTATATGTATTGGAGCTGATGTGTACTGTGGTCGTTGCTGCCGCCCAGGAGTGATGGGAGTGAGCGCAGGACTTTTCTTTTTGTATTTACTTTTTGTATCACACAGCTAGGTTACAATGGTGCCACCCATCCTATGTGTTCCCTATTAAGGGTTAATAAGTATATAGGGGTGTATATAAAAAAATACGACTTTCTGTCTCATTAGAGATATCTTTGCCAGAAGCTCAAGAGAGCAAGGTGAAGGGTCAGAGTAGGACCCGCTTAGGGGGGTCTGCCTTGACGTTGGCAGGCGGACATTCCCTCCAGTGGCCATTGGAGTAACTAAATGACCTCCATTTGTTTAAATATACATAGGGATTAAGGAGAGAGCGCAGGTAACTTTTTTTTCCTTTGGTTTTTACTGACTCCTACCACCATAACAACTTAAAATCACTGAGGTGGTCATGGTGGTTGGAGCAACACTTTAATATTTTCATAAATATGCAGATGTGGGTATAAAGATTTCAAAATACCAAGTAACTAAGGCAGAAAACTTAGGAGCCCAGTTAGAGAGTTCCTTTAACTAAGGCTCAGAATTCCATATAAAGCCGCTAGATGGCACTGTTTCGGACAAATAATTTAGTAAACCCGCAGTTCTTGCGGTCCTTGGGAGCTTACCTAGCCAGAGCTTGGCCCCCGGGCCAGTAGATGGCCCAGTAAGGGTCCTCATAGGGCCAAAGGTCGGACGGCAGATACCAGTGCTTGCAGCGGGGAGTGAGCAGATGTAAACGGAGTTCCGGTGTCAGGTGCTCGCTCACTACCTCCGTGTGCTGCACTATAAAGTTTTTCAGAGAGGTGGCGCTGTAGCTGCGCTGACCCGCGGAGGGGGCTCTCAGCAGGAGGGCTCGGCATAGAGTCAGCATGACCTGAGCAGACCTGCACCGTACCTTGTACGGTACTTGATATACTTCCGCCGGATTCTGCGTCTCGCACTATTTGTTCCTGGGCTAATCCAGGACAGACATTCTAACTGCTGACAAACAACTCCCATCAACCCAGCCATACGTGACTTTAGTGTCTGAAAGTATGAATGCAAGATGTTGTAATATTATTTACCAATTACAAGTATTGAGATTATTTTTGGCAAAGGTATTTTAATTTGTTTAGGGTTTAAGTTGGGGCTAGGCAGACCCATTAAAGGACCACTCTAGGCACCCAGATCACTTCAGCTCAATGAAGTGGTCTGGGTGCCAGGTCCAGCTAGGGTTAACCCTTTCTGCTGTAAACATAGCAGTTTCAGAGAAACTGCTATGTTTACCTATGGGTTAATCCAACCTCTAGTGGCTGTCTCACTGACAGCCGCTAGAGGCGCTTCCGCACTTCTTACTGTGATTTTCACAGTGAGAAGACGCCAGCGTCCATAGGAAAGCATTGAGAATGCTTTCCTATGAGACTGGCTGAATGCGCGCACAGCTCTTGCCGCTCATGTGCATTCAGCCGGTGATGGAAGAAGAGAGAGGAGAGTCCCAGCGCCAAGGGAGCCCGGCGCTGGAAAAAGGGTGAGTGTTTAACCCCTTTCCTTCCCGTTCAGTGCCATGGGAGGGGGCCCCTGAGGGTGGGGGCACCGTCAGGGCACTATAGTGCCAGGTAAACGAGTTTGTTTTCCTAGCACTATAGTGGTCCTTTAATACATTTTCAATGGGATTTTCTATGTAAATGTGACCATTTAATGCTATATCTATATGTATATTAGCTTTGGGCATAATAATAAAACTTTTTTAATAATTTATTTTTTTTTTAAATTAAAAAAAATAATTGTAATTTGTAATGGCGATAGTTCTGGATTTACTAACCATAGTAAATAGTACAGAAGCAGTTGCTATGGTCAGTTTTGCAGAGCAGGTCAATAGACTAACATGCCTTTTGTTCTTCTGGTTTATAGGCTCTTTAACTTTTCCAAGAAGCCTATTACACACATCCAAGGGTTTGTTTCACCATGGTACCCTACTTATGTAAAACATGCTCATGGGTCACACACAGTTATGTCATATTCATATTTCACATTTGCTTTGGATGCCAGGCTGTGCCAAAATAATCTAGTGTTTGATAGAATTTATACACAAAAATAAATTGTTAAAAAAAAAACATGGGCTGTTCTGTTTATTAATATTGCAATATGACTCATCCAGAGTAAAAACCAAAAATCAATATGAACTCTGAGCATTGTACAAAGACTTATATACCTACTAAATATGTAGAAATACCAATAATATTGGGTAACCTAGTTGTCCATGTAAAGTATGGTTTTAGAAAGCAAAAATCACGTCATTAACATGACAAAGTTGTAGTGGGGCGCTAGTCCTGATGGATCTGTGAAGACAGGAACTCTGGAACAAGGCGCTGTGAAGTGAATAGCTCTATCCCTCCCCAGTAACTGGACGACACACCGTTCTGGGAGTACAACTGAGTTATGCCACACAAACTCAGCCTTTTATGCACAGACCCCCAGCATGGGGTCTCCATTCAAAAAGTACACAAACCCCTCCCAGGCATCTGTGTCTGGGAGATAATTGAGTCAAAACTTAATAACTCAATTATCTCTCGGTTGCAGAAAATTACATGAACATACATAAAACACCCTAAAACATGGTCATATTTCACTGGAATCCCACAAGTCTTATATCCCCTAATAGCCCAGATCTGAGCGTCCAACATATCCAAATAGCGGTCAGATCTGGCTTTCGGGTAAAGTTCTGACCGTCCGGCCACGAGGCGATGGCCCAAACAGTTCCAGAGAAACGAGGGAGACAGCCGGTCTGCTTTCGGGGGTTCCTGTGCCAACACCAACGAATGCTCCTCTTGGCTCTTAGGTAGATATGCTCCCCCCAGTCGGTAGTTTGTATCTTCCGAAAATCGTTTGTCTAGTTGGTCGGGAAGTGGAACGGGCATCGATACTATCTTTGCCCAGGTTCGTGGACTTGCGTGGCCAAAAATAGTTCCAGGCGTTCGAAGACCATGCCTGTGTTCGGGAGACAAAATTCAGTTATACGAATGGTGGCAACCCAGGGAAAGCACTCAAGTTAATTACTTAATTGCCGTTAACAGCCAGGGGTTGAGAGGGTTCGGGACCATTCGGGAAATGAACAAGGGGGGTACGGATGACAACGGAACAAAGGGGAATGAGTCTGCTACAAAAGTAGATATGAAAAAAAAATGATAAGAATGGATACATTGATAGACAGGATCAGTAAATGAAAATACACTCACATTTTATGCAGCTTCAAGTTGGCTCTTATTCATCAGAGTGGAACGGTATAATCCCTACTCTAGAATATGTGGATGGTTGGACTCTTCTCCTTAATGGTATAAAAATGAATAATACAAAATAGTGCACACTGTATAGTGAGTAAGTGCTAATAAATTTATTTTCAAGATCCTGAATTATTTTATTCAATCCACAGGGGTGGTATAATACCCAGAAGGCAATATGCAGCAACAAGAAGGTTCAGGGAACAAAATATATTTCTTTATTAGAGATAGTAAAACCATTATCAATTAATAAAACAAACTATCCCATACACATTAACACATTTTACCTCTGGAAGGGCTTTATCAAAGTGAAAATAAGATAAAACCAGCTATAACAAAGCCAGAACATAAAGTTATTTAAATAATTATCATAGCATATGTGATAGGCCCGTCTTCATGAAATTGAGTTTCTTGTGGGCAAAATGGAGTTTGCATTGTTAGTTAGAATAACTGCTAAGAAATACTAGGACAGCAGAAATGTTTTTATACAAATTTAGTGCACTATTATTTCTGTGAAGGTTTTAGACAGGGGTATACACAATACAGAAAAAAAAGCAAGTTGTATACAGATTATTGCAGCATATTTATGATATTTATAATGTTCCACAAACACAAACGTGGTTTGTAAGAAGAAAATATAGTGAAAACAATCAGAATAATTATGTACTTCATAACATAGGATAGAAAAGCAGTTATAACAAGTTGCAGTAACAGGCCGTATGTGACTGCATAGATCTTTCTGACTACAAAATGTTTGCATATCCTGAGCGATATCCCCAGGAAGGAAAAGGCTATCCGTATTCTAATCTGAAAAGCAGGACAAAGTGTAATACTGAAGATTTTAGTACCATGACCTAGCCCTTAATTTTATATTTTATTAAAGACACGGAGGCTCATATTATGCTGCACGCTCTTTAATTCCCTCAGCAGCATAGCAAGATAACGTTAACATAGTTCGAAAAAAAATGGAAAATTAAAAAAAATAACATCCTGTACATACATCATATGCATAACACATAATCCAATGAAATACAGGCACAATACTATATAAGGCAGAACCTCTCTCTCCATTTCCTCTTTCTTTGCTGCTCCCTCAACTAAGTATACCTTTTACTACTGCGGTCCTGTGGTGGCTCGGGATGAAACCCCTCCTCCCCCCTTTTTTTTCGTGGAGTGGGTCCTCTGAGCCCTTACTGGACCCCTTTGTTGTTATTTGCTCTATTTATTGTTTGCTTATATTTAATACATATTTCAAACATTGTATTGTACTGTGGGTTTAGCTTTGTGGGTGTTCCCTTCCCTCCCACTCACTGCTGTTGGGTCCCCCTCACTGGGCACCCACCTCACTCATCCCCTATTTTTGTCCGGCTAGCCTCACCCTCCTTCAGCGAGAGACTCCGGCAGCCCCGTTCATGGCCGACTCGGGCCGCGCACATCTGCGAGGCAACCTCCAGCGGCCATCTTGTTAGACCCGGATTCAGCTCATGGCGGCTATCTTTCTGGTTCCACCGCTCGCTGGAGGTGGCCATTTCCCCAGAGCCATACACTCACCCACGGTCATCTTGTTGGGGTCCTGGTGAGTTGCGGCGGCCATTTTTTCTGTGCGCTTTTTCGCGTGCTTTGCGCAGGAACTGCCCTTACACCTCACTCTGGGGTACTGCCAGGGTGCCATTTTCCTTAGCTTGTTTTGGCACCCAGACAGCTCCTTGCTCCTCTATATAACTGAGTTTAAAGGGACACTATAGTCACCTGAACAACTTTAGCTTAATGAAGCTGTTTTGGTGTATAGAACATGCCCCTACAGCCTCACTGATCAATCCTCTGCCATTAAGGAGTTAAATCCCTTTGTTTATGAACCCTAGTCACACCTCCCTGCATGTGACTTTCACAGCCTTCCATAAACACTTCCTGTAAAGAGAGCCCTATTTAGGCTTTCTTTATTGCAAGTTCTGTTTAATTAAGATTTTCTTATACCCTGCTATGTTAATAGCTTGCTAGACCCTGCAAGAGCCTCCTGTATGTGATTAAAGTTCAATTTAGAAATTGAGATACAATTATTTAAGGTAAATTACATCTGCTTGAAAGTGAAACCAGTTGATTTTTTTCATGCAGGCTCTGTCAATCATAGCCAGGGGAGGTGTGGCTAGGGCTGCATAAACAGAAACAAAGTGATTTAACTCCTAAATGACAGTGAATTGAGCAGTGAAATTGCAGAGGAATGATCTATACAGTAAAACTGCTTTATTTAGCTAAAGTAATTTTGGTGACTACAGTGTTCCTTTAATTTGCTAATTTTTCCTACAATTTCTAGTCATTTTCCCTTGGGCCCTGTCTCTGTTAATAGTGTCTCTGCACACTATTCTGCCATTGCACATCAGGGTTTTCTATTAAATTATACCTTGCAGTAACAGGGTTTCTCCAACTTTACTTTTACCCTTTGAGTTGCCTGTGCAGGCGCTTATTTGTCATGTTTGAATAACATGCAAAACGCTAACATGCCTTCACCTAATGTGGATCAGGAGGCTCCTGGGCCCCCTACAGGGATCTCCCCATTTGCCTCGGATGAGGAAGTCGGATTGTTAGGCTCAGACAAGTTCCAAGCAATTCTGGACTCCTCTATGTCCAAATCTATTACCAAGGCTTTGGTTTTGGCTATGTGCTTTATGTCCAGTTCCCGGTCAACCACCATTTCCCAAACCTTCTTGCAGGCGCAGTGTTCTATCCCTGCGACAAATCCACCAGCTGTGGCCACTGCTTTGAACATACCAGGCCGGAAGGCCCTGTCCAAATGCAAACACGTTGTAACAGTTAGTAACGCACCTGTCTCAGATGGCGCGCAACTAGCACAACTGCACTAATGACCCACTAGCCAGGCAAAAGCGGCTAGTATATGGAAAAGGGCTAAGGCCCACACTGATGTGTCTGAGCTCAGCAATTCTGAGGAGGAGTAGTTAAGCGAGTCCTATCTGGACCTAGATGGGAGTCTGATATTGATTCGGAGGATGCAGGGGATGATATCCCGGCTCCCTCACACTTCCCTTCTACTGAAAGTACATTGTCAACTACACCCCCTCAACCCCTCTCCAGATGTAGATGGCTAGGTTCTGGGCCCACAGGGTAAACCCCTGTTCGTTCCAGTTGAATTAAGACACCCTAAGTCAGCTGAATAGCTCCTGTGGTGCAATATCTGGCATTACGGGGCCAAGGGACCCTAAAAAAAAGCAACGCGCAATAAGCTGCGGGCTGAATGCCCATGCCCAACTGTTCCCAATAAGGTGAGATAAACGCCGGACAATCCTGCGACATTCTGGACATCCTGGGACCAACCACTATTTGAGGCAGTTGACGATGCATTGTATAACAACCTGCAACTGGATTTGTTAACTGTCAGAGGATGGATTTATAGATTGGTATGGCTAATAGGCAACGCAAACACGGCCATTGCTACAGAATGTGAAAATCCATTCTTTTAAAAATTGAGCCTAAATTGATTAATTTGGCCACAAGCCAAGGATCCCTCTTTGGGGATTCCTTTGTAAAAGATCTGTGGGCATATGTGAAGACCTTTACTACGCTGGATAAGGTGCAATTAAATATGCGTAGGGTCTTCTACCTCAAGGTTTTCGCTGGGGCTGCAAGAGCCAGGAGCCGTCTGTCCGGCCGTCCCCCGAGAGGTTCGTCCAGTACGAGCCGAGGTTCCTATCCAGGTAGATCATCCATGCCTAAGTACAAGCCCAACCAACCGTTCTTCCTGTGTTATGCTACTTGGGTTATTTGGATTGGAACTCAACTGCAGCTTGTAGAACTCCTTAATTACAATAGTAAAGAAACAGAGAATCTTTAAAGTATCAATACTGTAGCTTTAAGAAAAGAGAGGATTGCTGGCAATTAGAGAATTAAACGAAGTTTTAATGATTGATAAACTTAAATGAATTGCATATAGGCAATAATCCAATAAGAAGAAAGTGCAGTTTAGCAAACAATACAAAGTTGATTAACCCCTTAAAGGACCACTATAGTGCCAGGAAAACATACTCGTTTTCCTGGCACTATAGTGCCCTGAGGGTGCCCCCACCCTCAGGGACCCCCTCCCGCCCGGCTCTGGAAGGGGGAAAGGGGTAAAACTTACCTTTTTCCAGCGCTGGGCGGAGAGCTCTCCTCCTCCTCCTCCTCCTCCTGGGCTGAATGCGCACGCGCGGCAAGAGCTGCGCGCGCATTCAGCCCGTCGCATAGGAAAGCATTTACAATGCTTTCCTATGGACGCTGCGTGCTCTCACTGTGAAAATCACAGTGAGAAGCACGCAAGCGCCTCTAGTGGCTGTCAATGAGACAGCCACTAGAGGATTAGGGGGAAGGCTTAACCCATTAATAAACATAGCAGTTTCTCTGAAACTGCTATGTTTATTAAAAAATGGGTTAACCCTAGAAGGACCTGGCACCCAGACCACTTCATTAAGCTGAAGTGGTCTGGGTGCCTAGAGTGGTCCTTTAAGGACGGAGCCAAATGTACACGTTGTGAACGAAACAAAATGTAAACAAAACCTGGCATTTGCGCTACATGTCTGTCCAACCGTAATTCACCTCTTTCATAGTAAATACACCCACCCTTATTATATATCATTTTATTCAGGGGAAACAAGGCTTTCATTTAATATCAAATAATTAGCTATGAAACATAATTTAATATGAAACAAATTGGAGAAAATAAGATTTTGTTTGATTTTTTTTAGTTCTACATGACATTTTAACTGTCAATGTCTTAATACTGTTTGCTTTTACTGCAATAAAATACACATATTTGTATTCAGCTGTAACTTTTGAAAACACCATAAAACCTGTACATGAGGGGTACTGTTGTACTTGGGAGACTTCGCTGAACACAAATATTTGTGTTTCAAAACAGCAAAAAGTATCACAGCAATAATATCGTCCGGGGAAGTGCTGTTTGTGCATGAAAAATGCAAAAAACTTCACTTTTACTGGCGATATCATCGTTGTAATACATTTTACTGTTTTGAAACACTAATATTTGTGTTCAGCGAAGTCTCCCGAGTAGAACAGTACCCCCCATGTACAGGTTTTATGGTGTCTTGGAAAGTTATAGGGTTAAATATAGTGCTAGCAAATTAAATTCCCTTTACTTTCGGCATGGGTTGTCAGGCAAGTCCCGCTAATTGTAATTAATTAAGATACCTAATTATGTAAAAATATTACATAAATATATATCTAGAATTAATATATGTATATATATATATATACGTATGTGAATCTATATGTGTATATATATATATATATAATTTTTTTTAAATATTTTTATTTATATATAGGTATATATATATAGTGATATATACATATATATTTATGTATGTAGATATATATATTATTTTGTTCTACGTGTATTTTGATATAAATATATATATATATATATTAATATCACAATACAGTTAGAACGAAATAACACACATCTATATATTTTTTAATAATTTTTTTTTAATAATTTTTTTTATTTTATTTTTTAACGTATTTACATATTTAATTTTTTATATTATATATAAATATATAAAACAATAATTATATATATATTTAATCAGTATCAGTCTACTTGTAATTTGATATTATTATATATATATATAATTATATATATATTAATAGTAAAATACACCTAGACAGTGTATGTGTATGTATGTATATGTGTATATATATACTTAGATCATATATATATAATATATATGATCTAAGTATATATATATATTTTTTTTTTTTTGCACTTAATTTTATTTTTATTTTCAGACAGCAGGGGGACCACCTGTCATTTCAGGCAGCCCCCCTGCTGGCAATGCAGCAGGCAGCCTACCCGGCCATGTGATTGTGAGGTCCTCACAAGGACCTCACTCTCACATGGCCGGGGGGGCTTCCAGGGGGTCGGACGTGCCGCGGGGGGCTCCCTGGGCTTTACCGGGTAAGTAAAGAAAGACCGGAGGGCGTACAATTACGTCTGGCGGCGTTTAGAGCCGCCTAAAATAGGGTGTAATTGTACGCCCTCCGGTCTTTCTTTACTCCGGTCCGGTCTTAAATGGGTTAATAAGTATTTCCTCAGAGATGTATTAAATAAGATTCTTTAGGTTGATAGGAATAATCTTCAATAGAAACATTAAGCAGGTAGCAGAGAGTATTTGCAAAGAAACAGTTTATAGTGATTAAGCTTGATGGGAGTTGTCCTCCATATAATTAGTAACTTGAAGCAGAGAAGATTTGAGCAAGCAGAAATTAGTTCATTAATAACTGAGATTGCAGACAATAGTTGAAAGTTATACTTAAGGTTAATGTGAGTTGTCGTCCAAGAGATCAGAGTTAGAGTCCACTTGTTAAATGGTAAAATATCTGTTCTCTAGTAATCCTCTATGGCATGAAACTTATTCCTTTTATCACTTCAAAGGCTAGGACGGCTTGTCAGAGCTTGTGGAGCCGGCGTCTATACCCGGAAGTAGGTCCCACAATCACCAAGCGCCTTCTCTCTGGCGCGGTCTCTCTAAGTACTGTCAGAGAACCGTGTCAGAAGGGGGCGGGGCCGGCTCCACATAGCGGAAGTGCTGAACCCGGAAGAGATACCGCATGACATCCTGCATCAGAGCAGACCATGGTCCTCCAGGGACCACAGGGGAAGACCTTCCGGACAACACTCTTATGGTAAGCTTGCTTAATCTCCATTCTTCTCTATGGTCTGTGGGGGGGGGGACTCACATGTTTTTCCCATGTATGGGCTCTAATAACTCAGGCTACGTGGGTCCTCCAAGCTGTACGGGGATATGTTATAGAGTTTGTGTCTCTGCCTCTCCAATTGTTCCCTCCTAAAGGCATTGTTTTTTTTCCCCTACAGGATACCGACCTGGTCTCCCAGGAAATTTGGAAACTGGCACACAAAAATGCCATCCAAGAAATCTTGTTACCTACACTTGGATTTATCATCAATCTATTCCTAGTACCAAAGAAAGGCAGTGGCGTGTGCCCCATCATCAACTTGAAACCTCTCAACGCGTATGTCAGGTACCATCATTTCAAAATGGTGCGCTAGGTCCCGGTCACGTGGTACCCGCCTGGACAATGGGAGTGAGTTATGCGCCAGGTACACGTTTCAAACTGTGATACCGTCTCTAGGAGACCAGAGAGAGAGGGAGCGAGCCCGGATCTGGCCCCAGGGCAACATGGAACCCTGAATCATTGAGCCAGGACCTTACCAGGCCACCGAGCTGTGAAATGAGACCATTGAGTTTTTCCGTGCAAGAATGCCACAGAGAAGACATTGAATCTATTTTAAAACCTATGATCAGTGCTTCACTGCGTCTGAGGTTTTTACATGAGCTCCTCCAATGCAATCAGAACTTTGGTCCTGCAGTAATTCGTAATCAAACAGTTCAGCTTCTTAAAATGTTTCAAAAGAACCACATTGTTTAAGATGTTAAAGGAAGATGGAGAAAAGAGGATTTTGAAGACAACAGCTGTTTATTCAGGTTTCCTCTAGTTTCATCACTGAAATCATATCCCAAAAGTCCACAGTACAGCACACAGCCAATTCCATTCCCTCAGTGGGACGATCGGGAATCCCTGTCACCACAAGGTTGTGTTCCTCTAAAGCCCATTGTAATGAACTCTGAAATGTGGTACAAACGCCACAGCATTGCAATCGGGGAGGTGCGTGTTTGTCGACTGGTTTATCGCAGAGAATTGACAAAAGCAGATGTGTACAATATCAATAAACAGAATATTGTGGTTTTAGAAGACCGATCAAAGTTGCTTCCACACTGGTTATTGTCAGCAATTAAATGCTTAGCAAATTGGCCAGATTGCTCAGATATGAAGCAGCCCATGTATGTGGGGTTCGAGAAAGATGTCTTTAAGACCATTGCCGATTATCATGGATACCTACAGGAATCACTGCTTACATTTCAGTTGTTTGATGTTTTTGTGAATGTTCTTGGTCTCCTGCACAAAAAGCTTGTAGCCATTGAAGCTCTATAGGTTTGCTGTCTCCTTCTTCCACCAGAAAATTAAAGGAAGCTACAACTTTTAATGAGGATGATGGCACCTCAAAGGAAGCTACAACTTTTAATGAGGATGATGGCACAGAGAAATGCCACCTCTATGTGATACCAGTGGAAACAGAGCTCTGATGGTACAGACCTTTTCTCGCTGTATACTCCGTTCTAAAGAAGAGGCTGACCTGAGTGAACTTTTGTCCACAAAGCTAGTGACATTTATGATGGACAATTAGCAAGACATATTGAGTGTTCCTTTATCTTTGAAAAATGCAGTAGAGGATTATCTTGGTCATCAACGACGCGTTCAAATAAAATATCCAGGAGCTGATATGGACACCACACTTCATTCTAGTGTCATACAGCCCCATGCCACGCCATATCAATATGAATACCAGAGAGTAAGCAAGCCTTAATATGCATTAAAACTCTTACTGGAGGATATTATCACAAATAAGCAGTTATCTTCAAAGGAGAGAAAAAAAAGGCTAAAACAGTTCCAGAGATCACATCAAGAGGTGTACAAAGAGCGACTACCTACTCCTGAGAATGAAGCAGCACTCTTTCCAGAGAAAACAAGTCTAAAATCACATTTGTCCTTTTTTTACGCTAAAATGTCCATTTCAGAGGACCAGAAGCTTTCGCATGTAGCTTTTTGGTTTATCTTGGTGGATGATTGGCCTTCAATTGGCAACTTTTTGTCTGATAATTTCCATAGCTTGACGCATACAGTGGTTTGCTATGGGGGAAAAAAAAATACGGTATGTAACTACTGAAAACTAAGAACTATATAAACGTAAGCAACGAAGAGCAGCATGATACAAAATATTCCTTATTTCAGTATTTTTTGACTGTCTACTTTTAGCTTTTCATTTTTGAAGCTTCACTTTAAAACCTTTATTTATTTATTTTTAAACACAAACGGACTACTGAGTATATGAACTACAGGAAGGCTGAACTTGATGGACGCAAGTCTGTTCAACTATGTAACTATGTAAAATGGAGGGGATCCACTGTGTTTGTGACCTACTTTAGCTGTCAGATTGGATGGCCAAATTGGACCTAAAGGATGCATACCTCAAGCAACTGCAACTTTCTGCAATTCATGTGGGATGGAAAGAAATGGAGATTCAGATGCCTCCCATTTGGACTCTCCTCAGCCCCGTGGTGCTTTACCAAAATTCTGAAGCTGGTGGTCGCCTTTCTGAGGAGCCGAGGTATACATATCATCATCTACCTCGATGACATCCTGCTAATGTCGTCTTCCCAAAGCACACTGCATATGCACCTGGCCTGTACCATGACCCTCCTCCAAAATCTGGGGTTCCTAATCAACTAGGAGAAATCCATTCTCTCGCCCACGCAACACATAGAATTTCTGGGGTCGCGGATAGATTCAACACAGACTCCAACTACCCATGTCCAACGTAAAGTCTATCAAAAAAGAAATCTCTCTCAACTGGCTCGTATGGTCAGCCTTCTATCCAAGCAATTTTTTCAGGACCGCTCCACTACAGGGCACTACAACGCCTTCAAGCGGCCTACCTCCGAACAGGTGCCTCCTACGAAGATGCTATGACCTTGGATATGGAAGCCAAAGAAGAACGCAAATGATGACTCTGCCGCATGGAGAAGTGGAATGGACATGCCAGCTTCGGCACGGCTCCAGATGTGATTGTAGAATCCAGTGCGAGTCTACATGGTTGGGGCGCACGCGGCGGAGTTATCTCCACGAGCAGAAGGTGGTCCGAGGAAGAGAAAGGCTACCACATCAATTGTCTGGAACTCCTGGCCAGCTCATTTGCAGTCAGATGCTTTTCCCAAACAAGCTCTGAATGTTCTATTCTATTGAGGATGGACAATGTATCGGCGGTCAGGTACATCAACTGTCTAGGCTGTACACGCTCCAGGATCCTAGAGAACATGGGCTGCGGTTTTTGGCATTATTGCCTATACCTCGGAATCTCAGTGACAGCTGAATACATTCCCGGCCTCTCCAACACAACAGCCGATTGGAACTTACGTCACCTCCGCTACTCCAGCAACTGGATCCTCTATTTTTTGTACAAGTTTTGGATATTTGGGGCCCACTCGAGATCGACCTTTTTGCATCTCGGTTGAACACTCAACTCCCCAAATTTTTCAGTTGGAGACCAGACCCGGAGGCTCTAGCAACAGATGCATTTTTACAAGACTGTTCACACCTGTAACCACAGTCTTCAATTTTTGACCAACCTTTTTGATTCTGTTAAAGCATATCGTACCATTAACCTATATCGGTCAGCTATCTCAGCAGGCCACAAGGTTATTGAGGGTACAGCGCTTGGATGGCATCCGTACATATGTCGACTCCGTGTTATCTTTCTCTCTAGACCCCCTAAATCTTGTTACTCTTCATTGTGAGATGTTAATATTGTCTTATCTTTTCTTGAGAATTGTCATAACGAAGAGTTGTAACTTAACTGTCTGCGAAATTGGTGGTTCTTTTCTGCTGAATCCCATATAAAAAGGTTTCAGATGTGAGAGCGTTGGATATCGATGCCCGCTCATTCACTTCTGAAGGTGTCCTTTTCGATATTTCTTGTAGGACTAAGACATCTTCCCGTTCTACTGCCTACCTGTCATTTCCTGTAAGACCGAACCTATGCCCTGTTCGATGTTTACAGGAATATGAAGCGAGAACCACGGCTCTTTGCCACCCAGATATGCATCAATTGTTTATCTATTTTCGCAAACCACATCTACCAGTATCATCCCCCACTTTGGCCTGTTGGGTAAAATGGGTAATGGCATTAGCGGATATTGATGTTTCCATGTTTTCCCCACACTCTGTTCGGGGGGCTATGGCCTCTAAAGCCTCATCTGTAGGTTGTAGATTGGAAGACATTCTGAAAGCAGCGGACTAGTCTTTAGAATCTACTTTCAGGGATTTCTATTTTAAACCCATCAGTCATTTTTCAGGACAGGTTATAGACCAGCTTTGAACAAGCATAATGTGAGCCTCTGTCTTTAATAAAATACCCAGATTTTACCAATATCATGATGTAAAGTTTTTATTGAAGACAGAGGCAAGTATTATTCCCCCCTGCCCTCCCATTGAACTATCTCTACTGGAATACGGTAAGTAGGTTGTTTATTTTCTTGGCTATAATGTGTTTCATTAAGGTTAAGGGGATTACGTTTGACACGTAGTGCATGGGTTCTAATATTTATGTTGCTTACTAACCTAATTGATTACTGATTTTATATACTTACCTATTGGTTAGTATAATTGTGGGTGATGATGATTGCGCATTACCATACTGTTTCTTTTCTTTTAGCCTAACCTGCTTCACGGACTACTTCCCTGAAAGTTCAAAACTGCGATGTATGGTTCGGCAGTTCATTGGAGTTTGTCCTGCTATTTGGAATTATATTGTTCCACCAAGTTTGAATTTATATAGCTTTGGGATCAACAGAAAGAAGAAGTGGAGAGATAGTTCCTGCCCTATATAGGATTGTGCCTGTATTTCATTGGATGATGTGTTATGAATATGATGTATGTACAGAATGTTATTTTTTTAATTTTCCATTGTTTTTTTCGAACTATGTTAACGTTATCTTGCTTTGCTGCAGAGGGAATTAAAGAAAGAGTGCAGCATAATACACACCTCTGTTTCTTTAATAAAATCAAGACTTTACGTCATGATATTAGTAAAATCTGGTTATTGTCTAACAAATATTTATTAAAATAATGAAGGAGATTATGAAAGTTTCAGTTCCCTAATAAAACTTGGTACGATCCCCATCAGGTAATATGGATCATCAAGATAATAGTATCTCATGAAAGACATTATTGCAGCTTAAAATAACAAATACATAAAGGAGAAAGAAGGAAATGAATACTTTGAGCAAACTCACTGTATTGGCCATCTACCTTCATCCCCACGCAGTTCTTCAGTGGCAAGCCAGGAAGAGAGTTTGCAGTGCCTTTCACTCCCAGGACATCGAGACCCACATGCTGCCTGTATTCATTCTAAAAAAATGGGGTGATATTTTAAAATAAAAAATGTAAAAAAAAAAGAAAGAATTTAAGAAAGCGAATTAAGAGGAGAAGCAATATCAGCACACCAATCGGAGAAGAAGAGGTGAACATTTTAATGGACACAGGACAGGAAGGAACAGATCTGGATTTATTGTATTTTACTTTTTTTTAAGATTCATACTGTACCTGAGGAAGTCTTGCAAAGGCTAGAGAATAAATGCATAGGACCAGCAGCTTTTATACTTTATGTTATCAATAAATCTTTTTGTACCTGAACTGGCTTCCGAGTCCTTGGGAAACTCAAAGACAAACAGGGTGCTGATAGCTCCCTGGGAACAAAGAGTGTAGGAAGCTTTTAAGCGCATTTATACAGTTAACCTGATGATATTGAAGTTAGTTTCTTATTCGGCCATTATTAATTTTTATATTTCACAGTTCATAATATTTACATACATTTTGAATGAATAAAAAAGTTAGATGAATAAGAAGCTATCACTGAATAAGAAGCTGACAGAATAGGAAGCTAACTTCAGCCTGTGAATAAGAAGCTGGCCAAATAAGAAGCTAACAATATTATGCTAACCTGTGAGTGCAATTCAAGTCAAAACAGAGGCATATATTGTAACATTGTTACAATATGGTTGTGTGACGGACCGCCTGGCACCCCAACCTCCGTCAATCGCTGCTTCCTAGTAATCCTGGAGTACCATAAGCACTGCACCGGACACCATAACTACTGTAAACCCCACAAAGCGCCGCAGCTTGGTTAGGGTCTTGCTGTCCTCCACCCACTCTGGACCCAAGACCAGGATCCAGCTTCCAGTGGGTGGACCTCTCCTAGTCCAGAGAGCAAAGCAGGCTGCTCTTACAAGAGCAATCGTTGTAACCCAAGGGAGTATAGTGATTATAGCAATCCCCAGAGTGAATATAGCTCTCCAATCCCCCCAAACATAAGCCTAGACTTCATGAAGGGTAAAACTAATCTCTTCTTCCCAGAGGGAACTGGCCTTATATGCAGGTCCCCATGCAAGGAGCACTCCCCCCTGGACCTGAGAGTAGACCACTGTAAAAACACATACACGGTTACATTGGCTTTCAGGTCCAGGACACCCCACACAAAATAGGTCAAACCCTCCCTTGGGCCTGGGAGATAACTCGATTATCTCCCAGCACAGAGAACACTTTTACAAAAAACCCCAAATACCTTTAAACACAAAAACCCCCCACAAAAGTTACATCTCCTGATGGCCCCGATCTGGGTGACCAACAGATCTAAAAATCACCTAGATCGGTTCAGGGGTTCAGGAATTTCCTGGAAGTCATAATTTCACTGACCGCACGCGTGGTCCCATTCCCAAAACCGTTCCAGAGAACGGGGCGTGTGGTCAGGGCCGGCCTTTGGTGTTCCGACGCCCTGTGTGAGCCAATCTTGTGGTGCCCCCCGCCATCTTTGTTTGATCCCCTTAGAAAATTTCAGGCACATTCACAAACTGTGGCCTGCAAACCCTTCAACAAATCCCTGCCCCATTCATCAGCCCCTGCCCCCCTTCATCAGTACCCTGCCACCCTTTATCACCAGTCCCCTACTCCACTTTATCACCAGCCCCCTGCCCCCCTTTATCACTAGCCCCTTGCCCCTTCAATAAAACACAATTGTTATATATATATATATATATATATATATTAAAAAAAGCAATAAGCACAAGCGCTTACATTAAAGACTGCTGCTCCCTGTATCCAGCTGTCAGTTTTTCCCACTCCACCGACTGAAGAGCAACTGTGCCCTGACACCCACTGAGCGGATCCTTCCGACGTCACACCCCCACGCGCCTCCTCCACACTCCTTCTGCATTCCAATTCGGGCCGGTTTGTGAGTGACCGACTGCGAGCTGTGTCGGCCACCTGGTGCCCCTGTTGCCATGGCACCCTGGTTGGCCGTACAGCTGGCACACCCTGGTTACAGTCACACAAAAAGTCAGACAGTCAGGCACGGTTACACAGGCAGACGGTCACACACAGAGTACAGTCTCATACACACACAAGCAGACAGTCAGACACTGTCAGTCACAGATCCTGGAAGTCCAGCTGTGTTTGGGAGTTTCAGTATCCGAAAACAGTTCCATGAACTCGACGATTAAACACCGCTGCCTGCGTTTGCGGGAACAAGATGGCCGCCACCTCGTGGTCATTCATGCGAACGGTAGCCACCAAGACAAACACTTAGAACACTGAGGTGGAAAGTGTTACAAACTGTCAATTAGGCTTAACAAGCTCCAGGGTGGTCTCTGGTTCGTTCAGCTGTTCGAGAACCGAACCATATAATCCCAATTGCACGAACAGAGCCAAAGTATTTTTAGCCAGGTCTATTCCAGGGGGTCATAATCCTGAGGCAGGAGGCTGGCAAGAACCCATGATGAGGTTCAGTTTGTCACAGGTTATCTTTCCTGTGTCTTTTTAGGGTCCAGCAGAAACTTCACTTTTGTTGTAAGTAAAGATTTGAAAGGGTACCTGTCATGGATCCACTGATTTTTGCTACGTTTGAAAAGCAGAAATTCTATCATATGTAAAGATTTTCACAATCTTCAATTAATTGTTGGAGATCGAAGTTAAATTAGTGATGGGGTAACAGAGAAACTCTCTTGCAAGCGTTTATCATTCTCTCTAGCACAGCACCTACATATTCATCATAGTCTAGGAGCTTGGTTGGCCCCATGTGCTGAAGTTTCTGTATTACTGAGTCAAAAAGGACACTAGGCTATCAACAGAAAGCTTGCAAAAAAAACAAACACAAAATGTAGTGCTTGCTTCTGTCTAGCAGTGTAGTCCCTGTAGAACCTAATTTTTATAACTGCACTGCATTTTGCATGTTTAGCCACTAGATGTCACAGTAGTTATATTCATGCAGTGATTGGCAATTATTTGCTTGCAGATCTAGAATGTGGATTATGTGACTATCATTAACCTAGTATATTCTACACTTATGTGGTATACGAGGTCAGATAAGAGAAGACCTTCACAACTACTAATATTTAACATTTACCGTTAAAGGAACACTCCAGACACATAAAGCACAGACAGCAGATCTGCAGCTTTTGCAATCTGTATTTACAAAATGCAGAAAACAATACATGCAACCTGGTGTCATGGGAGTTGTACCCCAACACGCAGGAAATAGGAAAACCCACAAGAGGTGGATTCAAAAGACATATTACCAAGCCTTACAATGGCCAGACTTAACGTATTAAATTAGCGAGAATCAAAGTCAAGAACAAATCAAGGTAAAGGATACAGAAATACACAAAGTCAACACAAAGCCAGGTCAGGATACCAGAAATCAGAAGTCAAATACGAACCCGAAGTCAGGATACCAGAAATCACAAGTCAAATATGAAGCCGAGGTCAAACACAGGAAATCAAAAGGGAATCTCTAGGAGCACTAAACGAGGATCTAACAAGAAACCACGATAGGGAAATGAATAGAGTCTAAAACAAGCCTTAAATAGGCTCAAAAGAGTTCCCATTGGTACACGTCATCTCTGTGACCCTAGATGACATCGTCCCTTTACGGTCATGACAGCATAGCAATATTTTATTTATAGGGCTGCAGTTCGTCCAGTGAGACCCTAACTGAGCAGCAACCTGACTCAACCTGTCACCCTTATGGAAACATGAAGAGGGAGGGCCCTCAAGGATGAAACTGGTCCCAGTGGATCTGTCCTGAACTCTCTCCAGCACCTAGAGTGGCCGCCCATTGTGAGAAAGATGCACAGAGGGGCTGGGGATGAAAGCAACACACAGAAGGCCCTGGGGGTGGAAATACAAAAGGCTGGGGGAGATAGACAGGCTGGGGGTGAAAGACACCAATGGAGCTGGAAATAGTACAAGACACAAAGGTGCTGGGAGAGAAGGAGACCCACAAAGGGGCTGGGGAGAGTAAGACACACAAATGGGGGTTGTATGAGATACACAATGGATGTGTAAGACACACAATGGGGAAAAGACATTTTAAAAAGAAGATAAGAAACAAAAGGCGGGTTAAGAGGCACGCAGGTGAGATAAGAAATCAGTGTTATCAGGATGTGATGACGTAGACGCATGCATCACGTGGGGTTGCGTGAGGCGAACAACCCGGATGCGGAGAGAGAGTTAGACAAGCTGGCTGCTTCAATTGGAGAAAGAGACAGGGGTGCCGCTTTCTGTGGAAGGCAAACGGTTACGGAGAGACATGGTAACCGTGGAAATTGCAGGCGAAACAGAGCAGAAACGCTCAGAAACGCAGAGTGGGAGAGGAATAAGAAAGATAAAGGGAGGCTGACCAGACAATGCAGGTAGCTGCCCATCAATCCAGTAATGATTGCAAAGGCTGGTGATTGATGCAGTTGGAAAAGCTGATTAATGTTAAAGAGCAAGCGGTACAAAGAAACAGGAAAACAATGGACAAAACCAGAATTTACAGAGTTAAAAATTGTCCCCGATTTATCTTGGGACACCATAAAAAAAAAAAAGAGAAAATCTTTTGCTGAAGTCACTGGGATACTAAGAAAAAATACAAAGAAGAAAGGAGAAAAAGAAAACAAACAACAGAGAAACCAAGGATAAAGATAAATAAGTCCTAAAGGCTCCCTGTAATTGCAATGCAACCCAAAGGGAAATAATTAAAAAATAACTTTTAATAAATTCCTTCTAAAAGTCAATACCTAAATAAATAGGTGAGAAATAACACATAAATAATGATTGAATGAAACCTGGAGAGAGTGGAGAATAAAGCTTACAAAGTAGCTAGGTAGTATCACAAAGAAAAAAAAAAAAGGGTAGTAGCCTAGTGGATCATAAAGACATCCAGTGGTGTCTAGAATATATCTAGCTATGAAACCCTAATATCGTTATAACTAACTCCTAACTCCCAGTACTCTTAGGCTGAAGTCATCTACCTAAGTTAAACAGAGAAAAAAACTCAATAGAAGGTACATAGAGGTTGTAATAGCTAAAAATAAAACTAAAGAGAGGGTGGTCTATCCGGAGCATAATAAATGATCTAATACTGGCTGCAGCATCGTCCCCAATAAATCTCTAGCCACCCGCTCACTAAAAAGTCCCGACGCGCGTTTCCCTTGAAAAGCCCTCGTGGGCAGAATAAATCACAGATATATCACAATACTAATGTAAATAATCACACTAAAGAGAGCAATAGTAAATTAACTAAAAAGAAATATGGAGTAATGGAACACGGAATAGTGGTATAACATTGAATGAAACAAGTGTGATAGGCTGAATGAAAAGATTACGAATTAGAGGATATTATAATTAGAGGATGTAACCCACAATTATGCATTGAAGGAAATCTTATAATTAAGAATATGGTGTTTAATCTAAGGTACATTTTATTGTAGATTAAGATATAAATTCATTTTTTTCTCCCTTATCTTCTTTCAAATTGAAAAACATAAGACAGAATATCTGGTTCGTAGCTTAGAATAATTTTTAACAAGATAATGTATTCTTATGTGTATGTCCGCATCCCCTTTTGGTTGTCGCTTGTTAGCCACGTAACAAGAGTAGCCATATGATTTCTATTCTTCAATGGCTTAATTTCTATTTTGCATGTACTATAGGGGTATACATGCAGATGTCTGGTCCGAGGGATCGGGACACTAGGGCTAAAGGGGAAATTAGGTTCTGTAAAAGAACCACAATGCTGTGTATAATGTTTTTTGTATTGTATGGTTGTTACCTGGATGGATGGTGCGAGTTCCCTAAAACTGCATTAAAGCCAATAAAAGATGGTTAGAATGCTTTATTAAAATGCTCAAGGCCTGAATAAGCCATAGAAATGAGCAGCATTCATTGAACTTATTCAAAAAGAAAAAGCTCAATTATGCTTCATTCAAGAAACCCACTGGGTAAAATCGGAGAGGCAATTTTTCATTGGGAAACAAATGGCCCACTTAATTAATGCTCCATCACAAGCAAGTAAAAGAATATGGGTCAAATCTTTTTTTCCCCAAAAATATAGTAGAAAAAGTTGAACAATTGGCAGTCGGTAATGTTATTATAGCAGGTGATTATAATTGCATACAAGATGTAATGATGGATAAGAAGGTTAGAACAGAAGTAACTAGGGCTTATGTATAAAAGCTAGGGCTTTTTCTTCAATCTTAAATAAATCAATGCTATATGATGCTTGGAGAGTTTTCCACACTACCGATAAGAAGTATACTCATTTCTCTTTTAGACATTGTTCCTATGCTCGTATTGATGTATCAATTACTATTTAATGTTAGGAAAAAAAAAAAAGATATATATACAAACAGTAAGTTGGTCGGACCATAATGTATTGGTTTGGGAAATACATAAAAATAAAATAAAGAGACCAAATTAATGGAAATTAAAAGATAGTTTGCTAAATTCAGAAGAAAATAGGCAGTATATAAAACCATGACAAGCTATTTCTTTCATGAAAATCAAGAGTCAACTAGTAGTAATAAGTGGTGTGCATATAAAGCGGTGATAAGAGGACACCTGATTAAAATAGAAAAAGAGATAATATGTCAACATTATTAATTAAGTTCTACAAAATAGATAAATTAAAACCAAGAGTCACCAAGTAAAGTAAGAGCTAAAGAAATGCATGAACTTAAAGAGAAAATAAACAGACTTAAGATAGACAGAATAAATAGAAACCTAGAAAAGTTAAAACAAACATGGCGTGTCAAAAACAATAAAGTTAACAAATTCTTAACTAATAAAATAAAGAAAAAAACAAGATAAAACAGAATAAAAAAGATAGTTCATCAGAATGAGATATGCCTAGCTCCGGAAGAGATAGGCCAGGCATTTAATAAATATTATAGCACTTTATATAATTTACCGATTTTGGGAGGGCAGGAACAAATAAAAAAAAATATTTACAAAACCTAGATATAAGACAGGTCCCAGAGGAAAAACAGAAGTTATTAAATGCCCCAATTCAAGATTCAGAAATGATTAAAGCTATAGGTAGCTTGAAAAGAAATAAAATGCCCGGCCCAGATGGATTCACAGTTACCTCTTTTTAAAATCCTAAAGAAAAAGTAGTACCAGAAATGACAAAACGGTTTAATGACATGATTAAAAATACTGACATGCCTCTAGAATTATTACAGGCAAATATACTACCAATACCTAAACCAGACAAAGATCCTACCTCAGTATTAAACTACCGGCCAATATCATTAATTAACATGGATGTTAAAATACTATCATCAGTTTAGATTAAAATAGGTAGTTGCCTATATAATTCCTAAAGATCAAATTGGTTTTGTACCAGAGAGAACTTCTGTGAATAACATAAGGCGGATTATCGACATTATAGATGCAGCTAGAAATAAGAAGGGATAATTAGTTTTAATAGCAGTCGATGCCAAAAAAGCCTTCAATTGCCAACTGGTCTTTTTTTATTTAAAACTCTAGAGGCTTTTGGATTCAAGGTTTTTTTTTTTCTTAGGGCTATAAAGGAATTAAACAGCAATCCTACTGCTAGAACTGTTGGACAAAATATACGTGCAGACTGGTTCCGATTAAGTAACGGGACACGACAAGGATGTCCTTTATCACCATTAATCTACTTTTTAACTATAGAAATTCTAGTTCAAAAGGAGAAGACTCAATAAGGAAATAAGAGGTTTTCCAGTTGCTCAAGAGGAACATAAGGTCTGCATGTGTTCGAATGATGTTATGCTGACGTTAAATTATCCACTATCATCTGTACCAGCCCTATTAAAGGAAGTGGAATCATACTCAAATGTGTCTAACTACAAAATAAACATTAATAAAATCAACAGTAATGCCAATAAAAAAACTTAGAAACAGAAAACATCCTAAAAGAAAAATATAGAGTTTTGCCTGGACAAAAAATAAAATAAAATTAATTATCTTCGGATTAAGATCATCCCTAATATTGAAGACATAATGAGAAATAACTTTCTAGATATGTTGAAACAGACTAATTACTTATTACAAGGATGGGAAAAAAGGGATGCAGTCTTGGTTGGACAGAATAAATGCAATAAAGCCATATATCCTGCCCAAATCGTTATATCTTTTCTGACATTTACCACTAGTAGTACCAACAAGTTGGCTAGATATGCTCCATACTAGTTTTTTAAAGTTCATGTGGAGGAATAAAAAAAACATGGATTGCAGCTAGAAAGTTGACCCTATCAATTAAAAATATGGCATTGGCTTTCCTCTGGTTAAAGATTACTATCACAAAAAAGTATAAGGTGGAGTATCTTACATACGCTTTTCAAATAGTTCTATGATATGTCTTGTAATCCTCTCTGAAATACTTTATGGCCCATAAAATTAGCCAACATTCGAAGTCTTTTTCCTGTCCTACAGCCCTTAGGATGTGAGCAATTTGCTCCCTTTACTTACGGACATGAAAAACAAAGATTTTTAACTGATGTCTTACACGAGGTAATGCTGCTTGATGGATTAGTCAGTTCTCATCCAGTTTCCCAAGAAGTATTGAAAGCGACAGATATTGACAGAGTGTTTGACTGGATCGCATATAAAAAGGGGGCAGCCTTAATTCGAATGTTGGCTAATTTTATGGGCCATAAAGTATTTCAGAGAGGATTACAAGACATATCATAGAACTATTTGAGAAGCGTATGTAAGATACTCCACCTTATACTTTTTTGTGTTTGTATTACTTTGTGGGTGAAGGTTAAGGGGACCTCACCAGGGTGTTAGAGTTACTTGCATACTTGCACATAGCTTGTATTGGGTCACTGTTATCTATTTTGTAATAAAGATTACTATCAAGCTAATATTATAGGACATATTTATATGACCCAAGAAACAAATATAGAATCGGAAATAAGGTATAAAATTGAAAAAAACAGATGTTGGGCTATAAGGAGCCCTACTATGCTATCTGGGATATTTCTTATGATAAAAATAAAAGCACAAAACTCAGCAGCTTTGTCGTAGAGAATTTATTTAATATGTGGTGGCAAATAAAAAAAAAACATAGGCATACAGAAGCAGATATTGGGCAACTTAAATATTAATGTCTTTGAGTTTAATGTACAAGATTCAAATTTAGAAGCTTGGAAGAAAGCAGGCATAGTTAATATTAAGCAACTGTTTATAGGCAATTTAATTAGCGTTTTTCTCAGCTAACACAGGAATTTGATTTGAATAATAGAAACATCTTCCTTTATTTAAGGGTTAAACACTTTCTCGAAGCCTCTATATACAAGGGCAATAAACTCATGATGAAATAACTAGAAGAAATATTTGATAGACATAAAGTAACAAAAATAATGTAAAAAGTTTATAGCTGCTTAAGCTTAAAAATATGATAATAATCATCAGGAAACCAGGTAAAAATTGGGTAATATGCTGCATATAGAAATTAATCCAGATTAATGGCTTGAGGCATGGAAAAGATATAATGAATCACTCAACTGTACTAATATATTGGAAAACCAATTTAAATTCATACAATTTTGGTACTATGTACCTACTAGGCTGGCAAAATTCTCACATATCCACAGTTTCAAATGTTGGAGATGTGGTAAAGCAGAGGGGGACTATATCCACATTTTGGTGGGATTTTAACATAATTAAAAAAAATTTGGAAATTGATTTTTAAATAATTACATTTGGTTTGGTAATGTTAGTATTGACACAAAACCTGAAATTGCTTTATTACATTTAAAGTGGGCGATGATAAATAAAAAAACAATCCCTGCTGATATTTCATTTTTTGTTGCAGCTAAAATATTAATAGCTAAAAAATGGAGCAAACAGATTAAATTCAATGGCCACAGTTAAGAGAACAGATGCTTTTTTCAATGTAGTACGGAACAGGGACTGTCTTGGACAAGTGCTAAGGCCAGACAAGAAAGCATTATTCTAAAAAATTGGCAAAACATTATGGAAAAGTAAAAATTGATTTCTTAAGTATTATGATTGTGGAACTCTTCCCGCCCATCCAGGTATATATGGTGTATGTTTGAACTGAATGTTATGTTATAAATGTATCTGACTTTCTAAAATGAATAATCTGGTAGATTTGAATGATATAAATATTATATGTAACGCAATTGTGTTTATTTAAATATGAAAAATATAATTGAAACAAAATAAAAAAGAGTCACCCAAGTGAAGATGCTTTGGGGGGGGTGCCAAAATCATCTTTGCATGTGTACCCAAAAATCCTTGCACCGGACCTGCAGACAGTTATTCTACATGGATAAGTCTGCTGTGTTTGGTGACTGCAACTCTAGAATACTTAGCCAGCAAGCTCCTTCCATTAACTGTTAAGGTTCTGTCACAATAACTGGGGCTCCACTACATCATTGCCACATGTCCTTCATTGTCAGGGTAAAATTACAATTTATGCAGACCAATACAGAGATCCTTCTAGTTAAAACAAAGCAAGCTGTGGCAATGTCTCTCACAAGAAATTAAAAACAAAAATTAAAAAAATCACAAATCAGTAACATCTATCTATATTCTGTAAATCTAAGACTAGACAATGTGAATAGAAGACTAATTCTAAATTGTTACTAGATGACAGGGAGGAAAACACCCTCAAAATACTGTTATGAAGATATTCAGCAGAGAAGAGCTCAGTAAATAGTACAGTCTTATCAGTATTTGTGCTGATAGGAAGCAAACAAGGCTCAATCACAAAATAAATGCCTGCCACACACAATGCAGACCATGTATATGCATGAATGCAATGAAACCCCCTTTAGATTAGAGAGTCTGGAGCCTGAATTCTAAATACTGCAAATTCCTACCACAGCAAGAGACCTGCTTTTGGTCACATGAACAAGATTAAATTATTACGTTTTATCAAGAGCTGAACGGATTTGTAATACTCTAATCTCTCCGACTCAGTTACAGACTGATGAACTACATTACAGTACTTTACATTCGGGTGTTTATTCACAAAACATCAATTTATAGTGAACTGAAAAATAATTACATAAATTTGTATTTAGGGCATATATGGCAAAATACTTGTTTGGAAACAATCTTGAAATTGGCTATACTTTTTTTTAGTTTTTGCATTTCAGTTCCATTTTTAGTGAGTAACCTCAAGGTTGTCTTCACATATGGATATGCAGGGCAATTGCCGGGGGCCCAACAAGCATAGTGGCCCCATCACGTTACCCATGTGCCAAGGCTGACAGGGGAGATACTTTTATCTCCCCTGCAGACCTATGCAAAGTTGACCTCGCTGTCTGCCTTCCTGGCCGGTGGAGAGATCAACCCCTCACACACACACTGCATCCCCTCACGCACACACTGCACCCTTCACTGCAGTCTGTGTGTATTTAGCAGTCCGTGTGTGTATGTGTGTGTGTATTCAGCAGAGTGTGTGTACATGTATTCAGCAGGCTGTGTGTATTCGGCAGTCTGAGTATGTATTGCATTTATTGGGGGTACCAATAAATATAAGCTTAATTTTATCGATAATTTAAAGTTTTATTCTTGACTGTGATTCTGTAGGCAGGGCCCCAGTGCACTGCTTTGCGCAGGGACCTCTAATGCTGTTAATATGGCCCTGAGTAACCTCTCTAGCTATTGTTCCCGTATTCCATATGGGCTATAATGGAGTGCTTGTACTCAGAGTGGTACCTCTGCTGTAGATTCTCCCAGGTCCCATAGTGAAGCAGTGATTATAACTCCTGCACACCTAACCATCAACTGAGACTTGATGAAGGGTTCAAAATTAACTGGTTTATTATGTCCAGGTTGCCTGTGTGTATACAAATGACCACCAGCATGTAACAGTAAACCCGTCCAGGAGTCTATGCCTGGGAGATAAGTAAGTTTGCTTTTGCCTAAACTAATTATCTTCCAGGCACTCGAGATACAATATATAAAAACATAAAACACCCCAAAATACATATAAAACAGATAGGAACTCCCACACGGTACGATTCCATCCCCGGATAGCCTAGATCTGAGCACCCAAGTTGTCCAAATAGCGCTCAGATCCATGTAGTATAGCCGACTCGCACACGTGGCTGTTGCCCAAAATAGTTCCAGGAGAAACAAGATAGCGGCCAGTCAACTTTTAGGAGTTCCTATGCGAGTGTAAACTAAGGCTCCCCCTGGCTCGTAGGGAGTGAATGTTCCACTCATTCGCGAATGTCTTTTCCCGGAAGAGTGCTCTCCGGGCTTGTGTGTGAGAGGAGCAGGAAACGGTACGATTTTCCCATTGTTCACAAGGTAGAGTATCCGCACTATAGTTCCATGAACTCGACAACCAGGTACCGCTGCCTGTGTTCGGGAGACAAAATAATCGCCATTCCCTAGAGCACATGTGTTCGGTTATACAAATGGCAGCCATTTAGAGAAAATATCTGAGTTAATTGCTCCTTTGAAGGTAACGAGCCAGGAGGGTGGTCAGTGTTCGGTAGTCTGAAAGTACCGAACCAAGGGGAAACATATTGTGTTTGGTTATACGGGTAAAGCTAACTTATGAAGTTCTTCACGTGTGCGTTACCAGAATTAAATGTTTGTCTTGTTCCTATGGTACAGCACTGCAGAATATGTTGACATTATATCAATAATTGTAAATTGAACTCTAAAATGTGTTTAAAATTGTGTCTCATTAAATTTTCTATCAGAATCAGACTATAGTGTATTTTTTTTAAAGCTATTAATAATTGTAATAACATAAGTCTGTTTTACCTGAATTTGACAAAAGCTCCCTATGTTATTGAATTTTTCTGTATTTTGTCACCTAAAGACTATTCTCACTACCCCTGGTTCCCTGCACCTATCCCTCCAAACCCACTACCCTGAAACACCATTCTCCCCAACAGTAATCGTAGTCCAGAAAGCCACAAAGACTATAGCGGGAGTTATGTGCAATTCGTCTGGAACGCTGGTCCTAACTGCCGGTCAACTCCTACCCCTGCCCTTTAAACAGCGGCACTATAAATGTATAAAAAAAAATATTTCAAATATTTCCTCCACTTCCAGTCCAGCTAGAAGATCGCTTTTTGGAGGGAAGGTGTCTCAAACTGGGTGGAACAATCGCTTCCTGGGAGCGCTCCTTAATTCGCCCAAAGGAACTCCCAACATTTGACCGTCCAAAGCACTAATCGCTCTGCAACACTTTGGGGCATGGACAACGTGTGCGGCCAGTCAAAACTTTACCCCAGTGGCGTTTTGTCATCTCTTCATGGATCCGTGTGCTATTTTGCCTCCATGGTCATTTGGATTAGAGCTATCCGGGGATATATAATGTGTGGGGTTCCTGTATGTTTTTATAATGTTTTTGTGTTGTGCTCTCTGGATCTGATAATTAGTTTAGCGAGCCTCATCTCAATTATCTCCCAGACTCTGGGATCACCAGAGGCACCAGAGTGGGATCACTGTATTGTGAATAGAGACCCCATGCAGGGGTTGTGTATAAATTACTGTTTGTAAGGGCTTACCTTGGTTGGAGTCCATAGTGCAGAGATGTTTGCTGACCCTTGCAGATAATCACAGCCCACGGTAACCAGGTATCAAGCCACCTGGGCGGTGAATCTGTGAACAGGGGCTTGGCAGAAACAATAACTGGGTACGTAGAAAAAGACAAAGGCCAATTCATGAGAGTAGTCAGGCACTGTTCCAAACGTTAGGGCAGGCAGCGCACAGACAATAACGAAGAATCCAAAAGCAGGAGAACAAATCAGCCTGGAAATCAAGGAAACATAGGCAACAGCTAGAGAAACAGGTAACAATGAACTTACACTGCCCTCGGGGAGATGCAGTGTTATATACCTGGGTAATGAGCAGCTAAATGGAAGTTGCCTCAGGTGGACTTAAAACGACAGGTAGTAGCGACAAGAAAAGTCCAGCCCCCTAGTGCTGCAGGCAAGGCAAGGCTAAAATCACACTGATAGCACTGGCTCAGAGACAGGAAAGCAGGCAGTATACTGAAGGACCTGGCATCAAATTCCCTGTAAGACACTTGTGGGGTGGCTACGGTATCAAAAGGGAATATATTATGTAGTGTTAAAACCAGTGTAGCAAGGTCTCTAGGTGTCTCTTGGTCGCTGCTTCTCTTATCCTTCTCTGGTCCTGGATTCAGCTACAGCATACAGTGATCATTGTGACCATTCCTGCTGCAAAAAAGTCAGTGCTCCATCAGCTGATCATCTGCAAAGGTAGCCTTCTGGAGGAACACACTAAGACTCTAACCTGCACACTATTATTTAGAGAGACATTTTACACAGCGTGGGAAAGTTCTTTGGAACTTCCCCACGCTGTGTAAAATGACTCTCTGGTTGATTGAAAGCAACCAATCAGAGTGTTATAAGTCAAATTACACAGCATGGGAAAATTCCAAAGAGCTTTCCTATGCTGTGTAAAATGACTCTCTGGTTGATTAAAAAGCAACCAATCAGAGTGTTATAAGTCACATTACACAGCATGGGAAAATTCCAAAGAACTTTCCCACGCTATGTGAAATGACTCAGAGCATTCTGATTGGTTGGATTTCAAGCCAACCAATCAGAGTGCTGTGACAAGTAAATGTAGAGACTTACCTGGCTTGGAATCAACCAATCAGAGTGCTTTAAGTGAAATTGCAGGGCGTGGGAAGGCTTTATAAGTCATTTTGCATGGTGCCCTCACTGGGTGAAGGATTCTTTTTTTAGCGTTGCAATTATTATTATTTTTGTGTATATTTTTTTGCGCTTGGTTTTTTTTATTTTAACAGTTGCGACGGGTATTATAGATTTTTGTTTGACCTTTTTTGGGGCTGAAGAAAGAAAAGAAAAGAGAAGACATCTAATGGTAAGTATGAAATTTTATTTTACAGGGTTAGTTTATTGCCCCCCCTCACTATTATTAGGGTGAGGGGAGTAGGTAGGGTATTTTTATTGAGGAGGGGAGTGACTAGGGTCTTGGGGACCCCTAATAACTTTTTTATTTGTGGTCCCCACCCGACATTAGGTCCCCCCTTTAATTAGGGTCCCCACCCACCACTCATGGGTGGGGACCGGGGGGACATTAGGTCCCCCCTTTAATTAATTAGGGTCCCCACCCGCCGCTCAGGGGTGTGTACCTGGGGGGAACATTAGGTCCCCTCCATTATTTATTTATTTATTTAGGGTCCCCACCCACCGCTCATGGGTGGGGACCAGGGGGGGACATTAGGTCCCCCCATTATTTATTTAGGGTCCTCACCCACCGCTCATCGGTGGGGACCAGGGGGGACATTAGCTCCCCCCTTTAATTAATTAGGGTCTCCACATGCCGCTCATGGGTGGGGACCAGGGAGGATATTAAGTCCCCCCATTATTTATTTATTTAGGGTCCCTAACCGCTGCTCATGGCTGGGGACCAGGGGGGACATTAGCTCCCCCCTTTAATTAATTAGGGTCCCTACCCGCCGCTCATGGGTGGGGACCTGGGGGGGACACTAGATCCCCCCCATTATTTATATATTTAGGGTCCCCACCCGCCACTCATGGGTGTGGACCAGAGGGGACATTAGTTCCCCACTTTAATTAATTAGGGTCCAGACCTGCCTCTCATGGGTGGGGACCAGGGAGCAAATTAGGTTCTCCCATTATTTATTTATTTAGGGTCCCTAGCCGCAGCTCATGTCTGGAGACCAAGGGGGACATTAGCTCCCCCTTTAATTAATTAGGGTCCCCACCCGATTCTCATGGGTGGGGACCTGGGGGGGGACATTAGGTCCCCCCATTATTTTTTGAATTAAGGTCCCCACCCACCACTCATGGATGGGTACCTGGGGGGGGGACACTAGGTCCCCCCATTTTTAAACCTCCCTTTTATTAATATGTGGGGGTGGCGTTAGGAATTAATATCATTAGAAGGAGGGAGCTGGTAGTGAAGGCTCCCTCCTTGCTTTTTTTTTGGCACATGCGCTGTTCTTCCTTTGCCCCAGACTCCCTTTGCTCTTTCTCTGACCCAGGCTCCCCTTGCTCTTTCTCTGACCCAGGCTCCCCTTGCGTTTCCTCTGCCCCAGGCTCTCCCTGCTCTTCCTCTGCCCCAGGTTCCCCATGCTCCTTCTCTGACCCAGGCTCTCCCTGCTTCTCCTCTGCCTAAGGTTCCCCATACTCCTCCTCTGCCCCAGGCTCGCCTTGCTTTTCCTTTGCCCCACGCTCTCTTTGTTTCTACTCTGTCCTGGGATCTCCCTGCTTCTCTTCTGTCCTGGGATCTCCCTTTTTATCCTCTACCCCAGGTTCTCCCTGCTTCTCCTCTTCCCCAAGATCCCACTTCTCCTCCTCTGCCTCAGGCTGTCCGTGTTTCTCCTTTGTGCCCCAGGCTCCCCTTGCTTCTCCTCTGCCCCAGGCTCCTCTGACCTCCTCTTCCCCAGGTCCCCCATACTCTTCCTCTGTCTCCAGGCTCCCCTTGATTCTCCTCTGTCCTAAGCTCCCGTGACTTTTTCTGTCCCCCTGCTTCTCCTCTACCCCAGGTCCCCCTGCTTCCCCAGGCTCCCCATGCTTCTCACAGTTCAGATAGACACACTGATACACATGCAGATACATGGAAACACATGCAGATACACACACTGATACACATGCAGATGCACAGATACACACATATCCAAACAATGACATGCAAAGATACAGACAAACAGATACACACACTGATACATAGGCAGATACATAAACCAGGGCTTGACAAATTTGCTCGGAATCTAAGAGCCAGCAAAAAAAGTTAGGAGCCAGATTTTTCAATGTCAAAAATACAATTCTTAAAAGAGAAACTATAGTCACCAGAACCACTACAGCTTAATGAAATTGCTCTGGTGTCTATGGCCTGTCCCTGAACACTTTTTAGAGAAAATATAGTGTTTACATTGTTGCCTAGTAACACTTCTTGTGACAGTCACTCAGACGGCCTCTAAAAGTGCATCCTCTTTCAGTGCTGCACGGTGCGTAGCACCTACGTTCAGCGTCTTCACGCTCTGTGAGGAGATGCTGATTGGCACAACGTGGCGTTTTGTCATAAATGTCAAAAGCCTCCCAATGGTTTCCTATGGGAAAGCATTGGATTGGCTGAGATCATTAATACTGATGATCTTAGTTATGGAGGCGGGGTCGGTGTGGGGAAAAAAGGTGAGTAAAAAACCCTTTCCAATGTGATTGAAGGGGGCTTGTCACCTAAACACACAAAAACACTGACAGACACACATACACACTGATTTGATGCAGACTCTGACAGACATACACACACTCATTGACAGACACAACACTCACTCACTGACAGACAAATTCACTGACAGACACACACTGACACTGCAATAATCACACACATTTGATCACACACTCATTTAAAAAAATTATTTTCATTTTATTGTTACCACCCTGCCTCTCTACCTTTGGGAGAGCTGGAGTGGTTCGGCTTTCCCTGGGGTTTAGTGGGGCTGCTGTCAACTCCCTGCTGTCTTCCCTAAAGCACTGTTTAATGATGCCAGGGCCGGAGTAACGTCATATTCCGGCTCCCAGCATCACTGTAGGGAACGCGAGGTTGCAGAGCAGCGAGATTACAGCTCCCTCGTCACCCGCCTGCTTCAGCCCTCAATAAGCCACCAGCCTGCCCGTGCTCTTCATGAGCAGGCCGGCCGGCTGGCCAGCCGCCCAGGCACCAAGACAAATATCCTGATTGCCATGGTGACCTGGCGCCTGGGATTTGTCAAGCCATGACATAAACACACAGATAAAAACACTGACACACATGCAGATGCACAGACACACTGATACTCATACTGACAAACATGCAGATACCCAGATGCACACACTGACTCATATACAGATGTACAGACACACAGATACAGGCATACAGATACACACTGAAACACATGCAGATACATAAACAGAGAGATACAAACACCTACACGTACATATACAACCACTGACAAACATGTTGATGCACAGACATACTGATATACAAACTGACATACATGCAGATACACAGATACACAATGACACACATACAGACACACAGACACACTGACACACATGTAAATGTACAGACACACAGATACAAACACTACATACATACAGACATCCAAAACACACATACAGGTGAAAAAATAGGAGGGTGGCTTCTGGTGGCTGGGGTTGATAGGAGTTAGGAGGCAGACATGTCCAGAGGGTCTAATAGAGGTGGGGCTAGCACATAGGGGCATGGTTACATGGACAAGGTGGAGTTAAGTCTGTAATGGGTGGAGTTATGCTGGCAGAGGCAGGGTTGAGCAGGTAAGGGGCAGCGTTGAGATACTGTGGGCGGGTGGGGGCTGGCTCTAGCAGCTCAAGGCCCCCCTCCCTTTCTGTGTGGCAGAGTCTGAGTTGGGAGGAAATGACAGGATCTCACTCACATCCTCCCAGCTCTTCATACACATTAACACTGCCGACCGAGCCCCTCGTGGAACATTTTCATGCCCTCAGGGCCACCCGATGGAACTTCACTCAGGTTCCCAAACCATGCCAGGCGTACTGCAGAGCTGCCATTAATGATTTTTTTTCAAGTACCCCCAGCGTCACTGAATTGTACCCCTGGGGGTATGCATACCATGGGTTGGGAACCACTGCACTAAGACAACCAGAAACCACACAAACCTCATCACAATACTCTGCCCTTTACCCTCATTTTCTAACATTCAGTGTGCACTCTGGAATGCCCGCTCTGTCTGCAGCAATCTGAAATCAACATCCATACATGACCTTGTTTTTGCAAACACTTCTAAAACTCACAGAGACCTGGCTTTCCCCCTCTGATATGTTTTGGTGGGCTACAATTCTCTCACAATCCCAGACCCAACAACTGTAAAGGAGGTGGTGTACGCATCCTTCTCTCCCCTCAATGTACTTTTCAACCAATCTCTGCTGCCCCTGCCCTATCCTTTACTTTCTTTGAAGTTTACACTGACTGCCTATTTAAACCTACTCCTTTAAGAATTGCTATCATCTATCGTCCCCCCTGGTCATTCTAGGCTATTCATTGAGCACTTTTCTTCCTGGCTTCCCCACTTCCTCTCATCTAGCACTCCTTCCCTTATACTTGGGGATTTCAATATCCCAATCAAGAACACCGACTGCACTGATGCCTCCCGTCTGCTCTCTGTAACCTCCTATTTTGGCCCCACGTAATGGTCTAATTAAGCAACTCATACAGCAAGAAACACTCTTAATCTCGCCTTTAACAACCTCTGTACTGCCTCTAATCTCTCCAATATTACTTTTCCTCTATCTGACCACCATCCGCTGACGTTTGACATCAGCATACCCAGGACCCAACTGACACCCTCGGCACATCAATATCACAGAAAACTCCAATGTCTTGACCTAGAGCACTTCTCCAGTAACTTCCAAACTCTCCTTCTACCTATCTCAAACCTCACTTGCCCTAGTTCTGCTATCTCCTTATACAATTCAACCCTCTCCTCTCAGCTAGACATCATGGCACCTCCTACACTTAAACGCAGCAAGCGTCCCCAACTACAACCTTGGCACACCAAGCTGACTCGATACCTCCAAAAATGCTCCAGAACTGCTGAACGCTGCTGAAGAAAGTATCACTCCGCATCTGACTTTCTCCACTATAAATTTATGATGTGCTCTTACAGCTTGGCTCTTTTCTCTGCAAAAGTAAATTACTTCAATACCCTCATAACCACACTCTACCGCGAACCCACGACTTTTTCAAACGTTTAACTCTCTTCTTCGCCCTGTTGCTCCTCTTACCGACTTAACCGCCACAAACTTTGCAACTCACTTCACTGACAAGATCTCTCATCTCTCTCCTTCCCCTTACAATACTTCCCCCAACCTCACTCCTTCTGCTGCTCTATGTTCATTTGCACCCGCCACAGCAGAAGAGGTTTCTGATCTGCTCCGGTCCTCCCGCCCCACCACCTGCTCCCTTGATACTATTCCCTCGCATTTAATTCGTGCTCTGGCTTCTTCTCTTGCTTTGCCTCTTACTAAAATTCTCAATCTCTCCCTCTCCTCTGGTATATTTCCATTATCCTTCAAACTTGCAACAGTAACCCCGATTCTAAAAAAAGCCTAACCTTGACCCTAACTTCCAGTCTAACTACCACCCTATCTCGCTGCCTTTTGCGTCCAAGATCCTTGAGACTTTTGTATGTGAGATTGACAGACTTCCTCGAGTCCAATTCTCTGCTCGACCCACTTCAGTCTGGTTTCCGCGCTCAGCAGTCCGTGGAAACGTCTTTGACCAAAGTATCAAACGATCTACTTGTTGCAAAATCTCATGGTCACTACTCTATCCTAATTCTCCTTGACCTTTCCGCTGCTTTTGATACTGTTGTTCATCAACAGCTTCTTCTTATCCTCCATAATCTCAGTCTACGAGATATTGCTTTCTCTTGGAGCTCCTCCGACCTCAGCCAGCGCTCTAGTGTTTCTTTCTCTGGCTCTGCCTCTTTGTCCCAAACTCTCTCTGTGTCCCCCAAGGTTCAGTCCTTGGTCCCCTACTGTTCTCGATCTATACAGCCTCCCTTGGTAAACTCAACGGCCCCTTTGGCTTCCAATATCACTTCTATGCAGACGACATGCAAATCTATCTGTCCTCTCCCAGCCCCTCTTGACTAGTGTCTCTGACTGCCTCTCTACTATTTCTAATTGGATGACCTTCCTTAAGGTCAACTTGTCCAAAACAGACCTTCTGGTCTTTCCTCCCTCAAGTGTTGCTACTCCACAGTTTTGTCTCCCTCCATGTTAATGGTGCTACCATCAGCTCCACCACGCAGGCTCGCTGCGTAGGTGTTCTCTTTGACTCCGACCTCTCCTTCACCCCTCATGTTAAAATTGATCGCCAAATCCTGCCGCTTCCATCACAAAAACATTGCGTGCATCCGCCCCTACTTATCCGCTTTTCAGTGAACTTACCTGCTGCCAACTTGCCCCATTGCAGTCTATAATTAATGCAGCGGTGAGGCTCATCTTCCTGTCTGCCCACACCCCACCCCTCTGTCAGTCCCTGCATTGGTTTCCCGTAAGATATAGGGCTCAAAATTCTGGTTCTTGCTTTCAAATCTCTACATAATGCTACTATCTATCTCCCCTAATACACAAGTATGTCACGTCTAGGCCCCTACTATCTGACGAAGATCTGCGTCTATCCTCTGTTCTTACTCCCACCTCTGATACTCGCCTTCAAGACTTCACTAGGGCTGCACCATTCCAATGGAACTACCTTCCCTTTTCCGTTAGACGCTTACCCAGTATCCACTACTTTAAAAAATCATTAAAAACTCACCTTTTCACAAAAGCATATCAATTAAACTGTTAATGGTTTCAAAAAATACCTCATTAAGTCTTTATTGAATACTATTCTACCAATCTGCTTCCTTTACCTTTTGTGTCATTTTACCTGACTCCCTCTAGCATATATACCTCAACCCCTCTGTTTTTGTACGTCAAACTTGTTACAATTACGTTTGTTCATCCACCCATTGTAAAACGCTACATAATTTGTTGGCGCTATGTAAATCTAATAATAATAATCATCATAGCCCTTTATGTTACTTGTAAAATTCTCCAATATAGTGGACGAGACCAGTCTTTTTGAGTAAAACAAGTGAACTGTTTATTGCATGGAATATACATGTATTTATACCCCTACACACAACCGGGGGTCTTTAGCCAGAGTATTGCAAACCACTCCCTGGTGTCTGGGACATAATTAGGTTAAGACTGGATAATTCAGTTACCTCCTGGACACCAAGACTCATTTCACAATATCTGTTACACTATAATTAACACAATAGCTTTTACCCAGTTTAACATTTTATATAATAACTCAACAATAACACAATGTACCCCAACATGCTATAACTCATTTTAATGCTGGTGACTGGGCCCATAGTTTGTGTGTGAAGACTAGCCTTCAAGTCTCTCTAAGAGGCTTTGGCAAAGGAGAATTGTGAGATAGGCGTCTTGAAGGTCGAGTTTGACCATCCAATCCCCCAGCCTGAGTAGGTCCCAAAGGCAGTGGATTACCTCCATTTTGAAATGGTGGTACCAGACAAATGCATTGAGGGGACGCAGGTTTATAACCGGTCTCACCCCACCATCTTTCTTGGGTACCTTTCTTGCTCAAAAGCCTGGGAGAGGAAGGAGGAACCTGGTAGATTGCACCCTTTACTCCTCTACCAGGTTCCTGTCCTGAGGGGAAAAAACAATCCGGTGAGGCACGGAGGTTTGGACTTGGTGCTGCACAAACTCGATCTGATAACCCACGGACTGCCACGATCTGCCTCTGACCGGGAAGAAAGGCAAAGGAGACTCGGCCTCCGTATGCTGGAATTTAGATGTTGCGGAGCCTCGGTAACCCCAGTAGGAACGGCTGGGCAGACAACCCCAATGTCTGCTGCCCCACCAAAAACCTTGGGAGAGAACACTCTCTTCATTTTTGTTTGTGCCTTGTCCAGTGTCATGAAGGTACTAACATACCCAGCTCTTTAACAAAATTGTCCCCGAAGAGGAGACCTTTTGCCTGTGTTCCAGGCTCAGATATTTCCAGATTGAAGAGCTTAGGCTCGATTTTCATGAGGATAGATTGATGGGCCCAATCCCTGATGGCCAGTAGATCACCTGGTGCACTGTCGGTTAAGGCCGCTTCGATCAGGTCAAAGATTCTGGCGCTAGGTCCTAATATGACAAGTATCTTGTCTTGGCAGTGACGTAGGGAATAGTTGAGTGCCTTTTTAGATTTCCAGCCTGATTTGCACAGGAACTGGGCAACCTTAGGGTCTACATCCGGTGTGTCACAGGCCATAGGGTTTCCTAATCCATTTGGCCGACTTTGCATTTTGCAGGGGCTCGGTGTCAAACAGGGGTTCTCTCTGCGGGTAGAGAATGGTGCAAGTGTCCGGAGAGTAGTTCTCCGAATCAATAGAACCGATCGCATCGGACTCGTCCGAAACCTCCTCAGAATTCGAACCAGAGTCGGAAGAATCAGTCAGGGCTTTAGCCCTTTTCCAAGTCCGCACCGCTTTTGCCTGGTGGGTGGCTCTTTTATGTGGGGTCCCCACGTCCGCAATGGTAACAGGACGCAACTTGTTGGTCAATCCAGTTTTGGAGGTATGTTCGCCCACATAGTTGGTCTTCTTTGTAGCCTTATGGCCGCGAGGGACCACAGGCTTATCGTCAAAGGCTTTAGGGAGAGTAAAGCCAGAGGTGTGACTAGACGCCATAATAGAAGATGTAATGGAGTGGGACAAATTGTCTGACGTAGCTCCCATAGCAGTGTAGATTGCCTGGGTGACCGATTTGGTCATTGTAGCGTCCAGGAGCAAGTGGAACTCTTCAGAGTTCATCTGCCCCAGTGGAGCTACGTCCTCCCCCGGATGGTTTGGGGTCTAGGGACAGGGGCCAGTCGCTGCCTAGTGGCACTCTCAGAAGTATTAGGAGCATTAACCTTCAACTCAATAGGAGTCTGCACGATAACAAAATATGGGGCAACCACACTCTGCACTGGAGATAATTGAGTCAGATACTGTAATAACTTCATTATCTCCAGGCAGAAAAAACACAATTTCTACAAAACTTGAAAAGTACCCCAAAACACACAAAATCCCCATAAATGTCATATCCCTTAATAGCCCTGATCTGGGTGACCAACATATTCAAAAATCACTCAGATCAGTTCAAGGGTTTTGGAATTTTATGGAAGTCCAATATTGACCGACCGCACACAAGGCTCCTGCCCAGAAACAGTTCCATGAGTTTAGGCTGTACAGCCGGTCTATTTCGACAAGTATTAAAAACGAAAAAATGCACAAACTGCATGGCTCATAGTAGCGATTGTTCCCATGGTTCGTGGGAACCCAACTACTGAACAGCGGTCTCCTGGCTGTTTGGGAAAAGGAAGCAGGCGTTCGTACAGTTTGATCGGTGTTCGGAAAGTCCAGTGTCCGATTTTAGTTTCACATACTCGATTTAGCCAAATAATGGGGTTATGGTCAGTAATAAGTGTAAAGGGACGGCCGTACAGGTATGGTTGCTGTTTTTTCAGGCACTCTTTCTCCATGGTGGCATAACTGACTTCTCTGGGCAATAGTTTCCGGCTGAGATATGCCACGAGGTGTCCCATCCCGTCGTACCCCACTTGGCTCAACACGGCTCCCAGCCCAAACATGGAGCTATCTGTGTACAAGAAATTGTTTAGCATGGTTTGGGGCTGCCAACACAGGTGCCTCGCTTAGTGCAGTCTTAAGTTGTTGAAAGGCGACCGCGCACTCCGGGGTCCAGGTTACTTTTTGGTTAGGTTGGTGAGGGGTTTGGCCAGGGCACTATACTCGGGGACAAACTTGTGGTAGTAGCCTGCTGTTCCTAGGAACGCTAGTCTTGGTATGGGGTTGTGGCCAGTTGGCGATAGCTTCTACCTTAGCGGGTTCAGCCTGCTGTTTGCCTGATCCTAGTCTATGGCCGAGATACTGTACCTCGGCCATGCCGACGTGGCACTTATCAGGCTTCAGAGTGAGCCCTGCTACCCGAATTCTCTTCAGTACCCTGGATAGGTGCTCCAGATGGTCTGTAGATGGCAATATCATCTAGATATGCACATGGGAAGTCCTGAAATACCTCCAGGAGATGTAACGGATTACCTGGCAACCCAACTGGGTACCTCCATTGAAGGATGCTCCTAGCACTTACAGAGGGCTCCAAGTGCTCCGCAGACACCACAACCACCGCAGACCACACGAACCGCCGCAGCTTGGTTGGGGTCTCGCCGTCTCCTACCCACCCTGTACCTACGACAAGTTTCAGGTTCCAGTGGGTGAACCTCTCCTCCAAGAGAGTGAAGCAGGAACAAGCTCTTAAAAGAGCTTAGTAGTGATTAGCTAAGGAAGTATGCAGAGCATAGCAATCCCTTGTAGTGATATAGCAATTCCCCCAATAAGAGACGGGACTCTAGTTTGAGGGTGAAGAAGAACTGTCTGTATTGGCACATACAGCTTCTTTCATTCACATTCTACAAACATAGTACCGCCCACAGGGTTTTGAAGAACAACCAATCAACACATTACAACACAGCTAACACTCCCATTCATTACATCAGAAATCCTCCCCTCTGCCTGTGATACAATTATCTCAACACAATAGACTAACTTAATTATCACAGGCAAGAAAATACAGTATTATAAAACATATCACAGGGACCCCAAAACATGCAATAACCCCATAAAATATATCCTCAGAACCGGGGGATCTGGGTGAACCACATATCCAAAATTCACCTAGATCCGTTTAGTAGTTTGGAAGATACGGTTTAATGCAGATTCCACAGAACATATACAGGCTATATGAAAAATAATTACTGTTAAGTGTGTCACTTGTTCTGTAGTTTAAAACTACTGAACGATGTCTTTGTGCAACAAATACCGGCGAGATGGCACCGTGTAGAAAAGTCAAAACAGTGTCTGTGAGTTAAAATGGCCGCCATCCATTGTTCTCACCACGTGCCTCTGATACATGAAATGGTGGCCACCCAGTAACTCCACAGTTTGTCTGGTAGTCTATCCAGCCGAACCAACAGATTAAACACATGGGGAACAGTGCAACAAACGAAGGGAATCATAAAAAATATGGACAATAGTCATATTTGTGCACAATCTCCAGTTTTGTCACAGGGCACAAATAGTGTTTTCAAATGCCATATATCTCAGGGCCATAGTCAGAAGGTAGGAGGCAGGCAAGCAGCCCCCTCCAAGAACACGTGGCGAGGTCTGTTCCGCCACAGGAGCCTATCGGCCATTCTATGAAAGGTAGCCAGGGCATTCTTCATCCCAAAGTGCATAACCTTAAACTGGTATAGCCCGAATGGGGTAACGAATGCTGACTTGAATGGCCGCTGGCTTCAGGGGGATTTGCCAATATCCTTTGCACAACTCCAGGGTAGTCAAGTAATTACCCCCAGTCATATGGTCTAACAACTCATCTATTCTGGGCATGGGCTAAACGTTGGTTACTGTCTGGTCATTAAGCCTCTGGTAGTTGACACAAAAGCGAGTCGTGCTGTATGGTATGGTGGAGAACATCTCCTGGTATCCCTGGAGTAGCTGAGAGGCCTCGCTCTTTTCTAGTGGGGTTAACTTCTCACCGAGCAACCCTCACTATCTTGAAAGTACAGGGCACATACGGCTGCTACATCTTCTGCTCGCTCAAAGTATGGTTTGAGCATGTTCACATGAAAGGCTCTCCATATCCTTTCATCAGAACATTTGTCCACTATATAGGTAGTCACTTATATGCTCTACTACCCGAAAAGGTCCCTGCCCGGCAGCCTGAAGTTTGTCTTTCTTGGTAGGCTTCAGGGCTAATACCTTCTGCCCTGTTTCCAGTACTCTATCACGGGCACCTCTATCGTACCATCTCTTCTGGCGTCCTTGGGCCGCCTGCAGATTCTCCCGGACAGAGTCGGTGAGCACCTGCAAGCAGTACCTAAATTCCAGAACAATAGGTATTCCTCCATCATCTGTGTAACCCTCCCAGTGCTCCCATATGAGGTCCAGGGGTCCCCGGACTTTTCTCCCGTAAAGGAGTTCGAAGGGGGTAACCCGGTGGATGCCTAGGGCACTTCATGGTAGGCAAACAGAAGGTGGAGGAGAAACCTCTCCAAGTGCCAGCAGGAGGCTGTGAACGTTTTCAGCATCTGCTTAAGCGTGCCATTAAAACGTTCACAGAGTCCGTTCGTCTGGGGGTGGTAGCGAGAGCTGAATAGGGGTTTCACTCTGTAACTTTGCCATAATTGTTGGGTCACAATTGCGGTAAACTGGGTACCCCTATCCGACAGAATCTCCTTGAGTATCCCGACTCATTCGTGACCAGCGCCTCTGCTACAGTTTCTGCTTCTATGTTAGAAAGAGCTACCGCCTCCAGGTACCTAGTCACATAATCTACCGTGAGGGTGTAGCTCTTGCCAAATGCGCTGGGTTTGGGGTGCCTATCAGATCAACCGCTACTCGGTGGAAGGGTTCCTCGATAATGGGTGCAATTTGGTCTTCTGGTGATCACCCCTTCTCCCGGTCTTTTGGCAAGTGTCACACGTCCTGCAATAATGTTTCAGGTCCTGTGTGATCCCTGGCCAAAAGAACGTCTGGGTTAACCGGTCCCTAGTCTTCCGGACCCCTAGGGGGCTAATGGGATATCATGACTGAGCTTGAGTAGCTCAGCTCTAAATTCAAGGGGCACTATTAGTTGCCTTTTGGTGACCTGTTCTGCCCTAATGCCAGCCCCTCCTGTTACTCTTTATAATAACCACTTATGCCACTCAAACTTTTCCTGGGTTAAATCACCCCTGTGGGATGCTACTGCCTTCCTATTCTCCTTTAGGGTGGGATCGGCTCTCTGCTCAAAACCTTGGGGATTATCCCAGAAAGGGGAGGGGCTTCGTGAGGGGAGGTAACAAAGCTCCTACCTGGCATTCCTCGGAGTGTGACAGCTCTTCCATGCGGGCTTGGGCTTGTGTGGTCACTGGATCCGATTCAGCAGAGTTGTTGTGGTTGTTGCGTATGAGTTAGGAGATTAAACAGCCCAGGTTGTTTCCCAATAAAACCTCTGCTCGTATTTCTTTCATGAGGCCCACCTCAAGCTGCTTGGCTCTGGAACGCCAGTTGAGGTGTACCTTGGCTGTGGGCAGTTTGTGGATGGCGCCTCCAGCCACTCTTATGGCTACAGTTCGGATAGTACGGGCTTGTGCCCGAACTTTGTGAGGTTGAATGAAAGTGAGCATAGCGCCAGTGTCTCTCAAAGCTCATGCATCCATTCCGTCCACGGTGACCCACTGGCGATGATGCTCATGGTTGTCTCCCTCCGCCTGTCCTGGATTCACCCCGTGCAGAGTCGTCCACTGCTCCTCGCTGGTGTTGGTGTCGTTGTGGCCCTCCTGGTTAAAACAATGTGCTGCGGCCCTGAGTGGTTGTCTCTCCCAACCTCCTCGATTCGGATTAGGATAGTTGTGCTTCATATGCCAAGGTTGTTTGCAATGATGGCATAGGAAGGGGGCTCTGGGCGGACGGTACCTGGTAGGAGGGTCTGAACGCAGGATGCCCTCCACTTGGTTCAAGTCATCGGCCTTCCTGGTACTTGTCCACCAACCTGGCAGCCTCCTCCACGGTTGTTGGTTAGCGGTCTCTCACCCAGTCTCTGACCTCATTGGAAGTATGGTCGAAAAACTGCTCCAATAATATTAGTTGTAGCGCATCCTCCAGTGATGTTGCCCGGCAACCCTGCATCCAATTTCGGGTGGCCCGATGTAGGCAGAAGGCCCATTTGGCATGGGAATCTTTCCCCCTTTCCTGAGGCCCCAAAATTCTTTCCGGTACGCCTCTGGTGTGACCGAATATCCCCCTGCAGTGATCTGTCTCTTTCTTCCCGATCTCTCTGTTCTTGTCTGGCTTGTGCCATGAGCGTCTGTTCATGGATTGGGTCCCAAAATGCTGAGCATCCATCTCTCGTCCTTCTGCAATTAATTTTCCTCCAGGAGTTCCATTTCCGTGTTACTGGTTTTGTCGCTCTGTATTAATTCTGCAATTAACGTGACTTTTGTTTTGTTACTTGCCCCTATGCCTCAAGCTTCCAGCAAATCCTTTAATGTGGTTCTCTTCAATAGTTCGTATTCCTGAGCCATTCACTCCTTCCTTGGTTCGGAATCCCGCCGCTTGCCACAAGTTGTAGCGAACGCTGCTATAACAGCTACCCGTTTGTCTATTTCCTCCCGAACTACCTGAGCCTGAGTGATTATAGCTCGCAGTTTGAGTGCTGAGTCGAACGATTCTCCATATGAATGACAGTCTCCCAAGTAGATTCTCCCAGTAAAGTAGACAGGTACCCAAACATCAGCCGAAACTAGATGAAGGGTGTAACAGGAATTATTATTATGATATTTATAGAGAACCGTCAAATTCCGCAGCGCTTTACAATGTGTGGACGAACAGACATGTAGTTGTAACCAGACAAGTTGGACACACAGTAACAGAGGGGTTGAGGGCCCTGCTCAATGAGCTTACATGCTAGAGGGAGTGGGGTAAAATGACACAAAAAGGTAAGGATAGTATTAGACTAGTGACAGTTGCAGAAAAGGAATCAGTCAGGAGCTATTAACAGTTTAATTGATACGCTTTTATGAAGAAGTGGGTTTTTAACGATTTTTTGAAGGAGTGGAGACTGGGTGAGCATCTAATGGAGGAGGGAAGCCAGTTCCACAGGAACGGTGCAGCCCTCGAGAAATCTTGAAGGCGAGCATCAGAGGTGGGAGTACGGACAGAAGATAGACGTAAGTCTTCAGCAGATCGTAAGGGCCTAGACGGGACATATTTGTGTGTAAGGGAGGATAGATAGGTGGGAGCAGCATTATGTAGAGATTTGAAAGCAAGAACCAGAATTTTAAATTGAGCTCTATATTTTATAGGAAGCCAATGTAGGGACTGACAGAAGGTGAGGCATGGGAGGTGCGGGCGGACAGGAAGATGAGCCTCGCCGCCGCATTCATTATGGACTGTAACGGCGCTAGTTGGGAGCACGTAAGACCACTGAGAAGCGGATTACAGTAGTCAAGGCGAGAAAGGACAGTGGAATGGACCAACACCTTAGTCGCATCTAATCAGGAATGATTTTAATGGGTGACACACTGGCTTTTAGTAAGTCCCCATGCAAGGGGCACTACCCTGTGGAGACAGCGTACAGCCAATAACAATACAGTGACAAACTGTGACACTCCCAATACAAACAAATAATTCCCTCCTCTCTGGCTGGAGATAATTGAGTCAGATAGTGTAATAACTTCATTATCTCCAGGCAGAAAAAACACAATTTCCACAAAACTTGAAAAGTACCCCAAAACACACAAAATCCCCATAAATGTCATATTCCTTGATAGCCCTGATCTGGGTGACCAACATATTCAAAAATCACCCAGATCAGTTCAGGGGTTTTGGAATTTTATGGAAGTCCAATTTTAACCGCCGCACACAAGGCTCCTGCCCAGAAACAGTTCCATGAGTTTAGGCTGTGCGGCCGGTCTATTTCGACAAGTCTTAAAACCGCACAAATGCACAAACTGCACCCTCTTGCTCATAGTAGCAATTGTTCCCCTGGTTCGTGGGAACCCAACTACAGAACAGCGGTCTTCTGGCTGTTCGGGAAAAGGAAGCAGGCGTTCGTACAGTTTGACCGGCGTTTGGGAAGTCGAGTGTCCGATTTTAGTTCCAGACACTTGACGACCAAGTCCCGCTGCCTCCTTTCGTGTGAACAAGATGGCCGCTGTTTTCTCCTGCACATGGCGTTCGACTATACGAACAGCGGCCACACAGGGAAAGCACTTAATAAACTGTTCTCGGAGTACTGTAATTACAGCTACCGAATGGAAAAATGTTAAACGAAATAACTCTGTAGTTTCTTCACAGGATTATTCACAGAACTGTGAATTGCATTGAGTTAAACCTGAAAGGCAAAATCAACACTAAAACAGTTGCTCTGTAGAATTCTCCAATACAGCAATAGTGACAGTTTGGCTAATTTAACATATTTTCTGCAATTTCAAGTTTAGTGAATAAACCTCTAAAATTGTGTAGGCTACTCTAACATGACAAAAACATACATAATACATACAAAACTTAACTTGCAATGCATTGAAATAAATATATTTGGATTCCATGGAATGCAGCTGATGGTATTACAATAACAATGAATGGAATGTTCCGTTCAGCCAAGGAGGGGTGTTTGGAATAGCAGTGTAGGTGGCACAGTCCAGAGACAGAAGGACCCGATCCCTCCAGCCAGGCCGACCAGCGGAGATGGAGTTAATCCTTCCAATGGGAAGCACTGCCTGTATGAGCACGCTCCCAGACAGAAGGCGGAGCCGACGTTCACGCGCTGCGCGGTGAGAGGGAGTGGTTAAAACGCACGCGCCGTGGGAGAGGCGGAGTCGACACAGTCTAGAGCCCCGCCCATCAAGGCTCTCTGACTATGTTGGGCGTGGCGCACGGGTTCTGCGCATTGTGAGGGAGTGGAGTCCACACGGCCGCGCGCGGAGTTGGGCGGGGTTAATGTGGCCGCGCACTGGAGTGGGCGGGTTTAGCGCAGTCAGTTCGGTGCTGCCTGGCGGAGTGATCCCAGGATGGAGAGTCCGCAGAGCGCGCACTGAGCCGGTATCTCCCGCAGGATGACCACCTCCACCGCTGCCGGGGCGGCTGCTCCCCCCTGCCGTCTGGCTCATTACTTCGTCATCTGCGGGACAGACGCGGACAGCGGGCTGGAGCCTGACGAGCTGGCTGGTAAGGGAGGGGGAGTCAGTCATTAAATCCCTGATATCGGGATCATTGGATATTAGACTGGGACATGATAGTGAGAGGGATAGGAGGGGGGACAAGACTAGGAGATGGGGTGTCAGTAACTGGGGGTGTGTGGGGGGGATAGAATAGGGTAAATAAAGAGTTAAATGGGATTAGCTACACAGATTTTGGGAGAAAGTGTATAACGGGGTCTGATTAAATGGGGAGCTCCAGAATTCTGAGTATTAAAGGCTGTGGGATGGTATCAGTTTAGTGTGTACATGTTACACAGTATAGCTATGTTGTATGTATATATGTGATAGATATATATATATATAATGTGCATTTATAAATAAAATGTGAATTTTGCACTGAAATCCTGAATATACATGCAGTTTGATTGCCTGTACTGGGGAACCATTACAGACAAGAGGCCTGTCTAATATGTGTGAACTGGGGTCTAATGGGGGGGGTTGATGAATAAAAGGAACTTCTAAATATTGGGGTGCAAAGTTAGAAGATGAAGGGGATCCTAACTACCAAGGATCTCCATGTCATATTGAAGGGGTGTATTATACCCCAAGGGGAGTCTAGATTGTTTGTTCTATAAATGTTTTGGCTTCCTTTAATTTCTTGATTGGTGATATTATTAGGGATGAGGAGGCCTGCAGGGTGCTAAATATATAATGCTCCTTTAGTGTTGCCTGATGACAAAGACTTAGCATTGGGGTTCAGGATAAAGATGATGGAGTAGCTAGCTGGCAATTTGAGGGTAATATTGCTAAAGGGTTATTTGGGATCTAGTATGAAGAGTGTTGTTTAGTGTAAGAAGCTGGATGCAGAGTGCTATGTATTGCTATGCCTTAGGTTGTATTGTGCCAGCTTGAGTATTTTTGTTAATATTGACCTGTTGTGCATAATTTCTATTCTTGATTATAAATGTTTAAATTAATGTTCAGCCATTTCCTCCTAGAACAAGTAGCTGTGTACATGAGCATATATTATCTTATATAGTGCCTTTAGGCGAATATAAATGAGCAGATTTGGATGAGTAAGACATAACAGCCTTAATATTGCATCACAAGTCTCGTTATTAATTTAGCAGCCTACATGGTAATTCTTGTGGGAATACCACGCAAACCAAGTCATAACATGCTATAGATCATCCATACATGTACAATGCTATGGTCAATTCATACTTTTGGTGTAATTAATAGTATCTATGATGAGTGTAAGGTGTCCCATATACACAGTCAAATATATAAACTGTGTAGGTTATAAAATGCATAATGCAGTAAGTAGTTACTTGTTCATAATATTAAAAGAAAACTTTAACGTTTTGAGTCGCTGATCAAAAATATTGGCCACTTGTATCATCAGTTTAATACATTTAGAATAGTATCACATTCTCTTAACTAAGGTCTGTATTCACTAAACAGTGAATTATAGTTGAAAACCGAATGTTGAAATTCATGCTGAAATAAAATGGTTGTGACTATAGAGGACTTTGCAAACGTTTCCAATCCAGCTGTTTTGTGTCCAAAATTTGAAATTCACCGTTCATTCAACTACACTACAATGTATCGTTCTTGTAAGTTTTCTTGTAATTGTCCTATTTATAGTTAAACCCCCCTCTCATTGTAAAGAGCTAAGGAATCTGTTGGCGCTATAGAAATTGCAATAATAATAATGTTGATGGCGTGTACCATAAAATATTTTTAGTGCATTTGACATTTTCCCTTATGAAATCAGACGTAACTGTGATTGTGTTCATACCATTCAAGTAATGATATTAGCCCTACCCTTTTGCATTTAGAAGATTACATTTGGATTTGTTTTATCTCAATTCTAGTCTGTCTCCAGTTTATGAAAGCTTCCATAATGCTAGTAAACTGTAACCAATTGCCAAACTTAAAAACTAAATAAAATTCTAGGGAAAAAAATTAAATAGTGCTTTTCCCAACTCGGTTACATTGCTTTTTAATTTTTTTTATTTATTATACCAGTTGCTTGTCATTTGATCACTTAGTGAATATTCCCCTGGATTTTACATGCTTTATGTAATAAATGAAAAAGAAAGTCCTTTATACTATATTTTATATATTTAATTTGAATTGCCACATTATCACCTCTGTTACATGTATCCAGTTTTTGTAGGCAATATTTGCTCTTAAAGCCCTCAAAAAACCCGCACACATAATATATCCATTGACCTCATAGCCACTTCATCTCAAAACCACAGTCCTCGGAATGAATATCATTGTATGACTGGCAATGGGTTAGCCAGTGGTTTAATTTTTTGTTGTGTTGTTAAAGTGGTTTTCACAGGTGTATGTATGTATGTTTTATTTTATTTTAAATTGTTGGCAAGATGAGAGAAAAACAAAAAATAGCCTCAGCTTTTGAATACTGGAATCAAAATCAGTCTGCTTCCTTTCCATTCCCTTCAGGGCCTCCAGTATTTTTTTTAGCATCTGTTAGCAGTTCTGTGAAAATGGACTGACATTTGCATACTAATGAATACTCACAAACCTGTTAATTGCAATGAAAAGCAAAATAGCATTGTTACAATTTGTTAAATAATTGCGAGGATGGAATTCCAGCAATTCCCAGAAGAATCTGTAATACAAGTAGCAGTTACTTTTGGTGAAGTTTATGCATTAAAGGTAACATTGCTTTAATTGCTTTAACCCACTTGTATAGGATGTATCTTTTTCCTAGTGCTTTCGGCATAGCATTACTATTCTTTTGTTGCAACCAAATTCTCAATCCGTGCTCCCTGATTGTAGCAAAACAAACAATGGAGATATATAAAGCTTCAGTATCAATTATAACTTTGTAGTGAAGTTTATTCTACACTCAAGTACACCCGATAGTGTACAGACAAAATTGATTTTTGTCAAGCTTTGGTCAACCACCATAACACATATATACAGTCGAAAAAAATATTTACAGTAACATGTACAAGGAAGGACACTTTGAGGGATACTATAGGCACCCAGACCACTTCAGCTTATTGAAGTGGTGTGGGTGCACTGTACCAGTTCCCTTAACCCTGCAATTGTAATTATTGCAGTTATTGATAAACTGCAAAAAAAGACATTGCAGGGTTAACTCCAACTTTAGTGGATGTCTACCAGACAGCCACTAGAGGGAATTCCAGGTGGTTTTTCTCACCTAACTGATGCTGGATGTCCTTACGCTCTGCATTAGGGATCATTTTAAATGTTAATGGTACATGTTAAGTTTTTGGCTCTAATACAGATTATGGAGAAACCTATTAGCTTGTTTCAAAATATTATGGAAAGAGTGTGAGCAAAACTAACAGCGGGAAATAATTATAACATATTTATATTAAAATTAAATAAATTTAAATTTTTTTTTTTCCCTGATGTACTCAGGCCTTTTAATGTTTTCTCTAACTGGAAAATCACATTTAGTGTTCTAAAATGTTAACAGGAATGAAGACAATGTGGTATTTTATTTATTTTTTTGTTATTTTAAATACAAGAAATATGTATATATTTTTTTATCTTGAACCTGTTTAAAACTGTGAAGCGTATGTGATTTTCGAGCTGTGAACACTCAATCAGGTTGCAACCAGCCCCATGACACGGCCTCAGTATCTTAATTTTCTATGATGTAGTAAAGTCTGAGACATGGACGGTATAGGAATATTCACAGCAACAAAAAAAAAACTTGAGTAGTTACTGTGCTAAACAGCCAGAGAACTATATATTCCTGAAGAAAGTCCCAGACGAGGACTGAAACGTTGAAGCAGCTTTTTAACATATGGATTAATAAAATTTCACCTTTTTAACTATTTTTTGGAAATCCGTGAGTGCTGATCATTCTCTACTGGTATGTAAATTTCAACTGATTTCAAGCACCCGGTCTTACTGCTTTTTGGAGCCAGAGTGCAAGGATATTGTGGACTGTCTTATATATTTATATTTTTATATATTTATATTTTTTTATATATATAATATTTTTTTAGTTTATTTTTTGTGTGTGTAAAATAACATGAAATTAATGGACCACTATAGGCACCCAGACCACTTCAGCTTAATGAAGTGGTCTGGGTGCCAGGTCCAGCTAGGGGTAACCCGTTTTTCTGTAAACATAGCAGTTTCCGAAAAAAACTGCTATGTTTATAAATGGGTTAATCCAGCCTCTAGTGACTGTCTCATTGACAGCTGCTAGAGGGCTTCCGCGCTTCTCACTGTGAAAATCACAGTGAGAAGACGCCAGCGTCCATAGGAAAGCATTGTGAATGCTTTCCTATGGACTGGCTGAATGCGTGCGCAGCTCTTGCCGCGCGTTCAGCTGAGGAGGAGGTGGAGAGGAGGAGGAGAGCTCCCCGCCCAGCACGAAGAAAGAGGTAAGTTTAACCCCTTCCTCTCCATCCAGCCCGGCGGGTATGTTTTCCTGGCACTATAGTGGTCCTTTAATGTTGTGATATCTTTTCTATTGGACTAAGGAATTTTGGAATGACAAGCTTTTTGGAGAGAGAGAGAAACAGTGCAGGAGATGGTACTAGAAGGGGAAAGTTAAAAAAATTAAATAAAAATAAATCATTATACAGATTAATATTGCATGTACTCGCATCCAAGAACCCAGCATTTGCATGAAGGCATATATGTAACATTGCAGTTTCTAAAACAAGCCTAATTGAGTTAAAGTAGTCTGGGGGACTTTAGTGTCCCTTTAAAGGGATCCTATAGTGCCAGGAAAACAAAGCCTTTTTAAATTGAAGAAAGGCCATGTGACGGAGCTGCTGTACTCCGCCTGAGTACCACCTCCCGGTCCACTTCCTAGCAGCTTGCCGGCACCCTGGAACACTTCAGCCCCAGTCGCCGAAGCGTGACTGGGGTCTCTCTGGAGCGCTTTCCTTCCAGGCAGGTATTGTCCAACCTGCAACTTTCCTTCCAGACAGGTATGCACTTCTGCTTGTAATGTGATAGCTAATGTCTATAAAAAGACACTTGCGGCTCTCAGGCCTAGCTCTCTTTTTGATTTGCCTCTGGGCTAGAGGGATCGTGCAGCCAGACAACAGGCCCAAAGATTTTGTATCTGAGATCTCTAAAAACACACAGTTCCAGAAGGAACTAACATACCATGCTTTATTTTACTCAGGACTAGCCCATATGCTCATAACATGTAGGTTACTGTGACAGCTTCAATAAAATACAAATAGCAACAACATTAGCTAACAAGCAATTAAAGGGACACCATAGTCAACTACAGCTTATTGAATTTGTTCTGGTGAGTAGAATCATTACCTTCAGTTTTTTTGCTGTAAACACTGTCTTTTCAGAGAAAATGCAGTGTTTACATTACAGCCTAGTGATAACTTCACTGGCCACTCCTCAGATGGCCGTTAGAGATCCTTCCTGGGTCATGGTTGTCTAAAATGCATCTAAACATTCAGTATCTCCTCCCTCTGCATGCAGACACTGAACTTTCCTCATAGAGATTCATTGATTCAATTCATCTCTATGAGGAGATGTTGATTGGCCAGGGCTGTGTTTGAATCATGCTGGCTCTGCCCCGATCGGCCTCTTTGTCCAGTCTCAGCTAATCCTATGGGGAAGCATTGTGATTGGATCAGACTACCACTTCTGATGATATCAACAGACTGCTTGTTTTTCTGAGGCAAACAGCATGCAGAGTTACAGCTTCAGGCTTGAAAACAGTAAGATTTTGCTATATTTATGGAGGCATGAGGGGCCCAGGGGGGCTTGGTGGTGGTTTTACCACTATAGGGTCAGGAATACATGTTTGTGTTCCTGACCCTATAGTTATCCTTTAAGATGAATACATTAACCATATAATACAAATAACATTTTTAAGTACAATAAAAAGCAACAATATTTGCATTTAACCTCATATTTAATTGCTCTAATTTGCGTTCCTGCATTATGTAAATGCACACACTTCCATTCATTGATTCTTTGGACCAGATAAGAGGCTGGTCTTCAAGCCTCTCCGAAAGCCCCTGTTGCATACTAAAATTTGTCTCCATTCCATAGCCAAGTCCTTGAGGTCAGGGGAGATGGACTGAGTGGAGGACAGGATTTGGCAAGATGTGAGTTACACCTTTAGCAGCTAAGGAGTATTAACGCTACACATGACCACTTCAAATCAAAGGTGCGATGACCACTTCAAATCACCAAAGTTCTCATGGTGCTTGGAATAATCCTTTTAAAAGCAAGTCACTGTTTTCATGGATGCACAATAATTCTTAAATAATAGAGGCCTAAAGTCTGTCTTTCTGTATCCATCCTCCTCTCCCCCCCCCCTCCCACCCCCCCCAACTCAGAAAAAATACTAAATCTTGATAAAAAGCCATTTATGTAGCAAGTACTGTATATAAAGGAGTGGATCTTCATGTTGCAACAGTTATATACATTAAAGGATAAAGTGTGCCTCTGCCCTCAGGGCTGTCTAAAATTGCAATGTTTAACAGAGGTACAGGGACACTGCACCCAGGCCACTTCAGTGAGTTAAAGTACCCTGGATGCCTATAGTTTCCCTTTAAGCATTGCTTTAAATCTATTAAGAACAAGCTTAATTTTACAACATATTTATAATTTTAATAAACTATTGATTTATTTTATAACCTTCCATTTACTTGTCTTAATTTCTTAATTCATTGAGTAAAAGATTTAATCACACTAAATACTATTAATACAAAAGGTTTTCAGGTTTCAGCAGATCTTGTTGTTAGTCAATGTGTCATGGCTCAAAGGTCCACAAAAAGCACCTTTGTACCTTGATTTGTGTTTCATGCCTGTAGGATCATATGTTTACAAAATAAATAAACTGATCTGTTCTATATTTTTTTTTTTTTTGTGGTTTAACAAAAGTAAATACTTTGGTTTACAACAGGGCTTGCCAAATTCGCTTTAAATCTAGGAGGCAGCTAAAGAAAGTTGGAACTAATTTTTTTAAAACTAACAAATCCTTACTTTCATTGACAAAAATTTCATTCTTAAATGGACACTATAGTTCAGCTTAGTCATTCTAATGTCGTTTGCCTGTCCCTGCAGGCTTTCCAGTAGCAACAATAGTTCTTCAGAGAAAATGCAATGTTTACATGGCTGCCTAGTAAACCCTCTAGTGGCAGAGAGAGGTGCATTCTGTGTTCAGCATCTCCATGCTCTGCGTTGAGGCACTGAATGTTCCCCATCGAGATGCATTGATTCAATACATCTCTATTAGGAGATGCTGATTAACACAACACAGCGATTTGCCACGCATGTACAATTTCTATGCAAAAGCACTCGATTGGTTGAGATCATCAAGATCGATTATCTCAGCCACGGAGGTGGGGTCAGCCGCAGCAAGACTAGCACAGTTTAGGGAAAAAAGGCAAGTACAGACTCCTTTCCTATGCGATCAGGGTGACAGACACTGACTGACAAACACACACTTGATACACATGTGCGGCGAAAGCATAGTCAGTGTGACAATGGGTAAGGGTATTCCTGCAGATACATGTTTAAAATATACAAATGGCTGATTTAACGAAGACTAATTTGTTCCACACCATCTAATTTCAAAACACATTTATTACTATTTATAAAACACATTACTGTTTTTTCTTTTTGTTGCTGTGAAACTCCGTTATTCACAAATACGCTAGAAACTGAGAATTTATAGGGAAGACGAACACCACAATAGAACAAGATGCAAGGATGGATGTAAGTGGCAAAGAGGTAGTTGTCCTCCTCCTGAGTGGTTGGGGTACTTAAAAGGTTTGTATCTTTGGCGTACAGCCTTATAGATTTCTGCTGTAGTGTAGCAAACCAATTATATTCCACTGACCACATGCTACCTTTCTCATCTATTGTTTAGGGGTGGCAATTTTGTGTGTATATATGTGTATGTACAGTGAATCAGAAGAGTGGTTTTGGATGCATTCCATTTGGATCTTATGATTACATTTGCTCACTGAAGAAGTGATGCTATTGCTTGAAACAATAGGACTGCATCACTGACTACTTTATTTACCTCTAGTAGTTAAAGGACCACTATAGTGCTAGGAAAACATACTCGTTTTCCTGGCACTATAGTGCCCTGAGGGTGCCCCCACCCTCAGGGACCCCCTCCAGCCCGGCTCTGGAAAGGGGAAAGGGGTTTAAACTTACCTTTTTCCAGCGCTGGGCGGAGAGCTCTCCTCCTTCTCTCCTCCTCCGATCCGCGCTGAATGCGCACGCCGGCAAGAGCTGCGCGCGCCCAGCGCATAGGAAAGCATTTACAATGCTTTCCTATGACGCTGTGCTCTCACTGTGAAAATCACAGTGAGAAGCACGCAAGCGCCTCTAGTGGCTGTCAATGAGACAGCCACTAGAGGATTAGGGGAAGGCTTAACCCATTCATAAACATAGCAGTTTCTCTGAAACTGCTATGTTTATTAAAAAATGGGTTAACCCTAGCTGGACCTGGCACCCAGACCACTTCATTAAGCTGAAGTGGTCTGGGTGCCTAGAGTGGTCCTTTAAGGTTTTTAGAATATCCCTTTTAATGTATTTTCCATGTTGTATTTCCACAGCAATAATTTATTATAATGTAAGATGGATTGTTTTCTTTTTAATACTCTGATGCAAGTGAAGTTGGTCTCTGATGACAGATACACTATGACACTACAGATGTAAAATAAATCTTCAGCTGCTGTGTAAAGATGTAGCAAAGACATGTGGTAAATAATATGCTTATTGGTAAAACAGCTGTTCTTTCTACATGAGACCTTTTATCAGCAAGACCTTGCCAAGATGCACTTGTTAAAGAATCCTGTTAAATTGACAATAGCTATTGTTGGTTAAAGAGACTGGACATTTTTACAAGCAAGAATAAAATGCATTTTCTGTTTAAAAGCTACTCAATTTCATTAAAGGAACAATCTACATTAGAAAAATAAATATAATTTTTTAATGTTTCAGTGTGTGGTTCTTTATTATTATTATTATTATTATTATTATTATTATTATTATTATTATTATTATATATGTTTAGACTGCTGGGGGCATCTCTTTTTTTTTTTTAATGAAAATCAAGAGCCATGAAACTTTCCTTTATTCCAGCGCAGACACAATGAGGTTATCAGTTTTCATTACTTTTGTCTCATCCAGGGAAAATGTAGACTTTGTCATTTCACAGACTGCAGTGTTTTACATTATGAGTTAAAAAGGTGCAGATTCTAAGAGTTAAAGGTGTTTTGGTGCTTAGTATTCCTTGACGTATTACAGTTAGCCTTACCTGAGCCACAAATTGGTAAATGTTTAAAAATTGTGGCAAGCTATTCCATTAATGTGTTAGTGTAAATACATCATATGACACAAAAAATCATTCTCTGCATTATCCATGCAACCTTGGACGTCACTAATACAAGCTATATTACACAAAGTTAACTTTCACGCTTTAAGAATGCTAAAGATGAGGAGACGGCATCCATCTCCTCTATTATAATCAGCTGCTATGGTTACAGTTTTTAAGATGTCCCTTTAGGGCAAATTGTGTGAAATGAAAGTATGATTTTCCACTTTAAATTTTATACTTTTTATCCTTTTTTACATAGCTATGGTTACTATCTACATGGATTGACTAATGCATACACCCCTGTATGAGGAGGCTGCAGACAAGTAGGATCTATAAGGCTTTATAAGTTATAATTATATTTAGTGATTGCTCTCAGTAATGCTAGAATAAGTAGCTGTCACTGGGATTTGGAAATTATGATTTAAATTTCAGGATGACCACTTCTAAGCTAAACTTTTAGAAACGCAAATGACATACAGCACACACTATGACAAAAAGATAGACTATGGGGTAGCAGAGGATAAGGCACTCGGGGTAATTTACAAAACTCAGCTTTTTTTGCAAAAAAAATCTTAATGGTAAAACAGGCAAATAACACGTTGTGACTATAGCAAAGTTAGAGAATCTTTGCAGATCAGCTATTTTTGCTTTTGGTTTCTTGCTCCATTCAGAATTAATTTGTGAAAATGAAAGGAACACTTTAGTGATTGGAATACAAAGATGTATTCCTAACACTAAAATGTGCCTCTGCCCATGTGCCCATTAACATTTATCAGATCACAGCGCCGATATCCTTCTGATAGACAGCCACTGGCAGCAGTCTTAGTCTTGCAATGTAATTATTGCAGTTTCTCGAAAACTGTGTGTTTTACATTGCAGAACTAAGTGGAACTGAAACACAGCACCCAGACCACTTTAATGAGCAGAAGTGGTCTGGGGGACTATAGTATCCCTTTAAATGGATTGACCAAAACTGAAAGAACTTCACCCATAACCACAATAAACTATAGTCTGGTGATTGGAGTATCTATTTAAACATGTAGTAATTTATATATTAGTTTGTTGTTCAGTTATCCTTTCCTTTTCCAGTCTGTTTGTTAGGGAATAAGATTGATGTCATCTTTGCAGTTTTTTTTTAGAAATGTCCCATTGTGTTGGTGGTTCATGGAATGTCTGGGAAATGGCATTTAAATGTTTAATAGAACAGTACAGACATTTGCCTTGCTCACAGTTCTTTTAAGTGCTTTGAATTCCTGCCTAGCCATTGAGTTGAATTGTTTTGTTTTATCTTTTTATTTTGTCAGCAAAGTTCCCTACCTTTTCAATACCCAGTTTACCTACTGATTTATAGGTGTTTATCTCAGCACACAACAGCAGCCTGATTTATACAAAACCTTCTGGCTCCGACATAATCACTTTGACTTTATATATATATATATATATATATATATATATATATATATATATATATATATATATATATATATATATATATATATATATATATATATATATAATATATATATATAATATATATATATATAATATATATATATGTGTGTGTATATATATATATATATATATATATATATATATTATAAATCACGGCTTCAGCTCCTGCAAGTGTTATCTGGGAATGGCACTTTTTTTTATGCACTTAATTCAATTTTCCTATTCTTTTAAAACAGGTAAGCTAACAGTAGGGATTCTTTTAACAATTATTTACTTAACTCTGCAAATTACCCACTCCCTGTATTTGTTCTGTGTCATCCTTTCCTTATAGGCTTTTCAGGCCCTTTTATCAGCACTTTTTTTTTTTTTTTTTCTTGCCTCTCCTGCCTGAGCTTAGAAGGGTACTGTGTCGGTTTTGTTGGCTTTTTAAAAGTTTGTGTTAGGCTCCTTTTGTCTCCCTCGGGATGGCTATAAAAGAAGTATAATGAATTTTGTGTGGGTCATTGCTTCACAATGAGACAGCTGACCATGATGGACAGTGGAACCTAGACTTCTGCGTTCCAGACAAAGAGTAGATCGGCCTTGTAAGTTACCATCTGTCTCTAGAAGCAGACGTGTAGAATAAGACAGTTTACTTGGAAAAAAATATATATACATAAATACAATACATCATTTAACAGATTCAGAAACTTGAATTTTTAAGCAATGAGTGTATGTAGTGCTTTATAAAAATTGCCTCCTCTGTGGAGTATTATTGATCCTTATTTTGCACTTCACACATGTGTAGCACCCGAGAAACACTCTAGTCAACATAACCACTTTAACTGAAGTAGTTATTGTATGTGGAGTCCCCTGGTACTGTCTCAAGGATTGAGGGTCTTTAGGCACCCACACAGTGCCCACTTTGGCAATACCAGCTCATACAAGCGTGATGGACAGTTGATGATTTCAGCCAATCACTGCCGCCCATTGCTGCTTGGGCTTATGTGGAGATTTCAATCTTTACAGCAGAGAGGGACCTGGCTCCAGGCCCCTGGGGACCCTCACTCATTATTATACCATTCCTAACAAATATAATTTGAAGAAAAAACTAACATAGAACCCTGAGCTTGGGCTTTGGGACACCAGCCAACATAACCACTTTAATGAAATGAAGTTGTTATGGTATCTAGAGTGGTCACTTCAGGCATAAGTGTAACGGACCACCTGGCACCCCGACTAGGCACTTCCGCCAACGGGTGCTTCCTAGCGGACACTGAGGACTATAAGCACTGCACCGGACACCATCAGCACCGCAGACTCAGCAACCGCTGTAGCTTAACTGGAATCTCGCTGTCTTCCTCCCACTCTGGACCGTGTGGGAAAGGTCTCTTCTCCACGAGAGCGTAAAAGTAACAGCTCTTACAAGAGCTAGTGATTATCCAAGGGAGTATAACGAGTATAGCAATCCCTGGTAGTGATATAGCAGCTCCCTACAATAAGAGACAGAACTTAGTATTGAGGGTGAAGAGGTCGGAAGGTTTATTGGTACAGGTTGGATTTATATACAATTCCTCAGGCCAGGGGAACACCCCCTGGACCTGATTGGGTACAGACCAATAAAAACAATGTAACAATGAAGGACACTCCCACGTACAGTAAACAATCCCTCCCCTCTGCCTGTGATATAATTAAGGTAGTTAATGCATTAACTTAATTATCCCCAGGCAGAAAAAAACACACATTTTTATAAAGTACCATAAGTACCCCAAAACACAACATTGCAGCTAAGTCCCCCTGAAGTCTATTCGCGGTTTTAGTCCATGCGAACAAGATGGCTACCACCACGTGGTCGAATGGCGGTTACTTTGACTGTCCGGGTCTTCGAAGAACCAATGTTTAAAGTGCCAATAAGCACAATTAGTGTCTCTCAGCCAAAATAAATTAAAGGGGCCATAATCACAGGGTAAAAGGCATGCAAGTAGTCCCCTCCAAAACCCAGTGGCGAAATGGCTATCGTCACAATAAGCATTGCAAACATTGTCATTCTGACTCAAACTCAAAAAAATGAGCCAAATCATATCAGAAAACATGCAGGAACTTATAAAAAACATATATTCATAAAGAGGTGGGCTGGTCCAGACTGGGAAAAATATTCAGCCCGGACATTTTTGAATCACAGTGGCCCAGACAAAGGGCCAGAGAGGTGGTGTTTTGTAATCACCAATGATAAACACGCCCCATGTCAAAGTGAGCATGTTGGTTCAATGCTCTTCCAGGGCAGCACAGCTAGAGCTCTGCTGAAGAAAAAGGCCCTGTATTTGTTCTGTCTCTGGTGTCTACATAAGTGGGATACCACTGGTGCACTGTGTGTCTATAGGGGATCTTTTGTATGTGTAGAGAATCCAGAGTGTTTATAGGGGGACTAGTGTGTTTTACAAGGAGTGTAAGTGGTGTTTTTGTGTAAGGCATTGTGTGCGAGAGAGAGGGGAGTGTGTGTGTATGTGAGGGTGCAGATATAGGCAAATATATATTATTTCAATAAATCATGTATTTAAAGGAACACTATAGTCACCTAAATTACTTTAGCTAAATAAAGCAGTTTTAGTGTATAGATCATTCCCCCTGCATTTTCACTTCTCAATTCATTGTCATTTAGGAGTTAAATCACTTTTTCTGTTTATGCAGCCCTAGCCACACCTCCACTGGCTATGATTGACAGAGCCTGCATGGAAAAAAAACTGGTTTCACTTTCAAACAGATGTAATTTACCTTAAATAATTGTATCTCAATCTCTAAATTGAACTTTAATCATACACAGGAGGCTCTTGCAGGGTCTAGCAAGCTATTAACATAGCAGGGGATAAGAAAATCGTAATTAAACAGAACTTGCAATAAAGAAAGCCTAAATAGGGCTCTCTTTACAGGAAGTGTTTATGGAAGGCTGTGCAAGTCACATGCAGGGAGGTGTGACTAGGGTTCATAAACAAAGGGATTTAACTCCTAAATGGCAGAGGATTGAGCAGTGAGGCTGCAGGGGCATGTTCTATACACCAAAACTGCTTCATTTAAGCTAAAGTTGTTCAGGTGACTATAGTGTCCCTTTAATACTTTTTTTTTTTTTGTTCTATTCCCCACCTCCCTTCTTACCTTTGCCCAGGGAGGGGGGAGATTGCAGGTTCCCTGGTTGTGAGTTGACTCTCGCGAGTACCGGAGCATTGCCACGGTAACTGCGGCAACGCTCTGACCTCGCGAGAGGAAGGACCTGGTGTAGCTGCTAGATAAAGCTCCCGTGTCCTCTCTCTCCTACCTCCCGGCTGCCCAGTAAAGTGCCTGGTGATGGAGATATTTGATCTCCCCACCGGCCTATGAAGGCACACCGCAGGGCTGGCGCTTGGATAGATCCTGTGATCTCCTCTTGGCCCGATGGCCAGTCCAGGGGTGGGGAAGACAATAACTAACACAAAATATCTCTCCTGCCTGCAGAAACAGCAATATGCAAATCTACCTGAATATGCAAATTAGCAATCCTTACTATTCAGGTAGTACATATAACCGTTGCTAGATCCTTGCAACCAACACGCTATACAGGCTCCACAGCCAAATCCACCAAATTGGTAGCAAGCATCAGCAGGACAGGAAAGCACACAAAACAAATAACAACAAAACAACAATACACACCCTGCATCTATAATGGGTACAGGGTGACTATAACATAAGAATAATCCAGCGACCTACATAAATACTCTGCCTGAAGCTAACCCTCTCCTGTCCCCTCACCTCCCTCCCTTGTTTGGATGGGTACCAATAAAAGTCTGTTGGGGAATATTGGTATGTAGTAAATTTACTAGTCATTGTGCCCACACATAGGAACACAATAAACCTGTCAGTCACCTTTCTTGATCTTTCTTTATAATCTGTTCCAATATTAATGCTCTCAATCTTATCTCTTTCTCTTCCTCTCCTGACCCCAACAAAATATTTGTATCATTTTGCTATCCTCCAATTTGAAAAAAACAACAACAAAAAACACTCCAACCATCTCAAGACTGCCTTATTTAAAATTGAATTATTTAGTCAGTTATATTTGGGTTACTCTGGTTAATAGTTTGCCATTTTCTGGCTAAGCCAAACAAGTAGAACAGTATTACCTTTACTGATAGGTGCAGCAACCTAACCTAGTTCAGCACCAAATGATTAACAAGTAGCACATTGTCAGATATTTGGATCCGATCACATGAGCGTGCGGTATCGTCCCTCCAAGCAGTTTTTAGTGTGGCATTTCATGAACGTGCAGCCCTGCTTGTCACAGCTTGTCAGGACCTTTGCTTTTTCTTAGTTTTTATCCTTTCAGACAGACAAATTCATTCCTGATATATATCTGCCAAGACAGTTGCAACCTGTATTTGTGAAACCTTCCAGAAAGTGTTCTATAATATTACAAATAAGGAGAAGTTCAGCAAACAGAGGAGTCATTATGTATGGGTGCAGTGTGCAGCATACATGTCAATAACTTCTAGTGACACTATTCAGCCAAAAGAAATATAATCTGTGCTCTCATTCATTCTCATTTGGTATACTGATCTGCAGCTTAAAGGACCACTATAGGCACCCAGACCACTTCAGCTTAATGAAGTGGTCTGGGTGCCAGGTCCAGTTAGGATTAACCCTTTTTTCTGTAAACATAGCAGTTTCCGAGAAACTGCTATGTTTACCTATGGGTTAATCCAGCCTCTAGTGGCTGTCTCATTGACAGCCGCTAGAGGGCTTCCGCGCTTCTCACTGTGATTTTCACAGTGAGAAGACGCCAGCGTCCATAGGAAGGCATTGAGAATGCTTTCCTATGAGACTGGCTGAATGCCTGCGTGGCTCTTGCCGTGCATGCGCATTCAGCCGGTGACGGAAGGAGAGGAGGAGGAGGAGAGCTCCCCGCCCGGCGCTGGAGAAAGAGGTAAGTTTAACCCCTTCCTCCCCCTAGAGCCCGGTGGGAGTGGGCCCCTGTCTCTTAGAAATAAAGATAGCTATTCCAATTTGTTCTAAAGTACAGGGGGTAATGTATAAAAGAAAACGTTTTTTTAAGTGGCAACATTAAATGTTACTCATAGAGATTGTGGCAGACCCTGTCCTTATACCATACTGTACCTTCTTTTCTACCGAACGCATACTCCCTGGCAGACAGCGGCCATTTTGTCTCCCGAATGACCCCAGCGGTAGTTAGCTGCGAACTCTGTGGAACTCTATAAAGCCACTAGACCATGTGGTTCCCGGTCTACCTATAACCCTGTTTTGTCCCACTTGCCAAACTGCCAGGAGAGCGAGATTTGGAGGGGTACTACAGACTCTTGAGAACAATCGCTCACAGAGAACCAGGTGGAGCGCCCTTTCGTTTGACCACAGGAGATCCGATGTTTGACCATCCAAGATCACTTTTTCTCTGGAACAGTTTTGAGCTTCGTCTACGTGTGCAGCCAGTCAAAACTTTACCCCGGTGGCGATTGTGCAAATCTTCATGGGTCCAGGCACTTTTTGGTCAACTTGGGTGCTAAAACGAGCTATCTGGGGAAGTATGACATGTGTGGTTCTTGTCAACATGCAGACCTGGCTCTGGGATTTGTTGAGGCCTACCACTTCCCTGGACCACTTCAGTCCATTAAAGTGATCTGGGTGCCAACTCCCATCACCCTTAACCCTGAGCATGTAATTATTGCAGATTTTCTTAACTCCAATAATTACCTTGCAGGGTTAATTTCTCATCTAGTGGCTGTCTACCAGACAGCCACTAGAGGGACTTCCGGCTTATTAGGTGACTTTTGGTCATCTAAATGACGCTGGATGCCCTCACGCTATGCATTACGACCTCCAGCATCACCGGAATCCCCATAGGAAAGCATTGACTAACGCTTTCCTATGGGGAAATCGTAATGGGAGCGCAGCCAGTGCCGCGCATGCGCATTAAGTCTCCCCCGTTGGCAGGGGAGGACTGTCGGCAGAGCTGAGCCAGCACCAAGGGACATCGACACTTGACAGAAGGGGAAACTATAGTGCCAGGAAAACAAGCTTGTTTTCCAGGCACTATAGTTTCCCCTTAATAGCAAAACAAAAGCAAGTGAAATATATTCACTCACACAGGAAGTTATTACTGTGTAAATAAATTGCTAGAAAGTGCTTTTTCAGAAAGCAGTTATATATATTTATATAGTGCCAGCACATCCTGCACTGCTGTACTATAGGTATAGTGCAATAATCAAAGTATGTATAAAATGTACACTTACACAAATACACATTTTATGTCCTCAAATTATACTCCCATTAATGCTGGGTGCCTCCAGACCCATGATTCATTTGTTTTCATCTCTAAATTTTTGCAGCAAAATATAGCACATATGTGCAATGATGTAACTTTCAGGCCCATCCGTAATAATTTAAAGGGACACTATAGTCACCAGAACATCTACAGCTTATTGAATTTGTTCCTGGTGTGTAGAATCATTACCTTCAGGCTTTTTGCTGTAAACACTGTCTTTTCAGAGAAAATGCAGTGTTTACATTACAGCCTAGTGATAACTTCACTGGCCACTCCTCAGATAGCTGTTAGAGATCCTTTCTGAGTCATGGCTGCCTAAAATGCATCCAAACATTCAGTATCTTCTTCATTGATTCAATTCATCTCTATGAGGAGATGCTGATTGGCCAGGCCTGTGTTTAAATCGTGCTGGCTCTGCCCCTGATCTGCCTCTTTGTCAGTCTCAGCCAATCCTATGGGCAAGCATTGTGATTTGATCAGGCCACCACTGCTGATGTCAGAGGAAGTTCACAGGCAGAGGGAGCAGCTTCAGAATTGAATACAAGGAAGATTTGACTATCTTTAGGGAGGCAAAGGGTGCCAAGGGGCCTAGATAGTAGTTTTAACACTATATGGTCAGGAATACATGTTTGTGTTCCTGACCCTATAGTGCTCCTTTAAAGGAACACTATAATGTTAGGAATACAAATGTCACGATTGTGCCCTGTTGACAGTATAGGTGACCGGCACTCTCCTGTTGTTTCTCTTACCTTTTCTCCCTTGCAGTGCCGGGGACTCCACGGCTGGTCACCCCCACAGCTGAGAACATAGAGATCGATGACCTCAGTCAATCCAGTGCTTTCCCATAAGAAAACATTGGGAGGCTAGTGCACATGGGCAGAAAAACACAGCTCTGTGTCAATCATATGATCTCTCTGAAATCATCTGGTAGCATTAGCAGAGTCTTAATGCGTAAGCTCCTCTTCTGGCTGTCTGAGTGAAAATGTCAATGTTTTCAGCTGCAGGGTTGAAACGGGTGGTATCTGACACCTAGGCTACTTCTCTGAGAGACTACAGTATAAGTGGGTAAGTAGCCAAACCATTTAGCTCATTGGCTAAGAATGCTCAGCTTACACTTTCAGCCAGTGAAGCGAACAGAAGCTCCTTGCACGACTACTGGCACAAGAATAAGTTGCACCCAGTAAATAAAAGGGAAGTTGTGAAATTATTCATAAACTAGATACTTACCTTGTGAGTGCACCCGGGCTGTATATTTAAAGAAATACCCACACACCCATAATCGATAAAAGTCAAATTTTATTTCAATACATAATTGATGATAAAACAAAATACAAGTACATCTTTATACACCCATCAAATTAACAATTGATCTTCAATCAATAGACACTATTTAAATGTATATTACAAATGTATATAGTACAAAATGACCAAAAATTTACCAAATTCATACAAGTAAAGAACAAAATCTATAATTCACTGTACAAACATTTACCTAACAAGTGGACAGAGCTGGACACCCAACATTTTGGCTGTAGAGCTATTGGCTCCATAACCACTACATTGTATTTTAATGATTTATGGTACTTTGGAGTGTTTCTTTAGTATTTCTGAGTGCCAAGTTTAGCACCTAGTTTGCAGTGCTTCAAATGTAACATTTTATTCTTGTCTTTTACGGTGATAATTTGACCTTTATTTTGGTGAGCAATGAAACACTTCTAATAAAACAGATCTTTAGCTTTGTTGACTGCTCCATGCATCTTACAGTATGGGCAAACTGATTCTGTTCATCCTCTTGCTTGGCAGGGAACCTAAGCTGAAATTGTCAGGAGTAATCAGCCTTAAGCCTTCATAAAGACACTGCAGAACTGTGGCCTGCGGAAATGTAATCCGAACAAGGATGTTCGGTGTGATTAGTAAATGGCTAGCCGTAGGAGGGATACTTCTGTACCTAGCACTTTCTTTTTTTTTTTTTTTTATTCTGTGTTGCCCTTCAGTTAAAATTTCAATGTCAGATATTGCAAAGATGCTAGAGCTCTGCCAAATTAATGTACCAGTAGTTACTGCATATAAATAGGGCTTACATATAATGGCACAAAGACAACAGGTTAGATACCCATGTGTCACGAGCGTGGGCTATAGGCCCAGCCGAGACAGTGGGGAGAGTGTGGAAGTGACAGGGTTAATGACACCAGACCCCTGGTTACCTGTTGCTAGTCCCAGCAACTACTCAATTAATCCCTTGCAATCCCTTCTACACTAACCCCATAGTACACACTTTACTGCCACCACCAAGACTTTTAAACCCGGGCGTCTTGGTATACCCTACACATCGGAGAATTATAGAATCACAGTTCTACTTTTACTGATCAAACACATATAATTAACCCTTTTTGGTAACGTTTTTACCTGAGCTTTCCTCTAGAGAGTGAAGCTCATAGAGAACAGAGACACAAGCTGATTAAGTAAACATTTAATCTGACAAAAAAAGATTCACAGTGCTGAGTACAAAATACAGAAATAAATGACATAAAGATAACAAATTGCAAAACAGTACATAAAATAAAATATTAGAAAACACAAGAAATTCCTTACATGTATTTACCCCATATAGGATTCTTGTGGGAGTCTTAGATGGTATAGGTCTCCTAGAAGTTGCTGACAAAAGAAAAATGAATAACTCTCTGGATAGTCCAGCACCATCATTATATACCTAAACTAGTTTTTTCTCAGTGGGCAGACCCCTGAGGTATCAGAGGGGGTTGGTCTGGCAGTTTATTGCCCACTCTATGCAATTCCTTGTGTGCTGTGGTGATGGCTACATAGATGTTTTATGGTCTAGGCCTGGTGCAAGATCAAAGATCACAATAAATGTCATCCCCAGGTTTACAAAAAAAAAAAACTCTTATCATATATCAACACACATCAAACACCAGCTCATGCTTTTGGCATGACACCATGTATAAAGTTATTTTACTTGCTTGTTATGCTGTTTACTGGTACAGGAATACTGTAGTGGAAGCAAGTGAAAAGAACAGCAATGGAAGAGTAGAAAAGGCTTTGCAAATCTTTGACAGATCTGTGACTTTAGTTTCATTTCATCTTGAGAACAGTCCAGAGATGGCAGCTGAATTAAATCTTCTCAGTGGTCTAGTTCAAGAAGTCCAGAGACCTTCAGAAGTATATGACATTGTATTGAATATGTCATCATTCACCGTGTTGTAAATACTGAGTCTGTTACACCTGGTTATCTGCAATTTACATACAGATATATACAGCATTGCACTTGCATACAGATTAATACAGCATTTTTTTTTCTTCACATTTGGTTTTCATAAAATTTTCTCATCACGTAAAGGCAAGTATAAAAAAAGGTATTTTTAAAAAAGATTGGCTCATGGGTACACCAAGAAACGAGTTGCAATTGAGAACTGTAATACAGCGATTTATACAACCACCATCTTATTTTTTTTTTTATTTTTTTTTTTTAATGCATGTCCAAGTGCAGAAGTAACCAAACACCTAGAAGCTAGGAAGTGTGGCGGATTACCAGCGGTTCCTTTTCTCTTAGTGTTTACAGCTCTCCAGAGTTGCTTCAATGATTATACCTGTAGCCTTTTCCACACATACATTTGCTTAGTCTTAATGCTGGGAGTTTATTGAACCACAACACACATGTGTTTATATAGGAGTAATTACAACAGGGGTTCATCAAACAAAACAATAAGTCACTCCCCTGCTTCTTGTGTCTAGAACATAATTGGGTTACAACTCCATAATTGAATTAGCCGCCTGACGCTATTATAAGACGCTTGCACAAAAGCTGTTATGACCTAGTTGCCTTCCCTTCAGTTTTATATTTTATATGATAACTTAATAAATAACAGCTTACAAATAAGTTCAGCAGACAAAAGGGGTCTCTGTCTCTAGGCCCACAGGCAGAGTGATTATGCTCTTTTAGGGGTGAGGTGAAGGACTACAGCACTGGTACAATTCCAGGGTGACAGGGTGGTCTGTTACAGGAAGATTTTATCCTACTGAGCACTGAAGCTCACACTTTACTTGAATGTGAGAATGTAGGGGGAGCAGCAAACCACTGACTACAGTATTAAAGAGACACTCTAACTGCTTCATATCATTGAAGTGCAGCAGTGTCTGGGGTCTCACAGCACAATGATTCCATTCAGCATTTAACAGTTTTAATGATTTAATGAGGAAGCTGTGATTGGATGAGTCTGTCATCTGGCCATTTTCAGCTTACCACAGTGCCCATTGAGTTATGAATAGAGTTGGCTTAGAATGAAGTGTGTAATCATTGCCTTAGCCAAGTCTCCAGTGGGGCGGTACTATGGGAAGTTGGGGACCATCATTAATTGTTAACCCCTTAGTGACCACGAACGTACCAGGTACGTCCGACAAAAAACGGTCGTTAATGACCTCGAACGTACCTGGTACGTCCACGGCTATTTTGAGCGCTTCCAGCTGCTCTTAGGGTATTACACGATGCCTTGGTATCGAGGCATCGTGGAATACCCCCCCTACACCACCGGGGACCCGAGTGATCACAGGCTTCAGATGCTCTAACGTTTACGGAGTGCCTCGAGGGGTTGTGGCACTCAGTAACCGTAAAAAGATTTTTTTAAAAGTAACCGGGCAAGCCCTATATTGACCCTGTAACTTTTCAAAACACAATAAAACCTGTACATGAGGTGTATTGTTATACTCAGAAGACTTCGTTGAACACAAATATGAGCGTTCTAAATCAGTAAATTGTATTCTGACGGCGAAATCACCAGTAAAAGTGCAGTTTTTGTGTAAAAAAAAATAAAAAAAATTTAAATGCAAAAAACAAAGAAAAGGGCTAACTTTGGCCAGTGTGTGACAAAGTGGCTACTACAAAAGACTGAACGTACCACAGTTTGAATACCCTGGGTTGTCTACTTTTACGAAGGGTATGCCATCATGGGGTTAATTTTAATTCCTGGACTGCTATATGGTCTCAAAGGCAACATAGGCCCAGCAAACCAATCTGGCAAATTTCAATGTGCAAACATGGAAAAGGGGAAAGCCCTACATTTGACACCTGTAAGTTTGCAAAGGCCCATAACACCTGTACATTGGGGGCACTGTACTCGGGAGATGTTGCTGAATACATATTGGGGGTTTCTCTGTCAGTAACACATAAACGGAACTAAAAATCCATGCCTAAAGTACAATGTGAGCGAAAAATAACACAAAAAAAGACTATCCAAAAGTTTGACAAAGGCTGGTGGTAGAATTAGTGCATGGAAAGTGTTAAAATACCACCATTTAAAATACCCTAGGGTGTCTACTTTTAAATATATATGGTCTGATGGGGGTAAATTATAAGGTCTTTTAGCCCCCAGAGAACCCGACATACCTATACATGGGTGGTATCCCTGTACTCAGGAGATGATGCTGAACACATATTGGGGTGTTCTTTTGCAGTAACCCTTAAAGTTCTCACTACATATATTCTTAAATTGCAATGTGTCTCAAAAAAATCACCAATTATTTTATTTTTTTAATTTGGCGTAGATTGGTGGTAAAATGGCTGCATGAAAAGATTTAAAATACCCCAAGTTTAATACCTTAGGTTGTCTTCTTTTAAAAAATATATACATGTGAAGGGTTATTCTGGGATTCCTGACAGATATCAGTGTTACAATGTAACTTGCGTTAATTTTGAAACAAATTGGTTTGGAAATAGCAAAGTGCTACTTGTGCTTATAGCCCTATAACTTTCCAAAAAAAGCTGCTAACATGCTAACATCGGGCATTTCTAAACTCAAGACAAAATTTAGAAACTATTTAGCACGGACGTTTTTTGGCAGTTGTAGATGCGTAACAGATTTTGGGGGTCAAAGTTCTGTTACGCATCTATAACTACCAAAAAACACCCGTGCTAAATAGTTTCTAAATTTTGTCCTGAGTTTAGAAATGCCCAATGTTAGCAGCTTTTTTTGGAAAGTTATAGGGCTATAAGCACCATTTTTTTCATCCTATTTTATCATTTTTTATTTTTTTTTATAGTAAATTAGATATGATGAAAATAATGGTATCTTTGGAAAGACCATTTAATGGCAAGAAAAACAGTATATAATATGTGTGGGTACAATAAATGAGTAAGAGAAAAATTAGAGCTAAACACAAACACCACAGAAATGTAAAAAGACCCTTGGTCCCAATGGCAAGAATTTTGAAAAACGGCCTGGTCACTAAGGGGTTAAACTGCTCGACAATAGTTTCACTAAATGGAGGGACAGTGCCAGGGAACCCCAGGCACTCTTACCAAATCAATGAGATGAAATGGTTATAGTGCCTACAGTGTCTCTTGAAATGTAGTATAATAGAAGGCATTTAATACAGCTGGCAATAACTTTTTATATTACTGTTTACATGACCTATTTTACAATGAAAGCTGTATGCCTGCATAAATATTGCCCTCCTTTTTGTTTAACAATTTAGGGTATTTTCCAAGTTATAGCAGTGATTTTTGTTGTTGACATCCATAAGGTTTGTATTTGTCTATTTTGTTTAATGGGTCACATGAGGGTTTCTGTATATTTATCTTACTGTTGCATGTTCTTAAGAACACAAACAGCTGGCTGCTCCAGCATGCCAGTTTTAAAATGTCACAAAATCAAGAAATTGAAAAGTTGATGAATGTTGAAGTTGTGGCCTGCTGAAGTCAGTCACGACACAGGATTCACCAGGTATTATTATACAGCTGTGGTTGTATCAGTGCATTGTGAACACATTTAGATCTTTCAGTTCCCTTTATTTGTTTCTGTATAGACTTCTTTTTAGTTGACCACCTTTCCTTTTTGAAAAACATTAACACTATATTTCCTGTGTACAATTTGGCTAATACATTGAGCCATTTGGGACCAATTACATTAACTTGTATTCTTTATTATAAACCACCTGTTTGATGTTCAAGCGTGTGTTAGCAGGCTAATGTATTATAAACGAACAGCTGTGTTATTTTGAAGGCAACAGAAAATGGATTAGTTGATGAAACTTTAAGGAGTTACTTGTTAATCCAATGAGAAACCATTTGAGAAATGCATCAGGGTTCATAAAGATGTTTAATTGACAAGTCTGATATTCAGAAGGCAGCATGTCCATTTTGTTTTGTTTCTTAGAAGCCATAAATGACAACTGAATGGTACTTAAAGTTGAATCATACCAAAAGGAACAATGTTTTATTTTAACAATAGTTTGAAAACTATAAAATAAAAGTTCTATCTGCTCTCATGGTTGTTATAGAATAGAATTTCTCTTATCAGTTTCACACTACTGCAGCTTGAAATTAAATCTGACCTGTAGAAAATGTCAACACAGCAAAATCTTAACATGATTAATATATTTCTGTTTAGGTTTGGGGACCTACAAACTGCAATGAACTTCACAATTCCATATTCATTACAAGCATTTTTTAAATGTGCTTTCCTGCGTCTCTTATTTCAGTATATTAAGCTACAAGCGTTATAGAAAAGAAAAATTCCCGATTTTTTTTTTTAGGCTTTACGAGGATAATATATGGTTACCTCTAACTCCAAGTTGTTTGTATCTCAAGGGCAATTTGATTTACCAGTGGAAGTCTGATCCATTGTGTTACATTTAAAGTTGGACAGATTTTATACTGATCATGTGTAAGGGAAATTTCTAATTCATGAATATCTGTGAAAAGGAGCCAAGACTTTGGGTGCCCGTGGGTTTCACATAAGTGTTAAACCGTTCAAAAACAATTTGATTCAGAACAGCTGGACAGTGCCAGGGCACTTCTGTCACCATAACCACTACAGTGGTATGTAATTGAAAGGTGAATGCTTGGCATCACTGGTTTAGGATTAATTCTTGTTTTTGATACTATTTAAAGTCATAAATCTTAGATTGCTAAATACTTTCTAGAGCTGTCCATTCATTTTCACGTAACTGAACAAAAAGTAGTACTGACATGGCTAGAAGGCTATTGATTGGGATGCCTCCTCACCCCACCCCACCCTGAATGCTTTTATTTTCCTTGAGTTCTAGTGACGATATGTATTGGTCAGCCTGTCTCTCTGGAAGGCAGAGAGTCATATGAGACCATCAACAATCAGTCTGAAACATTTCCACATATTGTCTGATAATGCAATTTGTTTTATTTATTTTTTAGTTATGTTACATTGATGTTTCATTTTAAGTGTGTGGCTTACCCCCACCTATGTGTCAACTCGCCAACTGTACTCAAATTACTCCCTGACTTAGGTTTAATCTTCTATTACATCATGTATTATTCAACTACTTTATTGCAGATCTGTTACCTGAAATGGTGTCAGGTCAAAAGTTAATTTCTTCTTCTTTTTTTATTTTTTTTTGGCAATTTTGTTTTCATCCTCTTATTCTTTGTTGTGCGTCTGAACTTTATTGACAAAGCTGAACAAATGACTAACTGCATCTCCTAATGTGATGCGTATCCCCATAGGTTGGCAATAGCCCAGAATGCAGCTATATTAAGTAACTTCCATCATTGATTAGAGCGTCTAAAATATCCCTGAAGATAACTGGTTATTTCTCTGCAAGGTCAACATACTGTATTGTTGAGTTGCATTATTCAAATTGCTTGGCATTCTTCCTAGAATGTGAAAACATCCATGTATTGTGCGAGTGTGTGTGTGTGTGTGTTTTTTTTGTTGTTTTTATACAATATTGATTGTATCCTTTTTGAATATTACCCACTTTCAAATTTATAATCCATACATGGTTAGAAAATATGAACTGAAGAAAAAAGCACATGTGACTAATAAGGAATATTTAAATTTTTTTCCTGAAATGGGGTTGAGATGGCATACTGAAGACACCTAGTGCACTTCATGCTCTGGGGCAGTCGCCAAGAGACTATGGCACTTCCCATTTATATTAATACTTGTTTAAAAAATGTTTATACTTTTTTTCTATCATTAGATTAAAGTTATGAACTGACAGCTTAATCATGTAACAGAGAGTTTTAAAGTAAAACTATTTTCTAAAAAGGCCATCTCTTGACCCCGCTTCTCCTTTTACCTACTGTCCCATAGCACTACTCCTAATCACTTCTAAGTCTCTAGATGAGCAGTCCTCAAACTTTTTAAACAGGGGGGCAGTTCACGGTCCCTCAGACATTGTTGGGGCCGGACTATAAAAAAAAAAATGAACAAATTCCTATGCACACTGCACAAAAATGCATAAGGACATAAATACATACACAAACACACACATACTGACATACATACATAAACAGACACACACGCACATATATACTGAAATACATACACATACATACACACAGACATGCATACACATACACACGCTGACATACCTACATACTGAAAGACATAAACATACACACACACACACACACACACACACACACAGACACACAGACATCGAGACTGAAATACATACATGCAGATAGATACATACATATGCATACTGACAGACAGGCATGCATGCACACACACTGACAGGCATGCATGCACACACACTGACATGCATTCACAGCTAATTTTGATTACCTTTTTTTTTGCAGGAGGGTGGCTGATGGGAGTCAGTGTGGCTCCCGAGACCTGGCTCTCTTCCCTCCCACGCGGAGGGAGTTTGGAGGAACTGACTACCGGCTGTCACTTCCTCCCAGCACTACTTGCGACTGCAAATTTATTTTTTACTTTTTTTTTTTTTTTAAGAGGCCTGGTCGCGCTATTGCACGGCCTTGGTGCTGACTGGCCCCTGAAGATATAAGGTCCATTAAGTGGCCCTGAGTGCTTGAGCCGGATTCTGGACCCTGGCGGGCCGGATCCCGCCCGTGGGCTGTAGTTTGAGGACCCCTGCTCTAGACCATCTTGTATGCACCTTCCAACCTTCTTGCATTGCACCACCTTAGTCTGTAATCATTATAGCCTCCAGACATCTTTTCAGTACTCTCAAACCTTACCCCTTTATCATTCCTTACACTAGCTTCACTAACCCTTTAAGATCTAGAAAAACAAAATGAAAAACACGAACATACAAAGTTCTCTACAAATTCCTCATATCACCTCTATTATCATGTCCTCTTTCTCATGCTGCTCATTCTCAAATACACTATTTCTCAAAGGCTGCACTATTCCTATGGAATGCCCTATCTCATCCGATTATATTTATAAAGCGCGTACAAATTCAGCAGCACTGTACCATAGGTGGACTAATAGACAATTATTTGCAACAAGATGATGCAAGTGAACAGAGGGTATTGAGGGCCCTACTCGAGGGAGCTTACATTCTAGAAGGAGTGGTGTAAAGTGACACAAGAGGTAAAGGTAAGATAGTTTACAAGTATGAGAAAAGTAGGTTGCTAAAATAGTTTGTTTATAATGAAGGCTTAGTTTTTTAGAGGACATAGTTGCAGAAGAGAAAACAAGGTGTGGGTTACGGAAGTGTGGGGAGTGAAAGCAATTAACAGTTTTATTGATATGCTTTCCTATAGAAGTGTTTTCAATCATTTTTGAAGGAATGGAGACTGGGTTTTATGGGGCAGGGAAGGGAGTTCCATAGGAACAATGCAGTCCTAGAGAAGTCTTGAATGTGGGGTCTCAAAGGTGCTAATATGAACAGAGGATAGACTCAGGGGAGAGACATGGGGGGTGCAGGCGGGCAGGAGGATGAGCCTTGACTAAGCATTCTTAATAGAATGAATCTGGGAATGCATAAGCCCAATGAAGAGCAGATTGCAGTAGTCAAGATGAGACAGGATGGTAGTATGGACTAGCACTGTAGATTCTTCTGGAGTTAGATATGGCCGGATGTGAACTATGTTTTTGAGAAAGAAATGGCATTATTTTGCGATTGACTGAACATGAGGTAAGGGAGAGGCTGGAAACCAAACAAACAAAAAGAAAAACCGAGGCAGTGAACCTGTGAAGTAGAGCTGATGGTAGTGCCATTGACTTGGAGGGAGACAGACACATGAGTAGCATTGCTTCAGGGAAGAAAGATAAGAAGTTCTGTTTGGACAGGTTGAGTTTAACCCCTTAAGGACACATGACATGTGTGACATGTCATGATTCCTTTTTATTCCAGAAGTTTGGTCCTTAAGGGGTTAAGGAAGTGAGCAGCCATCCAGATAGAAATAACATAGAGGCGGTCCGAAACACAAATCAAGAGAGATGGTGAGAGATCAGGAGAGGACAGATAGATTGGTTGTTCAAACATCTCTAGCAAGATAAGGAAAATGCATTTTGTTGCAAGCTGAAGTAAAGGTTACTGTTATAAAGAAGCAGAATGGTTCTGTGGCAGGGATTCAGTTTGCAGAAGCAGTTTGTGTCTAGTGCAGGGTTACCCAATTATTTTTTTCCGTGGAACCCTGTGACATAGTGTATCAACATCATGAAACATCTGTGCTTGTATGTGCCAGTTGTATATATGACACACAGATACACACACACACACACACACACACACACACACAGTGTGTTTGTGTGTATCTGTGTCAAGGTGTGTGTATCTGTGTGTTTCTATGTGCCAGTGTGTATGAATCTGACACACATATACACACACCTTGACACACAGTGTGTGTGTGTGTGTGTATGTATCTGCGTGTCAAGGTGTGTATTTGTGTTTGTATGTGCCAGTGTGTGTGTGTATCTGACACACACATACACACTGGCAGATAGTGACACACTCAGATACATACAAACACACTGATACATACTGGCACATACACAAATCTTGACACAGATACACACTGATACACACACTCTTTGACATACACTCTCACTGACAAACACACTCTTACAGACACACACATACTCACTGACAAACACACACGCTTTTACAGACACACATACAAACACATATACAATCCCATTGACAAGAACAGATACATTCTCACTGCCAAACACACTCACTGACAAGCACACATTCACTCTCACTGACAAACACTCTCTAACAGACACACATACAACTTTTTTTACACTCCACCCAGTCCCCCTACCTTTAGGAGTGCTGGCATTGAGTCCCTGGGGTCCAGTGGGGCTGGCTGCAGCTTGGCGGTCGGGAGGTCTGGCAGACAGGTGAGCGGTGGCCACGGGCGGCAAGGGAGCAGTGAGCGCTGATCTCCCTGCTCAGCTCCCTCGCGCGCCTCCTAGTGATGCCGGAGCCAGAGTGACGTCATATTCCGGCTCCGGCATCACTGCTGTGCGCGCGATGGAGCTGAGCAGGGAGATCAGAGCTCATGTACGAACTGTAATATACGAACTCTTATGGACCTGAAGTAATAATTATCATAAAGAGTTTCTTCGCTCTAAAATGAAACCGGTTGAGTACATGACAACTTGTAGCTGAGAAGCTTCCAGTGTAAAAACAAAGAAGGCGGGCTTTATAGGTTTAAAATTTCACAAAATATTTATACAACTGCACAAATAATGATGAGTGACAAATACACACAAAATAGAAGAAATCCGTTTTATCACCTAGAGACATTATACATTTAAGTAGTGACACAGTACTGATGCTTGCATAAGAGCATGGCTCAGAGTTAAACTGTGTGCACATTCTGACTCCATGGAACTTCCTGGTTACAGAAGAACATGTGATTTGTAACTCCTACTACTGGCAGATGAGTGAGTCACCTTAAAGGCATAGCATATAACATCAAGTAGGTCAAAGGTAGACCATAATCTGTTGTAACTCTACACTCATCGTAACATTCTAGTATGTACTCATATACAAATTTTACATTATATGTTATAAACTTGTTTTGGTGGGGTCTTTTGTTCTTATTGGTGAATTATCGGTTTATATTCTGCATTTGGGTCTTTTTTTGTTTGTTTTTCCCCCCCCAGATTTCCATCAGTTGATTAATAACATGCCTTGCTTTTTTTGTGTTAAAAAGTCTTTTTTAACACGTTCTTTTGCAGAGTATTTATTGCAACAATGTTTCTGATTTGAACTATCGTCTCTACTCACATGCTCTTTTAACAGGGCCTTTAGTGATTTCTTTGACATATTATGTTGCAATCTTACTTGGCTAACATTGTTGCTAAATAGCAATGGACTACTGCTTATAAAGGTGATTACATTACACACACTAGTCCTGATACATCCACATAGATATTGATATACTTGTTGACTATACAAATTGAGCTATTTATATTCATCTTTTATCCCCTTTTCACTCTGTTTTTTTTAGTTTAATTTTGTTTTATCATTATTTTCTACATGATAAAAGTTGTTTTAAGATATTCCTTACATACTCAACTAGGACAGACTATTCTCTTCTTATATACATGTTTATTAAATTCTGTGTTGCTTTATTATACCCCTTGCTCCCCTTTCTCTCTGTGTGATATTACACTGTGTATGTCACTCCTCTATTGTTTTCTATAACGACTCTAGTACCTTCACTGCCAACCACATTTTTTTTTTTTTTTTAATAGCCATGTATCGACTCAGCAGCCGAGGCTGATGGTAGCATTGCCATGACTAATTTGGCCCACTCCTTTGCTAAAAATAATCTATATTTGATGTTTGCCAGGCTGTAATGATGTGACATGTGGGGGTAATGCATACTGGGGTGCTCATACAGGTCTTACTGGGTAACCTCTGGCACTCCAGCCAGCATTATATTACATACTGGCAGTCTGGCTTGCACTTCACACTTGACAGAGATACAACATTGCCAGCCAATTACACATGTGCATGAGAACATTGTTGCACAGAGGAAGTCTCTGGTGGGCTGATATACCAGAGCATGGTTTTCAGTTTACCAAGCGCTTCCTGGTGATTTTTATGAAGAGTTCCCAGAATAGGCACAGAGAAAAATCCCTGGGATTGGGACGCGTGTCCAAAATCAAGATTTATATGTTTTGGATCTAGGACTGTTGGAAGTTATTAAAGCTCCACAAACAATGTAACAGTTCATATTAGAGTGAACCTGGAGCTAGGCAAAATCAAATGAATGGCTGATGTGGATAAAAAGCTCACATCGGGGTGGGGCCAGACCGCCATGCCTAGAGGTCGCATCCAAGACTAGCTACTAAAGACCTTAATAATCCTTTAAAAAAGCAAATAATCTACCCATCTGCAGTTAGGCAACAACGGTCCTATGGGCAAAGAGGTGCTGGAGCTGAAGGCCACTCAGATTACAAGCATTTTGACCCCTGAGAAGGCACATCAGCACAGCTACACCTGTGGCCTACCCGAGCGATGAGTGGGGTGGACGGCCGCCACCTCGCTATCCTGCCTTGCGGTTTCTTTTCGGAACTCCGACGCCACGTGGTAAGGGCCCCGTATCCCCCCCCTTTAGACCGGTGGGGGTCATCCCGGTCCCAGGAGAAGGTCTCCGTGGCCTGTAATCCCTGGGTCTGAGGGGGCTCCCTGCAACTAAAATGGCAGAAGCAGCGTGAAACCCTGAAATGGCGGTGCAACCACCAGAACACAGTAAATCTGATTCCTTGAGGATGTCCAGATGGCGGAAAAGCAAAGGGGCTCCTCATTACAGCGTAATCAACTAAGTACTTAAGTTACCGACACACAGATGGGGATTCCTGGCTCCCGCGGCAATGAGCAGTCAGGACCTGCCATCCGGTCCATCACTAAAAAACGCTGCTATCCCTGACAACCTACACGACACCCCTGCATTTCAGCTACACCCAGCAGAGTATCGAGCGGAAAAAAACTTTATCCATTCAATCAAAAAATATTCAGCCTGAAAATTATACTTGGTTGCAGCAATAAGTATAAGGCTTATCAAAAAAAATTTTCATTTTAATCTTTTACTCATATACTTTTTTCTTTTTTCTATTCAAATATAGTCATCCTATAATTTTACATTTAAACACAACATTATGTGTTGTTTTGTTCTGTTTTATGCAGGTGCGAATTTGCATTTCCCACGTTTGATTCTGTTAAGTGATTTCTCCACATGACTGCATTTACAAACCTAAATAAGTTTCATTTTCAGATCTTCCCTTTTTCATGCCAGAGCACTTTGTGTAAAATAAATACAGTTTAAAAAAAAGCAGTATTTTTAGTATTCTTTCCCCCCTCCCCCTTTTGTCATTAGGTGTACATTTGACAGAAGACGCTCCAATGTTAACCAATATTAATACATGCATACTTAGAAACTTAAAACATCCAGTACTCTGTGATTACCCTTATGGTAATAAGTAGAGAATGATCTCTGTCAGTGCCACCAGTTACTATGTGTATGGCCAATCAGGAAGGGGTGAACCATTTAAATTGAGCACAAGTAAATTTAAGATGGCTACCCTTAGCCTAGGAACATCTACCTGTCCAGGGTCAGTTGATATTATTTGAACCCTCTCTATATCAGACATACTGTTGGTATGTCACCTACCTTCTGATCATTTCCCTTTATACGTCAGAGCTACCTTATGTCTCGAGCTATCTACATGTTTAGATTTAATAAATATTATGGTTGTTTTTATCTCCTTACACCTCACTGTGCTCTTCCTGCTGCACACCCGTTAGTGGAGCTTATCAGGTTCTGCTTCTTTTTTGTAACTGTATTTGAGGATTACCCCCTCCTCTAGAGCATGATTTAGGTGACCTCCCTCCATACTTTTGGAGATATGATACTGTGATTAACCATCCATTCCCTATCCTTTTTTGGCTAGGATTGGGAGGCTTGTCACTGTATTTTGTTCTTATAACAGTGTTTATTAGTGTGCGTTAAAATGTGGGTACAGCAGTATATAGTAATAGAACTTTTAAAATAAAAGATTAAAAGAGCTATCCTATTTCTCTTCAATGCTGGACATAATCCACAAAGATATATTAAAGTGATACTATAGGAACCAAAACAACGTTGGCTTATTGAAGCAGTTTTAGTGTATAGATCATGCCCCTGGAGTGTATAGTATCCCTTTAATAATCTGCCAAACATTTTACAAAATGCGAAATGAGGAATGAGATCAATTTGATAATATATCCCTTTTTATATTGAGGCTAGTCTGCTCTATTCTTGTCTTTATACACTGTTTAAAAGCCTTAGAAGGCAATATATGTGATAGGGTTTATTATCTAAGTGGTGATCCTATTACCATGCTCCTCATTTTTCTTCTTGCTTAAGTTTGCAGTTGCAGTATGCACAGTAGTTTGGGTAACTGTGTGTTCCTTTGATTTGAGTTGTCCCAGCCCTCTATGTTCAGTCTGAGGGGGCAGAGCAAAGCACAGATCATGCTCCCTCAGACTGAATGCAGCCATCCCAGAGCAGGTGGCTGCACATGCCTTATGGGAAATCCGGCCCTGTCTGTTGTTGTGCGTCCACAGAGCCCACTTGAGCCTTGGGGGTCCATGGACTTCCTGGCTTTCAGTCTGGAGAACTCAATGAGAAATCTCTGATTCAAATATTAGAATGCTTTTTCAAACTGTTTTAGATATACCCCCAATGAAAAAAGCATACATGTTTTCACTGTGGTATAACAAAAGAATTGCAGTGTTCCTTTAGCGTGCGCGTGTGTGTTACAAGTTGATTTGCTGGGTTACCATTTGGGGCTTAGAATCTAACCATGGTTTAGATGCCACTAGTCTACATTTCTGCTTTATCTATTCCATGACCTTAAATGATATAAGACATAGCTTGATTGGGCACGAATTCTGTGTTGTGCTACTGTTTTTCACTGGGAAATCAACTTATCAATTTAGTTACCATTGTTACCAAACACAGACACCTGTAAGGAACACTCTTGGCATTTGACGAAAACACTTTTGCAGATGGAACATTTCAAGTAAATAAGGTCAAATAATTGTGTTGTAATAAATTCCTTAAGGGTATTAGGACATGTCATTATCTCCTATAAATCATGGACTTTAAAGACATTAGGGCGTAATGACCTATCGTAACGTTTTTGATGTGATCAGGATTAAATCCTTGCGCACACTGAGCGGACACGGGTATCAATCAATATTCATAGCTCCCATCTGTCAGCTGAGACCATGTTTAGTGGCCCCTGACTGACCAATGAGCTTTAAGCAGCCCTCAGACTGATCTCCACATACAGCCTTTTAAATGGGCATGTAAAAACACAATGTCTTGTGAGCAGGGTTAAATCCTTGCTCCCCTCAGGGGCCACATTTAGTCCACTTTAAATTCAATTAAATCATTTTGGTTGGGCGCTATCATTCTAGGCCTGAAAGCTATCAAGGGAGACCCCCAGGGTCTGAATGCGCCCTCATGCTGATTGTGATCGGTGCTGGGTAGCTGGCAAAGCTCTGTAATCTGCATGCTGGAGTTTCAGCATTGCAGTTATCAATCTCCCTGTAATGCTAAAATCAGACGGTAGATGGCAGTCACAGACAATCCTCTACTGTTTTAGCTACTGTACAGTACTGATATTAGCAGAGGTTTTCTTTAGGTGTTGGGTTAGGAAAAGGGCTAGTGTTGGGGTAAGGTAAGGAATGGTCAATACTGGATTAGAGAAAATGCTGTTTTAGGGTTAAGGTTTGGGTAGGTATACGCTCAGTGTAAGTAAGCATAGGGTTCGTTGTAAGGGTGGTATAGTAACCCTATAAAACCTAACTACCAAAATGTATTTAGATTTTGATATGAGGCATTTAACAATTAGGACTCAGATGTGAATCTATTTGCAGATCATTTTATTTAGTTGCACTGGATATGTAAGAAGGAAAAAAATCCCCACCCCCTCCGTTTTTGTTTTTTTACGTTTTATTCACACGTACTGTTAGGTATAAAAATAGGATATTAAAGTATGAAAGAAACAGAAAAATATATTAAAATACAAAAAAGAAAACAATATACAATACAGGGAGTGCAGAATTATTAGGCAAGTTGTATTTTTGAGGATTAATTTTATTATTGAACAACAACCATGTTCTCAATGAACCCAAAAAACTCATTAATATCAAAGCTGAATATTTTTGGAAGTAGTTTTTAGTTTGTTTTTAGTTATAGCTATGTTAGGGGGATATCTGTGTGTGCAGGTGACTATTACTGTGCATAATTATTAGGCAACTTAACAAAAAACAAATATATACCCATTTCAATAATTTATTATTACCAGTGAAACCAATATAACATCTCAACATTCACAAATATACATTTCTGACATTCAAAAACAAAACAAAAACAAATCAGTGACCAATATAGCCACCTTTCTTTGCAAGGACACTCAAAAGCCTGCCATCCATGGATTCTGTCAGTGTTTTGATCTGTTCACCATCAACATTGCGTGCAGCAGCAACCACAGCCTCCCAGACACTGTTCAGAGAGGTGTACTGTTTTCCCTCCTTGTAAATCTCACATTTGATGATGGACCACAGGTTCTCAATGGGGTTCAGATCAGGTGAACAAGGAGGCCATGTCATTAGATTTTCTTCTTTTATACCCTTTCTTGCCAGCCACGCTGTGGAGTACTTGGACGCGTGTGATGGAGCATTGTCCTGCATGAAAATCATGTTTTTCTTGAAGGATGCAGACTTCTTCCTGTACCACTGCTTGAAGAAGGTGTCTTCCAGGAACTGGCAGTAGGACTGGGAGTTGAGCTTGACTCCATCCTCAACCCGAAAAGGCCCCACAAGCTCATCTTTAATGATACCAGCCCAAACCAGTACTCCACCTCCACCTTGCTGGCGTCTGAGTCGGACTGGAGCTCTCTGCCCTTTACCAATCCAGCCACGGGCCCATCCATCTGGCCCATCAAGACTCACTCTCATTTCATCAGTCCATAAAACCTTAGAAAAATCAGTCTTGAGATATTTCTTGGCCCAGTCTTGACGTTTCAGCTTGTGTGTCTTGTTCAGTGGTGGTCGTCTTTCAGCCTTTCTTACCTTGGCCATGTCTCTGAGTATTGCACACCTTGTGCTTTTGGGCACTCCAGTGATGTTGCAGCTCTGAAATATGGCCAAACTGGTGGCAAGTGGCATTGTGGCAGCTGCACGCTTGACTTTTCTCAGTTCATGGGCAGTTATTTTGCGCCTTGGTTTTTCCACACGCTTCTTGCGACCCTGTTGACTATTTTGAATGAAACGCTTGATTGTTCGATGATCACGCTTCAGAAGCTTTGCAATTTTAAGAGTGCTGCATCCCTCTGCAAGATATCTCACTATTTTTGACTTTTCTGAGCCTGTCAAGTCCTTCTTTTGACCCATTTTGCCAAAGGAAAGGAAGTTGCCTAATAATTATGCACACCTGATATAGGGTGTTGATGTCATTAGACCACACCCCTTCTCATTACAGAGATGCACATCACCTAATATGCTTAATTGGTAGTAGGCTTTCGAGCCTATACAGCTTGGAGTAAGACAACATGCATAAAGAGGATGATGTGGTCAAAATACTAATTTGCCTAATAATTCTGCACTCCCTGTATGTATGGGGGCACTTAAAGAGAAACCCTTAAAGGGACTCGATAGGCCACCAGACAACTTCATCACAATAAAGCGGTCTGGGTGTCATGTCCCTTTTTGATTAACCGTGCATTAATTTGCCTTTAGTGGCTGTCTCCCTGAGTGTTACTAGAGGCGCTTCTGCCCCAATAACCTGTTAAACTTGACTAAGTACTAAGATGGCACATAGTGACCATTTGATTGGTACAGTGTGGCTTTTTGCTACGCAAATGCAATAGATCCCCCAATGTTACCTTAGGGGGAAACATTTTATTGGCAGAGATTTAAATTAATGATTTGTGGGAGCAGCAGGACAGAGATTGGCATGTTGAGCGCTAAAAGCCAAGTAAATCTCACCTTTCAAACCCTCAAATAACTGGGGATACACAAAAATAGGTAGTTAAATTGTTAGGAATACATATTTGAATTCTTAAAGGACCACTCTAGGCACCCAGACCACTTCAGCTTAATGAAGTGGTCTGGGTGCCAGGTCCAGCTTGGGTTAACCCATTGTTTTATTAACCCTATGTTTATTAATGGGTTAAGCCTTCCCCCTAATCCTCTAGTGGCTGTCTCATTGACAGCCACTAGAGGCGCTTGCGTGCTTCTCACTGTGATTTTCACAGTGAGAGCACGCCAGCGTCCATAGGAAAGCATTATGAATGTTTTCCTATGTGACCGGCTGAATGCGCGCGCAGCTCTTGCCGCGCGTGCGCATTCAGCCGACGTGGAGGAGAAGAGGAGGATCAGAAGAGGAGAGCTGTCTGCCCAGCGCTGGAAAAAGGTAAGTTTAAACCCCTTTCCCCATTCCAGAGCCGGGCGGGAGTGGGACCCTGAGGGTGGGGGCACCCTCAGGGCACTATAGTGCCAGGAAAACGAGTATGTTTTCCTGGCACTATAGTGGTCCTTTAATGCAATCGTATTACTTAAAATTACAATGGAACAATAGTTACTCCATTCTGCTTTAGCTTTTCTTTTACACCGAAGTGACTCAAAAACTGTTTGTTTTTTTATAAAATAATTGAAACATTACAGTGAATTTAATGTATAAACAAGTGTTTTGATTTGTATAATTAGCAAAATGATAAACTGTTTAATAAATCAACTTGATAGAAATGTTCACTTCAATTTAATCACACATTTAGCCAACTTAAATACAATTGTATCACTTCTCTCCAGCACTCATCCACTATTGTATACCAAGTGTTTAAGATCCATGTATGTTTGGGAGTTATGCACTCAGGTGTCATTAAAGGATAACTCCAAGCATCATAACCAATTAAGCTACAAGTGCTAGGTGTGTTTTACCTCTGTCCCAGTGTAGTTTGTCAAACATTTAGTATGATTTGGCAACTTGCCTTGGTTCCCCCGGCACTCATGCCACAATTGTTCTTCACTTGCTGGAAAATCCCGATATCTCTATACAGCTAAGCATGGCCGATATTGGACCAGACTAATGATGTTAGGATGGCATTTAACCTTCTTGCATACGGATAAATCGCTGCTCACACACGACGATACCTGGGGCTCCCATTTGTCATCTGGGGCCATATGTAGTAGCCCTAGACTGATCGATGAGCTGTATTCAATCGATTTAAATCACCACTGCTTAGCAATCATGTTCAACTACAGTGGTTCTCAGTTTGGCTTCCTCCGCATCGAGAAGGAGACCCCCGCATGCCCCCTGACAACAGTAAATGTCACTGGGCAGCAATAATCACATGGTGATTGTCCGGGACTGAATGCAGTAGCTGCAGCATGAGAGGGAAATCACTCTCTCATGTTGGTCATACAATACGCTCACAGAGTGCCCTGTACTTGTCAGCTAGGAAATCCCCCTGCTGATATGACTTATGAAGTGAGCAGAGGGAATCCCTTTGGGTTAGGGTTAGTGTAGAGTAAGGGTTAATGCTGGGTTAGGAATAAGTTTAGGGTACATGTGCAGTTAGAGTTGGTTGGTATAGAGTTAGCATTAACTACCAAAAAAGTAATTTGGATCCTAGACATATGCATTTGATGATTATAACTAATATGTGAATCAATTTAACTACAATGTCAAAACAGAAACACAAAATTGAAACACAGAAAAGGGTATATAAATAATTTTTGAAAATTATATATATATATATATATATATAGAGCACTTACAGTCACCAGTTTTTCCATTAGAATTTTGTATAGGGGTGTAAAGGAAAGCAGCTTTACTAGCCATCTTGCTGTAGAAGGCACCTGTCGAGTTTGGATTGCTGAATTCTATTACCATAACAGGTACACATTTTTTGTTTTGTACATAATGTAATAGTGTTGTAGCCAATATCTATAGCCTCGTATTTAAAGGACCACTATAGTGCCAGGAAAACATATTTGTTTTCCTGGCACTATAGTGCCCTGAGGGCACCAGGCTGGATGGAGAGGAAGGGGTTAAACACTTACCTTTCTCCAGCACCAGGCTCCCTCTGTGCTGGAGACTCTCCTCCTCCTTTCCCCGTCATCGGCTGAATGCGCATGTGGGGCAAGAGCCGCGCGTGCATTCAGCCAGTCTCTTAGGAAAGCATTCTCAATGCTTTCCTATGGACGCTGGCGTCTTCTCACTGTGAAAATCACAGTGAGAAGCGTGGAAGCGCCTCTAGCAGCTGTCGGTGAGAAAGCCACTAGAGGTTGGATTAACCCTAAAGTAAACATAGCAATTTCTCTGAAACTATGTTTTTACAGCAGAAAGGGTTAATCCTAGATGGCCTGGCACCCAGACCACTTCATTAAGCTGAAGCGGTCTGGGTGCCTACAGTGGTCCTTTAAATAAATTCTTGCAGGTTTTTGCTAGCAGTTTGTAATAAGTTGAACACGTTGTAGAAATTAAGGCAAAGGAATAGGTTGTGGAGAAAAAAAACATTAATTTGCCTAAGTTTCTATTCTAGCTCTATTTATCCAATACTTTGCAATATGGTTACAACAGTTGACCGCTTGGTAAACAAGTCATCTGGCATTTTCTCTGTATGAAACATGGAATAAAGCTTTTTGCACATTCATTATTTTTGTTTGAGTGTCTTTCATAATTGCTGTCAATGCCAATACCTGATGTTAGATATTCATGCTTTCTACTAACCATATATGTTTGATCTCCATATTCATGTTCACACATCCCTTTTTTTGTTTATATAGTCCTATACCAGTGGCTAGAAGCAGATCGACATGGCAGAAGCCACGACTCAGGTAACAGAGTCTTGAATGCTAGACACCCCACACTCTGTGCACTTTCCTAATCTGAAAACCTCTTCAAAAATCACTGCTTAATAATCCTTCACTGTAACTTTTGGTATCCTCACTCCTGTTGCACCACCCAAACACTAGAGCAAGGTTTGGCATCGTGTAGCGGTCCTGCTGTTTTCAGACTGCACTACCAGGAAACCTCAGCCTGCCTTTCGGACCAACAGCGGGAGAGTTGCAGGTTGCAAAATCTTTTCCCCAACCCTTCTTAGTGCCTTCTATGTACATGTTATGTTGATTGAATTTCTTCTAACTGTAGAAATAGAGCTAAAACATCTTGTTAAATCTCAAACTAAACAGCAAGCAAATTTAAAATAAAGTATGAGTTAAGAGTATCCCTTACGTGTTAAAGAAACACGATCTACTTCAGTTAGAAAATAAGTTACTCACATTAAAATCTCCATTATCTTTAGTGTTCTGACACATAGTTGCCCTCAAGAAACATTTCTACTTTTTTGATTCTTCCCAAACCAAAGTTTGGAGTTGCATTAGATTGTATCACACTTAAAAACTGATAGTTTTACAGCCTTAGTGTGATTTGAAAATTGACAAGTTCTGCTTAAAGAGGATTGTCACTTCTCTAGAAATTACAAAAGGGTTTACAGTTTCTAGTCCTATGGAAACTGTTGGCTGAAAGGTTATTTTTAACAGGCAAGCTAAATTCTATATAGCCAACTTGGTTGAGTTTTCATAATTTACAATTTTGTCAACGTAGTACATCCACTGTTTCAACTGTGACAGCCATTCCCCATCTAGTTTTAGAATTGTCCGTCATCTACGTTTCCAGATGTGATTGGACAACAGCTTACAAAAGTTTCATTTATGTCTTTTGAGACACGCAAACATGTGGGCTCTGTCGTGGACATATCTGGTACAGGCCATTGTGGCTTACCACCATAGTGTTCATACTTCATTGCAAGATGTTTTGCTCAGTATTTTCCTTCACTTTCTGTATATCTGGGCTCTTCTTAAAATAATCAGGTGCTTCTTGCTATTTGTCTGCCTTTGATTGGCAGATGTCGCTTTTAATCTCTTCAAAACATTTCTAATGTATGACTGCTAATGTGCTCGGCCAGAGCCTGTTTGCATAGAAACCCACAGATGATTATTTCAAACGATGCAGTGGGAGTGTTAAATTTGGGCGGTTTGTGGGTGTGATTTCATGTAATGTTTGTTTTCAGTAGATTTATAATGATTATGAAAGAGGTTGAGTTTGTCTCCGCGGGACTTGTTCCCTGATGGTGCTTTAAGGGAAACCATTTATAGTACAACAATTACCAATGTGTTCCTGTGTATTTCTGTATTTATTTACTCTCTATCTCCTCCCTTCCATTATGGTTTAATGGGCCAAGATACTGCAGTGCTCCAGTGTATTTGCCCTCTCCTCTCATGATTTGTACTTTTCCAGGCAGTCAAGTTAATTTGCATATATACTGAAAAAAAATCTTATTAAAATGTTTCAGCCTAATCTTTGCAGATGATGACTTCAGAGTAGTCCTCTGTGAGAAGCTTAAATTAACTATATAAATTGATCTCATAGCTGCTTCTATATTATATGCACCCAAAACAGTTCTTTCAATGCTCTGGAATGTATATGGAAATCTTCAGATACTTATTCATTACATTATTCACTCTTCTGGTACCTAAGGGGTTTATGTTAATTTCTCAAATACTCTTGCCTTGAGAGAATACATGCCATATCATGTAGGCAGCTATCATTTACAAGCGTTTTTCATTAAGACCAGGTATGCGATGTCCCTGCATTTAATTGCAGATTTTAGCTCCTAGAGTTTAACTGATGTGACAGCTGAATTAGAGAATGTTTCCAATTCAGGTGTTCTAACATAAAATTTGAAAGACCCGCTCAATTCTCCACAGTTCCCATCTCGTAGCCACTAGGTGCTTGTTTAAAAGAGTTAAATGCACTGAGGTTTATTCACTAAATGGTGAAATTAAAACTGGTTAAATTTCCATTTTAGTCTGTATAATAGCAGATTTAGAAAATCAACTATTATTTCACCCTATTAGTTTTTGTCTAGAGGATTGCCAGCAAATCCATGTAGAAAAGAGGAATAAAGTGTATGTGAAAGTCTTGAGGATTTTAACCTGTCATTGGGCTTCTATTAATGTTGAATTTCATATTTAAAAAGAAAACTAGTCATTTCACCTTGGTTTTGGCTTACAACACCTTTTACCTTCACCCTGTACTATCAATTTTGGTGATAACTAATAATGTCAATCTTTTGTCAAACATTCAAGTAAGGTGACAACTTGGGGAAAAAAATACCATAATATGGTGTCAATAACAAACAAACAACTGCCATATGGTTCACTAAAACATACGATTTTAAAAAACTCAATTTCAGCAACTCTGCCTGTAAAAACACAGGATAAATTAAATATCTTCAAATAAGTTTTAGAATAGCTACACTTCTCTCTAAAAAAATTTTTAAACCAGTCTGGCTTAATAGAATGGTGAGTCAAGAAATAAAAAAAAACATATTGTTAGACATGTGCATTTGCTTAAATCTTCCTTAAATAAATCTATTAGTTTGACAACATTTCAATTTAATTTTCATACTGTATCAATCAGTTTAAAAGCTGATCGAAAGGGGTTGTGTGCAAGACAAATCCATTTGTTTAAAGGAACACTATAGGATCAGGAAAATAAACATGTATTCCTGACCCAATAGTGTTTAACCCACCATTTAGGTGGCTTGCCCTCCCTTAGCCCCCCTATAAAAGTTAAAAACTTGCACTATTTCCAACGCAGCAGAGGTCCACCAATCAAAATGGCTCATAGGAAAAGCATTGGATTGGCTAAAATCGGCACAGGGTGGGCCAAATGCCGTTTTGGACAATCAGGACCTCCTCATAGAGATGCATTGAATCAATGCATCTCTATGAGGAAAAGTCAGTGTCTCCATGCAGAGTATCTAAGGAGTGGCCACTTGGAGGTGTCCCTAGAGGCAATGTAAACACTGCCTTTTCTTTGAAAAGGCAGTGTTTGCATGAAAGAAGCCTGAAGGGAACTATTCTACTCACCAGAACAACTACAGTAAGCTGTAGTTGTTCTGGTGACTATAGTGTCCCTTTAAGCAAGATTGCAACAAATGCACGTCTTGTTGATAAATGGGTCAGAGGCATCATATATAAAATATAGTTATTCCTGTAATGCTTCCAAAAGGGCAACTAGATGGGCTAAACTTGAAAATGAAAGGCAGGAGCCTGAAGTTGTGGCAGGGGCTAGTTGCTGCTCACCTCCTCTGACCCAAAACCAAATCTGGATCAGCTGCACATTTGAAAGTGTGCACTTGATTTAATTTTCAACATTCTGCATTTTTGTGTGCAATTGATAAACAAAATACAAGTTGATGCTTCAGTCCCTAAACCAAACTTTTTCCAAGACCAAATCAGAATTTTTTTTTTTTTTTAAATAGAATATTCAACAATGTAATTGTTAATGTGAGGGGTAACATTGTTTGAGAAATTTGACTGCTGGTTTTCAAGTCAATAAGGATTTAGCATTGGGACAAATGTAACCTGCTGCTAAATTTGTACTAGTCTGCAGAACCTTTCACTCCTTCCTCTAATTTTAGAACTTTTCTTCAGAATTACTTCAAATTTTTTGTTCTTGATAAACATGGTCCATGATTTTGCTAAAGTTCTTTCGATTTGTTTGTATATCCATTTATTGTTAGAATGAACCATGCTTTACTCAAATGTAAAATATCAGAAATTTTGAAATTGTTTTAAATGCAAATATTCTCCAGATTATGTCTAGAAATAGTCTGTTCAAATAAAATCTGTATTTCCTGGAATGCAAACTTGTTAAATATGTTATAATAGAATAAAAAGACTGCATTGTGTAAACTGTTAAACTATAGTCGGTAAACGTTTTAAGAAGAAAACACTATTGTACCTTGTTAGGCATTTGCAATACGTATATGGAATTTAAAATTATTATATCATTCTTTGATTCATTTCTTCAAACACAGAAGAGTACTTTTCAGGTTCCTGTACATACTAGCAGTATGCTTGTTGACTGAAGGGTAAACTGAGAATCATTATTTGTGTGTGAGAGCCTGGTTCAGATAGATACACACATCTTTATTTGTCACATTATTTATTATGTTATATATATGTCCAGCTGCCTTACTTGTGGTGGGTAGGTGGGAGGAGTGGGGGAGGGTTTGTGCCAGACTTTAAAGATGGATACATTGTAAAATACCAATAGACCCATGTGTATTCCACATCCAAGTTGTGAATGTTAAAGCAATTATTAAATGAACACCCTAAAGAAAGCCTGGGTGGGGTTAGGAGGGAAGGGCTTGCAAAGGCTTCAGAAGAGATCTGACGTTTTTGCAAGCTGTTTACAGATATACCCAAATTAAACAAATGCATAAATAAATGTTATATCTTCTAAATAGTGGTTAGGTTTTGTGTGGTTTCTTTTTCTTTGTTTGTTATGTATTTTTGGGACGTTGCAGTGTCCCTTTTAATATATATGCATTAAAAATACAGAATGCATTTTAGATGATCAGTCTAAGAAGATGGAGAAATGGAGAAACACCATTCTTTTAGAAACATACTTTTGTTTTGTCAGTCACATGGAGCTGTTTTATACTAACATTAACTCAATAGGTGTTTACCATGAAAACAAACTTACTGCAACATGTCTGGATAACTGCTATAGTGAGTGCAAAATACAAATGGTTACATTTGTTTGGTCTGTGAGATTCCACTATTATATTTCCTGAGCTGTAAGGGTTAATATTATTTATTATTTTTAAAAAGATGATTTGCAAATATTTCAGCAGGAGTGCAAGAATAAATTCTATGCAACCAATTAATGGTAGCTCTTGTTTATTTTACTAATATGTTGCAGGTGAGAATTTTGATCAGAGTCCACTGAGAAGAACTTTTAAATCGAAAGTGCTCGCTCACTATCCTCAGAATGTGGAGTGGAATCCCTTCGATCAAGATGCAGTTAATATGGTATGTACACAGTCTCCTGACGAGGACAGGGAATATTTAATAGATATCCGATTAAAAATGTATATTATAAAGAAATGCATATGTATATATGTGTGCAGAATATAATCTCTCCCCCCCTCTGCATACCCTCTGCTAAATTTTTACTTGCCAATGGCTTGCAGCCATTCAGTTCAGTCCTGTGTGTTGTTGTTGTTATTATATATGTTTATTTTATCATGGTTTAGTCTTCTATCCAACCTGTTGTCTCCACTTTCAACAGGAGACAATTAAACAAACAAAAATTCTGCATAAGAGATCTGTTTGATAGTTGCACCCATTTTTTACAGAGGTTGATTGAGGCCACACAGTGGTTTTATTCTCTAAACAGCGGCTTTATGAGGGTATTGTTCAAAGGTGTGGGGCTAACTAGAATATTCAGTTCTGGTTATCATTATGTTTTATTAATTTGTACATGATTTATTTTAAATGCTTTGGCTCCATATCCAGGGAGTCCCTTGATATAGTTGTGTATCATGGGGTCAGACTTTATTTTTGCAGCACATTTATTATATTCAGTATATGCTTTTCAATAAAGTCTGTAGCTCATTCACAGAACCAAGTTTTCTGACAATTCAGAAACCATGTTCTCTAGAAGAGGAATTGTCAGCTTTGTGAAAATGTTTGCTTATCTATAGAGGTCACTTTGGCTTAACTGCATGTTCTACTCTTCTTGTCTTCATACATTCTGGCAAAAAAAAATCAAATTTTGTAATGATATAGCTAAGCCCATGTCATATACATATTCCAGTGCTATTCAAACTACATCATGTTACTATCACCTTCAAGAATCATGAATGTTGTCCCAAATGGCACATTTTCTAAATATACCAAACGTTGGTAAATGCAGCAGAACTAATCCGATTAACATACTGTTCATATTAAATATGTTACCCCTGAGAATTGAGGTTTGCGAAATAAATACAAAATAACTGCTTTTGTTTGAGTGTAAAACATAATTAGTATACAGCTTAGAGGTAAAAGAAATCTAATTGCATTCTGCTATGGTACCTTGCCTATCCAGAAATCTAAATCGAGAGATGATGTTTCCTGCAAATAGTATTCTTTTCCTATGGGAAAGTTCATTTTGTAATAATCTAAAATATGCATTAAAAAAATTCAGTCCATGACAACAGCTAAATACATTATCCTACCATTTTATTTTGTATTTTCTCCTTCTTGCTTTGCTTTGTAGCCGCATCCTGCTCAAAAAGGGAAAAGTTGGTAAACTTTAGGAATTCTTTTTGTGGGTTATTTTTACACAGTCATTCCGTGAAAAGAGGTTCGACATCTACACTGGACAGTAAACACACATTTTTCATTCTGTGCCCACAGTTTTTGGTTTTACAGTTTGACATTTCCAATTATTGTGATTAGACTTGGGCACTGCCAAAATGTTTGTTGCATCCGAACACATTCGTATGAAAAACAAATTAGTATCCTTATGGCAATCCCACAAGAATTAGGGAGCTATCTACTAAGAAGCTGAAACACCAAAATTACGAAAAGCCATTCATTTTAGTAATTTTAGTCTTTCAGACAACTTTACGCAGTAAAAAATATTTAGTACCGCAAGTAGAGGCATGTTATCTAAATAGTGAGCCAGTGGCTGTTCGATGATGTAAAAGAAAAACTAGACGGATGTTTAGTTTAGTTTATTGGGCCCCCCTCACTATTTTTTTTTTTTTTTTTTTTCTTAAAAGCGGTGTGTATTTTAGATATACTTTTAAAAAATTCTGCTAGGTATACCTCAAATACAGTGTTTTTAACTAATATATTGTGGATTTTTACAGCTGTGCATGCCAAAGGGACTATCGTTTAGGACGCAAGCTGACAACAGAGACCCCCAGTTTCATTCATTCATTATTACCCGAGAGGATGGCTCTCGCACATACGGGTTTGTGCTTACATTTTACGAAGAGGTTACAAGCAAGCAGATCTGCAGCGCCATGCAGACATTGTATCACATGCATAATGCAGAACAGTGTAACAGCGTCTACGCATCTTCTTCGTGCAGCATGGACTCGTTGGCTAGCAGTGTTGATGAAGGGGATGCAACCTCACTGGCAAAGATGCAACGTTATAACTCATATGACATAAGCAGAGATACTCTTTATGTCTCAAAGTGCATATGTTTAATTACCCCGCTACCATTCATGCAGTCATGCAAGAAGTTCTTAACGCAACTATTCAAAGCAGTTACATCTCCTCAACCTCCTCCATTACCCTTGGAAAGCTACATCCATAATATCCTGTATGAAGTACCTCTACCACCACCTGGAAGGTCACTCAAGTTTTATGGTGTGTATGAGCCTATTGTTTGTCAACGACCAGGACCGAATGAGTTACCTCTTTCGGACTATCCTTTACGAGAGGCATTCGAGCTACTTGGGCTGGAGAATCTGGTTCAGCTTTTCACATGTGTGCTTCTGGAGATGCAGATCTTGCTTTACTCTCAAGGTAAATTATCATATTAAGTTTTACAAATCGCAGTCAATGTTAAGATGTCCAGAATGCTTTTGTACTCTGTGTATATATTGTGTATATATTGATATAATTTATCAATGTTATGTGTGTAACCTAAAAACAGGGGAGAAGAGTTTGCGCTGGATAACAGGAATGTAAGCAGCAACCCTAAAAAAGGGAATCCCTGAAGACCCTTAATAGGACAAGAAATGGTAAAAGTGGGTAAAGGCTGCACTAAGATACAGTAGCCTATACTGGAAAAACCAGACCAAATGATCTAAATGAATAGACAACAGCAAGTAGGCCTAGATAATTGATAAAAAGTCTCAATTAAAACAACAGAAAAAGATAAAACAAAAAAAAACAAAGTCCATCCAAAGTCCATCCTACTAATATCAAGAGCTCGCCACCCCTTCTCCTATGCGCACGATGACCGGCATGACTACACTTACCATGGAGCTCAGCTCCAAATCAGGCCGGTCACGTGATGCTATGCTGGGAGTGGCTTGCTATTACTGCTATGAGCGAGCTGTTCACCGCTCGCCGCCCTCCCTAATTAAACTACATTTCCCATGGAGCTTTGCACCAATTATTTCCAGTCATGTGATATCACAATTTTATATATATCTCTAAATAAAAGCCTTGTTTTTTATATAAAAATACATTATATAGTTTCTATCCGTCTAGTTTATGGAACTGTAAACATACAACTTGTTTTAAATATGTTTTTAAATATGTGTTTTTAATTGGTGGATCCGTTTTTTGGCGCCAATTGTAACACTTGCATATCCTTATAAATACGGTTTCATGCCAGGTATACGGTTTTACTACCATTTTGATAAAGCCTTAAAGGTGAAACGCGTTAATGGTTTTAAATTGTGTATTTTAAACAATAAAAACTTTTTTTTGGTTACCTTTTTTATAGGACCAATCTTCAATTCATTTTATTGTATTTTATATACACTTTTTATTGTTACTTTTCCTGGTATTTTTATTGTATCCTGATTCAAGAAATCCTAGGTAGGGATCATTCCACCAGTGCTGTGTTAATAGAGCAGTATCCTTTGCTCTACACTTGTGAGTATATTTTATTTGATCTATTTTAACACTATTGCTGTTTTATTTTTATATATATATATATATATGAGTATGACGTAATCAAGGCTGGACTGACGGACACACCTCTTCAGTATTTCCCTTAGCGGGGATCATACCGCTAAACGCCCTCCATCCTAGAGCTGGCCTAAACTCCTCCAAATGTGAGTGTACTATCCTCCTTTTATTTATTTTACCCTTGGATTTACAATATTTCACTATTGGCAGTTTGTCATGTTTTATTCTTGTCTTCATATACGGATTATTTACAACCCGGACGGATCAACTCCTGAGGATTGTACACATACTCTATCCAGCTATACTAGTGAGATGTTTTATTTATTTTTACCCTACTGAACATTTTACTGCTTGGATGGACTTTGTTTTATCTTTTTCTGCTGTTTTAATCGAGACTTTTTATCAATTATCTTGGACTACTTGTTGTTGTCTATTCATTTAGACCATTTGGTCTGGTTTTTACTGTATAGGCTACTGTATTTTAGCGCAGCCCTTACCCACTTTTACCATTATGTGTGTATCTGCATGCCACTGTTCCAAATGAGAAATCCAAAGATTCCAACAGTGCTGGATCCAGAGAGACTGGTTAACAATGAGCTTGCCCATTCTAGAATATATGTAATTGGCTGATATGTCAGTCTCACAAGCTATGCTATAGGATCCCCCTGTTTGTATTTTTTTATTTTATTAAAGAGTGGAACAGATACATGGTATCAAAATGCACATTGAATATAAGAGCAGGGTATACAATAAGCATTTGGTTGCATGTACAAGCCATGAGAACAGGGCCATAGAGCACTGTAGAAAAAGAGGGGTAGAGCAGCGCTAAACAAACTGAATACAGTGAAGAAAAAGGCAGCACACTTGATAGAAGGGGAATCCCTGTAACCCCTGAGAAAAATAGAACAAGTAGTGCCAAGCATAGACTTCTTCATCAAAAGTGCATATGGTAATAAGAACAGTAAAGTATAATTAATATATATATGAGAGAGAGAGAGTCCTCAATAAAACATAAGAGAAAAAAAATATAAAAATACCAAATGGTAAGGCACAGTCTCAAAGGTAGCAATACATCTTCTAGTGCTTGTATGGTACTTATTGGGTAGTCTTGCTTGATAGAATCAAAGAACACAGGCAAACCAATAGTGCAATATGATTGTAAATAATAAGGCAAACAACACTTAAAACAGATGTCAACTCACATATGATAGAGCTATAACCAGTTTTAAGTAAAACAGCATGAAGTGGTTTATATTCCCCACTTGCAGCATATCCCTCTAAATTTGGTACACAATGGAGTGGTGGTGAGGCAAATCACAACTGAATAGCAATGAGGTAGATAATATAAAATTTACATATCGTGGCAAAAAGGTTTTGAGACGGATATGCGTAGTACCTGGAGGAAGTATAACATTTTCGGTAGGATGTTCATCTTTAAGATGGTAAGTCTATAGGACCATCCAAAATGGAGAAGGTGCCAGGAGTTAAGATCTTTGGAAATAGTTTGAATCAGTGGATGGAAGTTGCATTCGCATAGTTGTTAGCGGTTTGGGATGTCATACTCCCAGATATTTTATGGAAGATTTGGCCCATGTAAAATAGAGGTATGTTTGCAGTGCAGCCCTTAATGGGTGAGTAGTTTTTAATGGCAGTATTTTACATTTGCTAGGGATTGCCTGGAAAATTGAGACTTTATTATATAGCGATATTTCTTGTAGTATATGAGGTAAAGTGTGTGTGAGGTCTGAAACTGTAAATAGCAGATCTGTCAATGCTGAGATCTTCTACTTTGCCTTTCAAATCCCAAAGTCTTGAATTTGTGTGTTGTCCATAAGGCTCTGTAAAAAAGGCTCCACAACAAGTTCAAAAAGGAGGTGTGGGGTGTGGGGGTACAGTACAGTGCTTTCAGCCAACTCAACCAAATGGGTCCGAAACCCATTAGTTCTAATGTTGCTAGCATCATTAGGGACCACCCTTTTCAGCATCAATAGATAAGATTGAGTCCGTGTGAGAATTTAGATGAGTGGATTAGGTTTATTAGGTATAAAATGAAAACAGGGGGGGTTAGGCGCTCACTATAGTAACAGGCTAGAAAGTAAGAATGGGCAGCAGTAACCAATACAAGATACAAGGATTCCCAACCTTGTGATAAAATGGCATAGACAGAGAATGGAAGGAAACCGCGCCCTAGGTAGTGTAATACAAAAAATCATACACATATACAGGTCTTATTGTGAAGATATAAATATACAGTTGACCTAAAAAAAAGAAGACATAAACGGATAATAGTGTAATAAGTTAAGTATAATGGGTATATGTATGAGTGCTTCTAAATGGTCACACTCACATTTACCAGAGCTAACTCAGCTCAGCACAATCCCCGTCTAAGGATATATGGAGCAGTAGGCGTATTGGTGGTCTCAGGCAGATTATATGTGAAGAGACATAGAAAGATCCAAAAGTGCAATATATACTGACAAAATAAGTGAAATAAGGTGTAAAATAACGTACTCACATTTGCTAGAGCACAACTTGCTCTTGTTGGTGTAGCATAGGTGGTATAATCCCCACCACAGAATGTGGTAGTAACCAGGAGGTAAAGGAGTTGAAGTCCAGAGTAGATAAAGGATAAAAATATACCTTTTAATGGTAACAGAAAAAAATAAAATTGTAAAATACTATATAAAATTGTTTAAAAGTCCCACTTGACACGTTTCGCCTATAAAAGGCTTCCTCAGAAGTGAGTAAGGTCCTGGTTCTATCTGTTTATATAGGGGAGTCCATTATGTGTAGTAATGTCCTGGTTTAGTGCAAGGATTACTTCCTGCTTCCTGTAACCACCGGTGGAACGCACGCATCACCCCGGAAGTGACGCAGCGTTTTTGACAGTGGTAATATGTGCGTTTCACTTGTGGAATGCAAACGGTGCCAGAATGGCATCGCTGCGCTGCCATCAATGAATATCAATCTTATGCGACCCACAAGGCGGTCAGCATAACAATAAATCCTTCAATAAAATAGGGACAATCTTGAATAGCTTAATTGATGTAAATCCATTCTGATTGGTTAAGACTTCTGGTGGAAGTGTAGCGGCAATTAGTATCTCCTACATTGGAACCTCATTTCAGCCATTTTTCGACAGGTCAAGCCTATTGAGAGAAAAGAGATAGGACTTAGTATCTCTAGTAGTACATTGTTACGGTACACCCTGGTATAAGAGGGGTTAATACCGCTGAGGACGTTCCATTTTCGAATGAAGAAGCAGCTAACAGCAGTTCCAATTAGCCGTACAGGAAACATACGAAATCCTTCACGAACCAAACAGCCGAACGAGTAAATCATACGAATCCAATACCCCCAAGTACGAGACCAAGCTCCGTATTGAGGGTTAAGTAGAGATCTGGTTTATTGAGGGCTACCTGCTCGGTATTTATGCAGGTCTCCCACCTCGTCGACACTTCTCTAGGGGACCAGATGGAAGACTGGGACAATATGGATACAGTAGCCAATCATAGTGGCACAAGCATAAACACTCCCCTTTGATGTAGATAAACCCTCCTCTCTATCCTGGAGATAATTGGGAAGTAATCCAATTTTCTCCATGTATAGAGGCTAAACTCCATTTTGTACCTGAACATAAAAATACAATAAAATCAATAACTTTAAATTACACGAACCGAATCCACACATTCAATGTATCCCCAGATAGCTGGGATCTGATCGCACATTATTACCTAATGCCGCTCAGTTCAATCGCCATGGAGCCAAAATCTTTCACATTGTCTGCGTCTATTCGTGCCAGAAAGTACTGAACGGACCGACGTTCGTGTGCTGGATGGCATAGAAGGGAGGTCGGCGGCTTCAGCGGTGTTCGTGCAAAATAGCGTCCGTTTTCAGTTCCATAGCTTGGGCGCCGAACACCGCTGGCCGTTCAGGACTTAATAATGGCCGACGCCACGTGGGAGTTACATGAACAGTGACCTCCCAACGTTCACCAATTAAGCTGAGGTTAACCGCAGCTTCTGGTAGGTCAATTGATGGCACACTCCAGTTCCCAGGTGGTTGATCGTTCGGTAGTTTATTCGGTAGTTTGTGACATAATTGAACGGAGGGTACAGACAGGCAATTAACTGAATGATAAACAAAGGCAGCGGAATAGTGCATAGTTCTATGACAGAGGAGTCTGTCAAATAAGTACCAATCTGTGTTATTTAAATTCCAATATAGGGAAATTACTTTTTGGTGTCTATTAGTATAGATATATTATGAGCAGGATAATAGATTTTAATAAAAACAAGAAATTTTGCATGAGAATAAATAAGTACAAAAAGCATATGTAAGAGTTAAAAAAAACAATCTGTACCAGTAATCAAATTGGAATTTAAAATGCACATATTTAATACAGTAGCGTTTATGTGCACAAAGTGGTATGAAACATGCATAAAATAAGATATGGCCAAAACCTGGGAATGTAAAATAGGACAAGTTTATATAAATAATTTATACATATTTATGAAAAATGCCAAAACATGCATGGATATCATAATATCACAATGGAGAGGCAGGAGGTATAACTGAGGTAGGAGAATGGGTTAAATGACTGGTAAAACAAACTTTTTAATATTACTTTGTTAATATAGTCAGTAGTTAATAGTCGTGTTAAAATGAATAGCTTAAACAGAGATATGACGAATAATGCAATGAATCTTAAACTAAAAAAGGAATAAGGATAATCATATTATTATTATTATAAAAGATTATAGAGATTATAAAAAAATTGTAAAGGTCAAATTCAATTTTTAAGCCTTTTGGGTGTAGGGTATCCATATTAAAAACCCACTCCATCTCTGTTTGTCCTATTTTCTTAATAAGGTCTCCGCCTCTCCAATGATTTTTTTACTGTGGCAATGCCCATAAAGGTGAGGTGTTTAGGATCATTATTGTGTGTGCAAAAGTGGGACGATGAATGATATTGGTAATTTTTTTCAATATTCCTGCAGTGTTCTGCTATGCGTACTCTTAATGGTCTTCTGGTACGTCCAATATACTGGAGGCCACAAGGGCACTCCAGTAGGTACATAACATTTTTACTATCACAGGTAATACTTTCTTTCATATTATATATCTTTCATGTATTGTTAGATTTAAACATAGTTTTCCGTTTAACCTTTGGATTTTTTTTTTTTACATGCTAAGCAGCTATTGCACTTAAAAAAAAAAACCTTTATTAAAAGACATAAAATTATTAATGCTTTCTTCATTGTCTTTGGTATAGTTCTTTTGTAAGGTGTCTTTTTAGATTTGGAGCTCCTCTGAATACAATTTTAGGTCTTTCGGAGATTATATCTTTAAGAATGGGATCCTCTTTTAGGAGGTGCCAATGCTTATTTATAAAAAAAATTTCAGATGTCTATTTTTGTCGTTATAATCTAATATTATGGGTAATGTGAACTCCTGTTGTTGACAGGTTTTTTTCTTTATGTATTAGGTCTCTGGTTGTGTTTGTTTTCTAGTAGATTCTATTATTTTGTCATTATATCCTTTTTATTTTTTTTTAAAACTTTTTTTTAATTATATTTGCTTGTTCTGTAAAAGTTATGGTTTTAGAACAATTCTTCTTTAATCTTGTCATCTGGCTCTTTGGAATGCTATCTAACCATACCTTATTATGGCAACTGTTGGTGTGTATATAGTGTGACGGAACGCTGGCACTCCGACTGAGTACCTCCGCTAATCAATGCTCCTAGTGCTCGCTGAGGACTCCAAGCACTCCAACCGACACCATCAGCACTGCAGACCCCACTTCCAGCGTTGTAGCTGCGCCGGGGTCTCACCGTCTCTACCCACCCTGGACCCAAGGCCAGCTCCCAGTGGGTGGACCTCTCTTTCCCCAGAGAGCGTAGCAGGAACAGAACAGCTCTTACAAGAGCTCAGTGATTATAGCTAGAGAGTATGACGAGCATAGCAATCCCTTGTAGCAGATTCCCCCAATAAGAGACAGGACTCAGATTGAGGGTGAAGAAGAACTGAAGTTTTAATCAAACACTTTGCTTTTATGCAGATTTTACACACATAGTACCGCCTGCAGGGTTTTGTAGACCAACCAATCAAAACATTACAACACGGCTAAACACTCCCATTAATTCCAGCAGAAATCCTCCCCTCTGCCTGTGATACAATTATCTAAACATAATAGAGTAACTTAATTATCACAAGCAGAAAAAATAGTCTTTACACAATATTAATAACTTGCAAAATATACATGCTATTCACATAAAACATACATTTTCAGAATCCGCATACGTGAAATATAAACATACTCAAAAATCATACAAATCCCTCCAATAGATAAAAAAGTTAGACGGAAGTCCTTTGTGACCGACCGCAAGCACATTTTCCTGCCCAAAACAGCATAGATTTGGGCTGTGCTGTCAGTCAATTTCACACTGAAAAATGGCTAAGTCCCATTTGAATGCACAAACGCAGCTTTTCGTGCAAATAGCTTAGTATAGCTGTGTGTTCAAATAGCCGAACGAGACTTAGGCTCTGTGGCTGAAATCTCAGTTTAGGAGAAGGAAAGGGTCAGCGGTGTTCAGCTAAATGTGTAGCCGATTTAAGTTCTATGCATTTGGCTGCACACACCGCTGACCGCGTTTGCCTGAATAAAGATGGCCGCCGCCACGTGTTCGTTTGCACGAACGGCGGCCCCCCAGCGGTCGTCAATTTACCTACAGCAGGCTCCCAGCCTGGGAAGTAAATTGCTTGCACACTTCCACTTCTGGGTGGTCCGTCTGTGTGGTACTTGGTTCAGTAAATGGGCTTTCTGAACCAAGTGGGAGAAAGCCATGCACAAAGGATTTTAAAGGTCTGGGGACATAGTCTTAAAGGGCATTGTCACACAAAGTCTCAATATGTCCCCAGATGGTTCTTAAAGGGCCAGCACGGTCCAATACAAGTCCATAAGCCCCAACTACAGTTCTTAAAGGGCCAGAAATAGCACAATAAAATACAATATGCCTAAATACTGTATTTAAAGGGCCAAATCTCCCAGGGACCATAATCACATGGCAAGAGGCTGGCAAGTAGTCCTCTCCAGGCACAAGTGGCGAAGGGCACTTCGTCACATATAGTTATTGACGTGTACATCTTTAAAATGTGTTTTGGTGTTAATTGTATTCTTTTTTTTATGTAGATGTTAAGGTCCAGGTATGTGATTTCGCTATCACTTATCTCTGAAGTTAAAATGATGATTTCTTGGTTTGAATTTAAAAACTTAATAAAATCATGTGCTTCAGTGATAGATCCTCTCCAGATAAAAAGGTCATCTATATATCTGGAGTAGGACACCTGGTTATTTGCCCAACCATGCACACTCCAAATGTATCTCTCCTCCCATTCAGCCATGTAGAGATTGGCATAGCTGGGCGCAAACCTGGTGCTCATAGCAGTGCCTCTGTTTTGTAGATAAAAGGAGTCTTTAAACCAGAAGTAGTAGTTATTTAATATGAGATTAATGCCTTTAATTAAAAGTTAATTTGGTCTTGCATCAGAAAATCATCTTTTTTTCTAAAATCTCTTTGACCGCTTTACAGCCTTTATCATGTTGTATGATGGTGTACAAAGATTGTACATCACACGTGAAAAATTCTCTTGCCCAGTAATTTTTTCTGTTTGTTTTTTTTTTTTTTTTAAAGATCTATGGTGTCTTTGAGGTAGGATTTTGTTTTGATGACATAGGGCTGAAGTAGAATATCTATATACTCTGATAAATTAGAGAGAATAGATCCTATCCCAGAGATGATTGGTCGTCCTGGGGGTTTAGGTAGACTTTTGTGGATTTGAGGCAGGAAGTAGAGGGCAGGAATCTTTGGTTATCCAATATTAATATACTGGAATTCTTTTTTTTTTTTCTTATCTAAGATCCCGGCCTCTAGTCCCTTATCTAGATATTCTTTAAGTTTCTTTTTGACACTTATCGAGGGGTTAGCAGTGAGCTTGATATAGGTGGTTTGGTCATTCAGTTGTTTGTGGGCCTTGTCTTCATCTTGCTCTTCAGATTATATGACAAGGACACCACTTTTGTCTGCAGGTTTAATAACAATTGATTTATCATTACACAGGTCTTTTAATGTTTGCCTTTCATTTTTATTTGTTTCACCTTCATCCGACGTCTCCTCATAGAAGTCAGAGCACCCGCCATGCAGAGAGCCATATTGGAGCCTGAGGCGCTGCGGGCTTGCCGCCATAGCTCGCCGATATCCATGCCCTTCGTGGGCTTTTCGTTTTTGAGTTTTTTGGTTTTTCGTCCCTTTGGGCTCGCTTGTGCACTGGAGTTACCCTGGGGTGGGTTTGGCACGTTTATGTGGGTTGAAAGTGGGTTTTTCCCTGTGTCGTGGCCTGGAGCTCAGCAAGCATGCGACCGTTCTCTTCAGTCGTTAAGCACCGCCTTTAGATTACTTTTTATGTAGTGATTAAGGTCTGGTGGGAGCAAATTTGAGGCCTTTTTTAAGAACATCTATCTCAATTTTACTTAAAGGACCACTATAGTGCCAGGAAAACCTACTTGTTTTCCTGGCACTATAGGGCCCTGAGGAAAGGGGTTAAATCTTACCTTTCTCCAGCGCCGGGCGGGGAGCTCTCCTCCTCCTCTCCGCCTCCGATCCTTCTCCTTGGCTGAATGCGCATGGTCCTTTAAGTTCTTCTTAGACAAATTGAATATGCCGGTTGGTGAATTGTTGTTGTTGAGTGTCTTCTAAAATCTTTCTACTCTTACTTTCTTGCTGTCTTCTGCCTGAACGCCATCCTCTAAATCTATTTTGCAGCTCCTTATTGGAGTGATATTTAAATGGTTGCGTTCTCTGTTGGATGGAATTTCTAAAAAAGAGATTTCGTCAAAAGGCTAGGAGGAAGTTTTTAATATCCATATCTGAAGGCGGGGTTTCTCTGAGCTAAAGCTTAGTATAAAACAAAAAAATGTAGGTACACTGGAAAAAGAGATGGGTCTGTTAGTTAATGAAGACCAGGACAAAGCAGAAATTTTAAATAACTTTTTCTTCAGTATGTTTTAATGAGGACCCTATGGCAAGAGATATGCAAATGATTGCTGCAAAAAACTTGCAGGTAACTTGTGATTGAATGACTTGAGACAAGGTGCTACAGCAGTTAAAGAAAATTTATGTAAATAAAGCTCTGAGGCCTGATGGTTTTTCACCCACGAGTACTTAAGGAGCTAAATGGGGAAATAAGTTAACCTCTGTATTTAATCTTTCAAGATTAATCTTTCAAGCTCCTGAAAGCTTGTCATTAACAAATTCTGTTAGTCCAATAAAAAAGGTATTACAAGATAAGAATTTTATCTGTTTTTTACATCTACATCACTGGACTAATACGGCTACAATCTCTACTTGAACAAGATTTTTTTCAGGTATTGTACTGGAGGATTGGAGGAAGGCAGATGTCATTCCTAAATTTAAAAAGGGTTCAAAATCCTTGCCTGGAAATTTATAGACCTGTGATGTTAACTTCTGTGACTGGGAAATATTTGAAGGGCTAATAAGGGATAATATTCAGGATTTCATTGGTAAGAACTTTATTAGCAATAATCAGCATGGTTTTATGAAACAGAGTCAATATAGATGTTTAAACAGCAATGGGATAAATACTTCCAAAAACATAACTGTAACGGCTACCCCAATGGGAGAGGGGGTATCAGCCGTTGGAGACGTCCTTCTTCCTGGCAAGATGCTTTATCCCATCTCACTGGATCCAAGTGGAGAGTAAGGCAGAGTTCTTAAAAGAGCTAGTAATTATGCCAAGCAGGTTCCCTTTCAAGAACGAGACAAGGCAACGTTTCGAAGGGTGAAGTAGAACTAACTCCACTGAGCGTTTATTGCTGCTTTTATGCAGTATTTTACAGTATTGTCACCACCCACTGGACCTTGTGGGGCACAATGTTACAATAGAAACACACCCAGTAATTCCAGTACATTCCTCCCCTCTGCTTGGGAGATAATTGAGTTAATCTTTGTATCATCTCAATTATCTCCAAGCTAAAAAAATATACTTTTTCACATTTATTATAACTTCAAAACTATACATGGGATTTCAACAAAAGTTACATTTTCATAATCCATTCATGGGAACAACATATCCAAAAAGGGCACGAATTGGACCAGGTGTTCAGAAGTTAGTAAAAATATGGATATGACCGACTGTTCGCATTTTTGTACTTCCAAAATAGTATCACGATTTCAGTCCTTGCGGTCGGGCTATTTTCCTGTTGTATTATCTGTAAAATGCATGAACGGAACTGTTCGTGCCTCCCCTCATTGGATGTAGATTGTTCGTATGAAGAAACCCACGAATTAGCCTAATTAGCCTAACGCAATGAAGGTGGAAGTTCAGCAGTGTGCGTGGAAAAAGGTAGCCAAATTCAGTTCCACGCGGTCGACAACCAAACACCGCTGAGTGCGTTCGACTAAACAAAATGGCAGCTGCCACGTGTTCGTACAAATGAACGCCGACCACCCTGATAAACCATTAGAATGTTGAGGTGTTTGCAGTTTGCACAGGTCAATAGGGTTAATTGGTGCCACACTCCTGTGCTGGGTGGTCGGTTGTTCGACAAAATATTCGGTAAATGAGTGATTATGGCCAAATGCATGATTAATCCATTTTAGTGAAGGAAACCACACGAATAGTCTCTGTTCTCAGTTCCTATGCAGCAAATATATAGCTTAACAAGGGATTTTGTTACACGGCTCCCCTTTGTGAAACACCCCAGCAGACCCGGCTTGATTCTTTTCGGGTCAGCTTGGGGATGTCCGGGCTGCTAGAAGGGTATAAGTTTGGTTTGCGTGGAAAGTCCATCTGCATTACCATTGAGCTTGCCAGGACGGTACTGGATGGAGAAGTTATATGGTTGGAGGGCCAAGCTCCATCGCAGCAAACGGCCATTGTCTCCTGCCACTCTGTTCAACCAAACAAGGGGCTTGTGGTCTGTAACCAGGGTAAATTCCTGGCCATATGAATACGGGGTGAGTTTCTTTAGAGCCCAGACCAGGGCCAGGCACTTTTTTCCACTACCGTGTAGCTCACTTCTCTGGGTAACAATTTTCTGCTAAGGTACGCGACAGGGTGTTCTCCTCCATTATCCCCGATCTGGCTCAGAACTGCTCCCAGTCCGTACATGGAAGCATCTGTATGGACAACAAATTGTTTGTTAGGGATGGGGGCAGATAATACGGGAGCGTTGATTAAAGCTTTCTTTAAGGCTTGAAAGGCTGCTTCGCAGGAGGGAGACCACAGGACTACTCTAGGGAGGTTCTTTTTAGTTAAGTCCGTCAGGGGCTTAGCAATGTTACTATAGTCGGGGACGAATTTCCTGTAATATCCTGCTGTCCCTAGGAAAGCCAGTACATGAGTCTTGGTGTGGGCCAATTGGCCACGGCCTCAACCTTGGCCGGCTCGGGACGCTGTTTCCCGCACCCTACCCGGTGTCACAAATACTGGACCTCGGCCATGCCCAAATGGCACTTTTCTGGCTTCAAAGTCAGGCCTGCGGCCCAAATCTGGTCCAGTACAGCCTATATATGCTTCAAATGCTCTCCCCATGTCTCATTATAAATCGCAATGTCATCCAGGTACGCACAGACGAAGTCCTGGAAGCCATCAAGGAGCCTATCCACCAAGCGTTGAAATGTGGCTGGGGCATTCTTCATGACCTTAAATTGGTACAGGCCAAATGGGGTGACGAATGCCGACTTGGGGATAGCCTCCTTGGCCAGAGGGATCTGCCAGTATCCCTTGCACAGGTCGATAGTGGTCAGATAGCGTCCCCTGGCAATGCGATCTAATAGTTCATCCACTCGGGACATTGGGTACGCATCAGTCACTGTACGGTCATTGAGGTGTCTATAGTCGACACAGAACCTTTTTGGGAACCAAAACTACTGGAGAGGCCTAGGGGCTGTCAGATGGCTCTATGACTCCTAACTTAAGCATCTCCTGTATTTCTTTCCTTATCCCCTCCTTAACTGCCTCAGGGATTCGGTAGGGGGGGGTTGTGTGAGGGGTGCTTGACCAGGGGTCTTTACGTGGTGTGTCGCTAGTGTAGTGTACCCTGGTTCTTGGGAGAAGGTTAATGTTTTTTGAGCTAGCAGCTAAGTTGGCCCTTTTCTGCTGGGTTTAAGCGCTCCCCTAGCTGGACAGTGCTGAGCAGGTCACCGGGCGCCGGGCGAGCTAGGAGATCGGGTATAGGCAGACTGTCAGTCTTCTGTAGCGGGGATACATATGGCCGCAATATCCTCTGGCTTCTCCTGATACTCTTTCAAGAGATTAACATGGAAGTATTTCTGAACCCTTTCATCCTTATTGCTGGCAATCACATAGGTGGTGTCGCATATTTGCACCACCACCTTGTAAGGGCCCTGCCAGGAGGCCTGGAGCTTATTCCCCTTGACTGGTCTAAGCACCAGGACCTTCTGTCCCACCTGGAACGACCTCTGGCGGGCACCCCGGTCGTTCCATTGTTTGTCGGCCCTGGGCCGCATGGAGGTGGTCTTCTGCCATCCGGGCTAATTGCTCCATGCGGTTCCCCATCTCCAGAACGTATGGCACACCTTCATCTTCCATCTCCCCCTCCCAGTGCTCACGGATGAGGTCAAGGGGTCCTCGCACCCTCCTCCCATAGAGCAGTTCGAAAGGGGAGATCTCAGTGGATTCCTGGGGCACCTCTCGATATGCGAACAAGAGGTGCGGCAGGAATCGCCCCCAGTCTCTGTACTCGTCTGTAAAGATCCTCCGTAACTGTTTGAGGGTGCCATTAAAATGCTCACAGAGACCGTTAGTCTGGGGGTGGTAAGGCAAGCTGAGTAGGGGTTTAATACCACAGACCTTCCATAACTGTTGGGTTAAGTCTGCGGTAAACTGAGTCCCCCTGTCAAACAGTATTTCTTTCGGAAACCCCACTCTGGTGAAGATCCCGACCAAGGCACTGGCGGATAGCGGGTAGCTTAGACCACCACGGTAAGAATTTATTTCTTACCGGATGGACTGGGGTTGGGTAGGGGTGAAGGAAACCACACGAGTAGTCTCTGTTCTCAGTTCTTATGCAGCAAATATATAGCTTTACAAGGGGTTTTGTTACAATAACATACAGGGATATAATTTCTAATTGGTGGGGTAATGGCTGCTTGATCCAAGGAGATAACTGACTTCCATTTTGGGGTCAAGAAGGAATTTGTTCCTTGTTTGTTGCAAGATTGGAAGTGCTTCAGACTGGGTTTTTTGCCTTCTTTTTGGATCAACAGCAAAAAGAATTGTGAGGAAGGCTGACCTTGATGGACGCAAGTCTCTTTTTAGCTATATAACTATGTAATAGATTTGGAAGGCTTTAGTAATGTCTGACATTGCCCTTTAAAGACATGATTTGGGCATAATGGATTTGTGTTGTGCTGCTGCTGGCCCTTTAAGAACCATCTGGGGAGGTACTGTGGAGTTACTGGGTGGCCACCATTTCCTGTATCAGAGGCACATGGTGAGAACAATGGATGGCGGCCATTTTAACTCACAGACACTGTTTGGACTTTTCAACACGGTGCCATCTCGCCAGTATTTGGTGCACAGAGACATCGTGCAGTGGTTTTGGACTATACAGCAGGGGACACATTATACAGTGATTGTTTTTCATTTAGCCTGTATATGTTCTGCAGAATCTGCATTAAACTGTATCTTCCAAAGTACTGAATGGATCTGGGTGAATTTTGGATATGTGGTTCACCCAGATCCCCCGGTTCCAAGGATATACTTTTTATGGGGTTATTGCATGTTTTGGGGTCCCTGTGATGTGTTTTATGAAACTGTATTTCTCTGTCTGTGATAATTAGATTACCCATTGTGTAAGGTAATTGTATCACAGGCAGAGGGGAGGATTTTGTGTGGGAGTGTCTGAGTGTATTGTACGTGTTATTGGTTGTTCTGTAAAACCCTGTGGGCAGTACTAAGTTTGTGGATTGGGAATAAAAGAGGCTGTATGTGCCAGTCCAGTCAGTTCCTGCTTAACCCTCAAAGTGAAGTGTCGTCTCATTATTGGGGGAGGATTTATTGTATGCTGTTCCAGTTTGACTGCTAGGAGTGTAAACCTATTCGCATGGTTTTTCCTATTCGGCTGTATACAACATTCATATGCTTGAGAGCATTCACATGCTCCTACGGTTCGGTGGTTTAGGTGTCTGCTGCAGTGCTTGGAGTCCTCAGGAAGTGCTAGGAGCATCCTTCAACGGAGTTACTCAGTCGGGGTTCCAGGTGATCCGTTACAATATGCTTTATAGTTAAGAGAACTTTCTTTGGTTTGAAGTCCCATGAGAATATTGAGTTTGGACCTTTTTTTTTTGTCATCTGTTTGTGTGTAGTCCGGTATGAGTCTTTTTTCTATTTATCTTCTAGGATTTTAATGTCTTTTAAAAGTTGGTTGGTTTTCACCTCCCTTCCATGTTTGTGGATTAAGGCTATTTTTATTACGGTTCCCCTGATGGCATATTTGTGCGCCCCCCAACTATAGTTAGGTATGGCGGGTCCGGATATGTATTGAGAGAAGTATTGGTCAAGGGCAGCCTTAATTTGGGACACCATTTCTGGATTGTTCTGTAGGGTGTCGTTTAGTTTGCATTGCGTGTTTGAGAAGTGAAGGGATGGGATTGCAACGGCAAGAGACAGGTGTGACAAAATTATTTTACCATAGGAGCATGAGGTGAGCAAGTATAGGAATCGGTGGGGGAGGAAGAATAGATCGATCTTCTTGTATTAACCGACCGAGTAAAATAAGTAATCCCTACTTCTAGGGTGCAAGATTCACCATCCATCATATAATTGGGCTGTATCTAGTAGGGATTGCATTTGTTTGTGTGTGGTGGCTTGGTATGTGTAGTGGAGGATGTATCTAGGATGTATCTAGGTTGCTGTCTAGTGTTCTGTTAAAATCCCCTCCTAAGATTAGTAGGCTTTCTGTGAAGTGTACTAGTTTGCAAAGGATTCTACGGAGCCCATAGCACTGCTTTTTGTTGGGAAGCTAGAGTTTTGCAAAGGTCATCATAGCGTTACCAATGAGGCTCTTTACAAACAGATATCTGCCATTATCATCTGGTATTGTCTTTATATGTAAAGGGGAGGCTGATTTAAAAAAGAATCGTCACACAACAGGTTTTAGATATACAGTAGTTGCTGAAGTATTTTTGAGGGTAGGGTCTATTCTTGAAGTTTGGTGCTGTATTTTTGTGAAAGTGGGTTTCTTGGACAATATTGCCTGCGCCTTATCAATAGAATTCAGATAATGCCATGTGGTACTTAAACCTCTCGTGTTAAGAAAGACTATGTGTAGGGTTGCTATGATCAGGGCTTTGAAGATATGTGAGAGGGTTGCGACCTTTCCAGCTAGGACAGCGATGAGTAAACAAAAACATGTCAAGGTACATCACAATGTTATCTATAGCATCATAACAATAACTATGTACAAATTCAAGAATAATCTGAAGGGATTTTGTAACAAACATTCCAGTTTAGAATGGAAGCTTAAAGGTCTGTCGTTAATCCGTAAGACTATCCTGAGTCTGCGGGGAAATGTCTGTTTTAGGTTGACATTGCTATGTAGGTGTGTATTCTAGTTAGTATAGCATGTATGATTATAGTCAATCCGTAGATTGGCTGCTTGGTGTAGTGTGGGAGGGTAGTGCGTAGAGTTGAATATGTTGGGGAACATGGGTTGGGGGTAGATTAGCAAAGAGAGGAGGATGGGGCAGTGAAGGGAGAAAGCGCAAAGCAGCATATTCGATAGAAGAGAGAGAGAATTATTGTGTGAGGAGAAGGTATTATTATTATTATTATTGCAATTTATAAAGCGCACACAGATTCCGCAGCGCTGTACAATTAGTTGAGAAACGTACAATATACACAAACAAATACAAGAGGTAAGAGAGCCCTGCCCGTAAGCTGATATCTAGCCATTGGAGCTCTTTTATACAAAGTGCTTAGATACATGGCACTTGAGCTTCCAATCTAAAGGATACCAGGGGGATTTGAGACAAAAGGTAGCAGGGGAAGTTTGGAGGTGATGGCTGAAAGAGTTAACAGAGAAGCAGCTATTGGTAAGATGTTAGGGGAATGAACAGGTAATTGGGTGAGAATCTCGAACAGCTGGAGGAGTATGCTATATATTTAAGGGGAGCGTGGGTGGGAAGTGGGGAGAAAAAATGCAGTCTTCACTGAGTTGATTGTGAAGTGAGGCCTGAGGAATAGAGATAGAACAGTCAATGAAGGTATTTACGACTGGGGAGGGGGAAAGGAGGGTGTGAGAGGGGGAGGGGGGGGGAAGGTAGTAGGTAGTAGTGAATGTAAGCACATGATAGTAGGGGATGGACATGAGCTGACAGGTAGGTGTTAGTATGATGTTGGTGAGGTGTATGCAAGCGTCTATAGGCATCCTATGTTTGGTGCAGACCATGGTCTACTGGAGGTAGAATATTTCTTATGTGTTGAGTACTTTATTATTTTTATTTATTCCTCTCATAAAGTATGTGTATCAAGAGGAGTTTAAGGAATGTCGGCTGTCGGGTAAGTTCCTATTACTGTCTTAAAGGACCACTATAGTGCCAGGAAAACATACTCGTTTTCCTGGCACTTTAGTGCCCTGAGGGTGCCCCCACTGTCAGGGACCCCCTCCGGCGCGGCTCTGGGGAGAGGAAAGGGCTAAAACTTATTTTTTCCAGCGCCGGGCGGGGAGCTCTCATCCTCCTCTCGGCCTCCGATCCTCCCTTTCGGCTGAATGCGTGCGCGCATTCAGCCGGTCTCATAGGAAAGCATTTACAATGCTTTCCTATGGACGCTTGCGTGTTCTCACTGTGATTTTCACAGTGAGAATCACGCAAGCGCCTCTAGCGGCTGTCAATGAGACAGCTACTAGAAGATTTGGAGGCTGGATAAACCCATTTATAAACACAGCAGTTTCTCTGAAACTGCTATGTTTATAAAAAAATAAAAAAAAGGGTTAATCCTAGCTGGACCAGGCACCCAGACCACTTCATTAGGCTGAAGTGGTCTGTGTGCCTAGAGTGGTCCTTTAAGGAATAAGGAGATGAACTATCTAACATCTGGCACATAGGCTGTAAGGATAGTTGGTGCAATCTAGTGTACAAACAGCTCTGGGTATACAATTGGTTTACAGTGGTTTGAGAGTGTTAAGACATATGGTGAAGACATATTAAGGTACTTAATATATAGGAACAAAGTTATTCTGGGATGGAGTTCAGGTACAACCTTCTTCTTGTTTTATGACTACCTTGATGTAGAAGCTTTAGTTATGGTCCACAGGTGAATTTGGTGCCAAATGATTGAGTATATCGTGTACCACCATGGGTTCCTAGTTGAAGAAGTGGTCAATGGCAATAAAAATGCATAGTCTGCTTTTTTTAAGGCCTGGAGAATGCCTAATTCAGACTGTAAAATTTTTGTAACATCTCCGGTGAATGGGAAAGAGTAATGATGAGGATGTAATTAGGAGGGCAGTCTAAGGGAAGAGAGTGGCTAAAGAAAAGTTTAAAAATAACGATGAAAATAAAAATATGAGGGAAACCAAGATCATCACCAAAGTCTCAGGTATTGTGTTAGCCATTTTTAGGTGTAAGGTTATTCAGGACGCTCCGGGTTGGAGGTTTTCTGCATGATCGGTTCTCTACTTCAATGGTGTTCTCTATTTCTGATGCTGCAGCAGTTAAAGGGGTGAGTTTGCTGTATAGGGTGCCTGCCAGTCCACGATGTGTGTGTACGGTAGGTCAAGTGCCTGAAG
>OW240914.1:225885106-225900364 GCA_933207985.1 Pelobates cultripes
GATCACCACAGATGTGTGGGTGTTAAATACTATCAGAGGTTTTCACCTGGATCTTTTATCTCCCCCTGTCCAGGTGGATTCACCTCAGGAACTGAGGTTGCCGGAAGATCAGCCCGGGCTGATTACCAAGGAGATCTCGGAACTTCTGGCCAAACGGGCAATACAAGAAGTCCCGTACGATCATCCGGGGTTTCTAAGCAACCTGTTCCTCGTCGCCCAGAAGGGCGGAGGAGTTCGACCGGTGATCAATCTCAAACGGCTCAACGGATTCCTTCGTTACCATCACTTCAAGATGGAGGGCATACATTGCCTCAGAGATCTGCTTCGGCAAGGGGATTGGATGGTCAAACTAGACCTCAAGGACGCATACCTGACTATACCAATGGCAGAGGTACACTGGGACTTATTGCACTTTACGTGGCAAGGACGTCGGTGGAGGTTTACCTGTCTGCCCTTCGGTTTCTCTTCAGCACCTTGGTGCTTCACAAAGGTGATGAAACCGGTGGTGGCATTCCTCAGGTCTCGGGGAGTACGCATGATTATCTACCTGAACGACATACTGATTATGTCCGCTTCCCCCGACCAACTTCTACAGCACCTGAGCTGGACGGTGGATCTTCTGGAAAGCTTAGGTTTTCTCATAAATTGGGAAAAATCCATGGTGACCCCAACGCAGAAAATAGAATTTCTGGGTTTCGAAGTCGATTTGGTCGCCCAGTTTTTGTTCCTTCCAGAGGCCAAGCTAAAGGCTATGAAGAAAGAAATAAGACATACTCTACGGACCACCAGTCTCTCCGTACGACAACTGGCGAGGGTCATTGGTCTTTTGGCCTCCTCCATTCAGGTGATTTTTCCGGGACCCCTGCATTATCGGGCCCTACAACGTCTGAAGGAATCACACCTTCGCTCGGGCAGTTCGTACGAAAGCGAACTATGCCTGGACAGAGACTCCAAGGAGGAACTTCGATGGTGGTTGGATCATATGGAGGCATGGAATGGTCGAGCAGTCTTCGGCACCGCCCCGGATAGAATCTGATGCCAGCCTGCATGGCTGGGGCGCTCGCTGTGGAAATGTCTCCACAGGTGGCAGATGGTCCGAAATCGAATCAACGCTATACATCAACTGTCTGGAATTGCTGGCGGGATCATTCGCTATTCGCAGCCTGTCTCCAACCCTGGGAAACTGCTGCATCCTTCTGCGCATGGACAATGTGTTCGCGGTCAGATATAAATCACCTAGGTGGCACGAAGTCAAAACAACTGGCGAATCTGGCGAAGGACTTCTGGCAGTTCTGCCTCCACAGCGCGGTGTCGGTCACGGCCGAACACATCCCGGGCTTGGACAACTAATGGGCGGACTGGAATTCGCGATACTTGAAAGACTCAGGAGATTGGCATCTGTTGCCTTCGATCTTTCGACAGATCACCTATGGGGCCCGTTACAACTGGACTTGTTCGCATCCAGACTGAACGCTCAACTACCCCAATACTTCAGTTGGAGAGCGGATCCATCAGCCACGGCGGTGGATGCGTTCCTGCAGATATGGCCTCGGGGTCGTCACTTTGCGTTCCCCCCTTTCAACCTGATCTCTCGGACACTGGCATACTTGTCCGGACAAGAGTGCACGTTGGTGGTGATAGTTCCCCTATGGCAAACTCCGCTTTGGTTCCCCCGTCTCTTGGAGATGGCGGCGGATTGCCCACGAATGATCAGGATGCGACCAGAGGTGCTTCTAGATCCGGATGGGAACTCGCACGAATTAGTGGACCAGGACCTGCTCCAGCTCACGGCTTGGTTGATTTCGGGGGACCCTGGTGTGTCTCGGACGTTCCGCAGGCTACTACAAGACTCCTGGAGAATGCCTGGGCACCGGTTACCAGAACAGCTTACAAGTCTGCATGGCGTGTGTGTGGTCTGGCTGGTGCGTGGGGAGACTGCTGGATCCCCTTTCTGCCCCTCTGAAGGAGGTGCTCAGTTTTCTGACTACACTTTTTGAATCTGGTTTGGCCTACCGCACTATCAATGTTTATAGATCGGCCATCTCAGCCGGACATCTAGGTATTGACGGATCACCGGTTGGACAACATCCTTTTGTGTGCCGCTTGTTGAAGGGTATTCGTTACTCTAGGCCTCCGAAATCCAGGTATTCATCGTTTTGGGATGTTAACGTAGTGCTGGACTTCTTGGAATCATCGCCCCTTAATGAGGACCTACCACTGAAGCAATTATCCTGGAAACTGGTTATGCTCCTGTCTCTCCTTTCATGCAAAAGGGTTTCGGATGTCAGGGCTTTGGACTGGAACGCGTTATCCTTCACCCCCGAGGGAGTGTCGTTTAACATCTCTAGGAGGACTAAGACGTCTTCTAAGTCAGTGACCTACCCTAAGTGTTCAGTCCGACCTGCTCTGTGTCCGGTAGCTTGCCTACGGGTGTACCTGGATCGCACTCATCAATTGAGTTCATCTGATTTATCCCAATTGTTTATTTCCTTTAAGAAACCGTTTCTCCCGATCTCCTCGACTACGTTAGCTCGTTGGATTAAGAGTCTTCTGTCCGCTGCAGGAATCGATACTTCAATATTTTCGGCTCATTCGGTCAGAGGCGCCATGGCGTCTAAGGCCTCCACAATGGGATGTCGTCTGGATGATATCTTGAAGGCAGCGGATTGGTCTAGAGAATCTACGTTCCGCGATTTTTATTTCCGCCCGATTGACCATGTGTCCTCGTTAGTTGTGGCTCAGCTTTAAACTATCATAATAGGAGCCTCCGTGTCATTAATAAAATTCCCAGATTTTACTAATAACGTGACATAAAGTCATGATTTTATTAATGACACGGAGGCGAGTATTATTCCCACCCACCCATCCATTGGGTATGGTTTGGGTCTATACTTATGGTTCAATCGGGGGGAGATCTTTTACCTCAAGGTAAGTGTTCACGTTTTTTTCTCTGACTTGACGTATTTGGGTCTATTTACTTAAGTGTTTACGATATTTGACGTTTTTAGTCCTGCAGGCCAGATTGTAATGAAATGTTACATGCAGGTCCGGAGTTTGGATTTTACCTACTATTTCTCTGTTTTACAGCTTGATTTCGTTACGATGACGTCTACCTTGTTGGAGATTGTTCTTTCCTGATGTGAATGTTTGGTTTGGGTCTTCGGTTCAGAAGGCAAAGAGGAGGAAGTGGAAGTACTAAGCAAGACATTTATGGACTGTTCCTACTAAGCTGATTGGCTGCCCTGTTACTAGGCAGATCTGGTTGTACCTGTTGTTATATTTCATATCTACATTTTTTTCTCTTTCAGTTTTATATTTCTCTTTGCTGCTGAGGAATAAAGTAAGAAAATAATAGGAGCCTCCGTGTCATTAATAAAATCATGACTTTACTTCATGTTATTAGTAAAATCTGGGAATTAGTTCCAACTCTTTTTGGTAGAATTTTAAAAAATGCTTGTTTTTATTTATTTTTTAAAAAAGTGTAGCGTGATTTATGACCTTTCAGTTTAGAAGAGGTGCCATAGAAAGCAGTATTGCATGAGGAAAATGTGTCAGTGTTCTGTGTAAACATTGGTGACAGAACACAATATATGATTTAGATTTCACTTATATTGTCAAAATCAATTATTCAAATAGTGTTTTAGGTGGCAGCGCCATAATATGTAATTTATCATAACATTTTCATGTTCCATAGACACTGAAATATGACTATTTGCATTGATGCTGTTTGCGTCATCATGATGATTAAATGTTTACAATGTTAATATAAACCTATTCACTGCTGTCCAACGTATATCTGGCTGTTGTCTTCTCTTTGCCTCATCAAACCTGTTTGAGCTTGAAGTGGTTTTGCACATGACTTAATGCAGGGCTTGACAAATTTGTTTGGAATATAGGAGCCAGCTAAAGAAGTTAGGAGCCAGTAATTTTCAACGAGAAAGTGCAATTCTTAAAGGGACATTATAGTCACCAGAACCACTACAGCTTGATGTAGTTGTTCTGGTGTCTATAGCCTGCCCCTGCAGGCGTTTCAGTGTAAACACTGCCTTTTCCGCGAAAAGGCAGTTTACATTGCTGCTTAGTAACACCTCTAGTGACAGTCACTCAGATGGCCACTAGAGTCCTGGGTCACTGCTGCACCATGTGCAGCACCCAGGTTCAGTGTCTCCAAGCTCTGCATGGAGGTGCTGAACGTTCCTCGTAGAGATTGATTAATGTAATACATCGCTATAAGGAGATGCAGATTGGTACATTTGCTGCGCATGCACAAAATCCTCCCAATGTTTTCCTAAGGGAAAGCACCGCCTTAGCTGAGATCATAAAGACTGATCATCTCAGCCATGGCGAAACTGGCACTGTGTGGGGAAAATGGGAAGAAAGGTGAGTAAAAACACCTTCCTTGTGAGCTCTTCCTGTGTGCAAAGAAGCAGTACTCTGCCTATAGCTCCTCTCTGCTCCCTCGCACTCTGAAATGATGCCGGGCCTGCATATCCTATCCTGGCTCCCGACATCATTAGACAGTGCGAAGGAGCAGAGAGGAGCTACAAGCAGAGTACTGCTTCCTTGCAGGCGCCTCCTCCATGTACCCGCGGGCGGCCGCCCACCTCCATGTACCCGCGGGCGGCCGCCTCCAATATTCTCCATGACGGAAAGCTCCATCCCAAAACTGGAGTGCTGGCAAATCCCAGACGCCAGGGCGAAATTTCTAGTCGCCGTGGCGATCTGGCACCTGGGATTTGTCGAGCCCTGACTTAATGTCCTTGTCTCTCAGTATACCTAAAGCATCTCTCATGAGACAGAGAACACCATGATGTAGTGTATGTTTTTTTTCTTTCTCAGTTACAAGGATCACTGATGCTAAACATTAAGACGTAAAGCTGATTTGTTTGTTTTTGTTTTTAAATGGCTAGTTGCCTTCCCCTGCTTACTGTTTATGGCTGAGATTAGTCAGATTAGTCAAGTTACCTAGTAAGTTTTAACAATAAAGCAGCTATACAATGTTTTTTGGTTTTTTTAAAGGGTCCAACAGAGACATCACTTCTTTTAGTCAAATAGTTGCTATTTAAATGTCTAATTTTGTGATTTTTGTCTAGATTACCAGCGTCTGATGACTGTGGCAGAAGGCATCACTTCTTTGCTTTTCCCATTTCAATGGCAGCATGTGTATGTTCCAATCTTACCCGCCTCCCTCCTTCATTTCCTTGATGCACCAGTTCCATACCTGATGGGTCTTCAGTCTAAAGAAGGGACAGACCGCTCTAAACTTGAACTTCCACAGGAGGCAAGTAACCATGATATATTGTTTGTCATAGCTATTTACTGCTTCAGAACTACAGTCAAGGGCTGTAGTGTTTGTCAAAATGTCAATTACATGATGCACATTTTTTGGAAGCTTAATTAAAGTGGCTTGCCCACTTACCACCATATCCTAAATGTGCATAAATCTTGGCACAAATTCTGAATCAGTTTCTCTTCTTTGCTTCTTGTGTCTGAAGTAAGAAAACTCAAATCAGCTTAGAAATGCCTCAGATATGGTTAATTACAGTTTAAACATATTGTAAGGCTGATAAATGTCTAGTCAAGGACTGCACGACATAGAGCGGCCTGCCAAAGCATTCTGTGTGGCCCGCACGCTATGGAGGCCCATCTGGTGGTCCCTGCACTTTGTCAGCAGGTGCCCGGCCTAGCGCTGTGGCTATTTAACAGCGCGACCAGGCCCCTTGCTTATCGGCAGCCTGGGAGGAAGTAAATGCTGCAAGTCACTTCCTCCCAGAGAATGGACATCCAGGAAGCTACCCTTCAGCACCCAAAAGATAGGAAACCGGTGGGTGGCTTTAAAAGTGTATACAGGCATACTTTGCTTTACATACACTCACTTTAAGTACACTCGCGAGTGAACAGGAAATGGAAGGTTCTATTCTCACCGGGAGCAGCTCAGTTCAGTGTCTTTGGGGCAAGAACTTTTCACATCTTCTGACATGGCACAGGTTAATTATCTCAAATTTATAATGTCTACTCCTAGCTGAACATATTTTTTATTTTTTCTGCCCCTACATTGTCCATATTCTGCAATCGGCTGCCATCCAGTGAAAGGGTTTACCCTGCCATTTTCTATAACTATTGTAGATAGTGGAACTGCACTCATACCTTCGCTATGGAATCTCAGGGTGGTGCTGGATTGGTCACAGTACCACAGAGACCACATATAAGTATAATTGTAGAAAGTAGTCCAGGCACTCCAAATTGTCCAGACACTCCAAGCTTGTTTCTAAACAAAGTGTGCGAATAAGCTGCTGACAAATCCAAATTGGCACTGTATTGACAGAAAATGGCCCAGTGGGCAGGTTTATTTTACTTTTCCTCTCAGTTTAAGGTTGTCACATGAGTCAAACATTAAAGATAAATGGTACAATCTGGAATGAGATTTTTTCTTTTTACTGTTTGTTTTAACTGAATAAAAGCCCACTGGAAATCACTAAATAAATCACTGGATATCTTCAATTGTAGTTTGTTATGCCTGTAAATTACTATTGCAATGCAGTACATGCATTGGGAAGTGAAAAAAGGTATTGCTTCACTTTAAGTACATTTTCTTTTTACTAACATGCTCTGGTCCCATTGTGTACTTAAAAGTTGGGTATGCCTGTAGTTTGACATATGTGTGTGTCTGTATAACTGTGGTTACTTGTTACATAGTTACATAGGCTGAAAAGAGACACGTGTCCATCAAGTTCAGTCTTCCTCACATTTGTTTTTTTTTTTTGCTGTTGATCCAAAAGAAGGCAAAAGAAACACAGTTTGAAGCACTTCCAATTTTGCAACAAACTAGGAGAAAAATACCCTGTTGACCCCAGAATGGCAGTCAGATTTATCCTTGGATCAAGAATCTATTACCCTACAGCTGAAAAATTATATTGTTGACTATTCTGTTTTTGCAAGTATGAATCTAGTTGCTGTTTAAACATCTGTACGGACTCTGATAAAACCACTTCTATAGGTAGAGAATTCCACATCCTTATTGTTCTTATGGTAAAAAAATCTTTCCTTTGCCTTAGACAAAATCTTCTTTCTTCAAAGCAGGTTGCCTTAAAGACAACCTTGTCTAGCTTCCCAGTCCTTCTGGCCCCAGATTTTAGTAACTTTGGGCTGGGAGCTGTGCTTCCCCCCTCCCCCTTCCCACTCTCAATCGCATGGCCTTGTGTCCTATGTAAAGACCGGTTTGTGAATAGATTTCCACACAATGGTTTATATTGGCCCCAGATATATTTGTATGATGTTTTCATATCCCTCTGAGGCTATGTTTTTCGAAACTAAAGAGGTTTAAATTTGTTAACCTTTCTTCATAGCTAAAATGTTCCATTCCTTGTATTAATTTTTCTAGTACCATAATATGCTTCTTTAGAACAGGTGCCCAAAATTGCACAGCATACTCAAGATGTGATCTTACCAGTGATTTTAAAGAGGCAAAATGATATTCTCATTGGTCATCTGAGCAGGACTTGCCCCACTAGGAATATACCCTCACCAGCCCGTGGAGAGGCCCCATCAGTTTTGCTTGTGCATGGGTCCGTGGAGAAACGAGAGGATAACCTGCAGAGTGTAATTGTGGGTGACCGAGTGACCATGGGACTGAGAGATTCTGGAGCTTCATTCATCCTGGTGCGCCTGAAGTTGTGAATACGGAGGACATAATCCCTGGAAGAACCATGTCCATCAAAGGAATTGGGGGTGTGCGCCCCGCTGTGCCCCTGGCATGTGTGTACCTTGATTGGGGTGCGGGCAAAGGTTTGCAGGAAGTGGGGATTTCGGAGGATATCCCTGTTAATGTTCTGTTGGGGAATGATTTGGGCAGGATGCTCTGTCACTATGCTCCAGAGGACACTGTTTGTGAGCCAGAAGGGTTGACTGCTCCACCTAAGGTATTGCGTGAAACTTTGGTAGACATTGTGAACTGTGATTGCTGGGAGGGAGAGCAGGGGAGGGATAAATATCTACCTATAACTGAACCAGTGATGTCTACTAAACATGAGATAGGGGTGAGTCATGATGTGCCTGTATCAAAATACTGTGAGACTGGGATATCTGAAAGTAAGGGGGGGAAGGAAGGTGAAAGCCAGGGATGTGTACCCCTAGTGGCAGTGGTAACAAGTCAGCAGTGTGCCAGAGCTGCAGCGGTAGAACATGAGGGGGATGGTGATAAGAGGGGTCGAGCTGTCTGATCTACAGGCAGAGAATGGTGTAGACCGTATCACACCCCTTGAGGCTCTGCCAGAGGAGCAGTACCTTCTTGTGCAGCATGGTGGGGAGAGGGCAATAAGAGTTTCCTGGAAGCTCTGCGCAGTGACCCCTCCCTGGAAGGGCTGAGACACCGCGCTGAACAACCAGGCACTGACACAGATAGGCACCATGTATATTGGGATAATATCTTGTACTGGGAATCCCTCCCTGTCAACATACAGGGGACCAGGGAGGGAGAAAGACGACTAGTGGTTCCTTGGCAGCTCAGGGGTGAGCTGCTGAGGTTAGCTCATGAAACCCTTTTGGCAGGACACCTAGGGGTAACCAAGACAAAATCAAGATTGGCCCACAATTTCTACTGGCTTGGTACGGGCACTGCAGTTTCAAATTACTGCCGGTCCTGCCATGTCTGCCAGAGAGGTAAATCTGGGGATGTTACTCGTGCTCCCTTAGTGCCTCTGCCCATCATAACTGTACCCTTTGAACGAGTTGCCGTAGATATTGTGGGGCCGTTAGCTATCCCCAGCAGTACAGGGAAGCAATTTATTCTGATAGAGGTGCATTATGCAACTAGATATCCTGAAGCCTTATTCTCTATTAGGGCAGATAAGGTAGCGGACGCTCTGATCAGTGTATTTTGCAGGGTGGGTTTCCCTAAAGAAATGCTCACTGATCAAGGTACGCAGTTTGTCTAATCTGATGCAGAGTCTCTGTAAGAAGGTTGATGTACAGCACTTGGTAGCAAGCCCCTACCATCCCCAAACCAATGGTCCCTGTGAGAGGTTCAATGGGACCTTGAAACAGATGCTCAAAACATTTGTACTATTTGCTTACAGGGAGGTTCCACAGGTTTTTCACCCTTTGAATTGCTTTATGGACGCAAAGTGCGGGGACCCCTAGATTTAGTTAGGGAAGAATGGTTCGGGGAGGCTACACACTCCAGAGACTTCCGTGGTGGAATACGTTCTGAAGTTTAGGGACAGGATGCAGACATTGACAAGGCTAGTGCATGACAATCTTACAGCAGCGCAGTCTAGGCAGATATATTGGTATGATCGCAATGCTAGGGACCGGGTCTATGAAGTGGGACAAAAGGTCATGGTTTTGAACACCATAAGACAAAATAAGTTGCAGGTTGCCTGAGAGGGTCCCTTCCTCATTTTGCAGTGTTTAGAACCCACCACCTACGTAGTAGCCCTCGATGAAAAGGGTGAGAGGCAGAGACAGTACCATATTGACATGTTAAAGGAATATTATGACCCAGAGAATTTGGTACTCAGTGTAAGTAGTTCACCAGAGGAAGAACTAGGTAATGATCCTTTGCTGGATCTGGTACAGGAAGCGAAAGGCCAGGAATCCCTACAAGATACAAAAAATCAACCCTGAGCTCTCAGCTGAACAGAAGAGGTAGCTACATCAGGTACTAGGCCCCTTTAGTGACACATTTACCGGGCAGCCAGGACGAACCACACTAGCCACCCACCACGTAGTGGTGGTTACCACTACGACAGGTAGCCTACCGGGTATCCCCAGAGGTAAGGGCCCACATCCATAAGGAGATTGAAGACATGTTGGGGCTTGGGGTAATTAGCAAATCAAAGAGCCCCTGGGCTTCTCCTGTAGTGCTGGTTCCCAAGAAAGATAAATCCAGCAGGTTTTGTGTAGACTACAGAAGGTTAAATGCAGTGACCACATTTGATGCTTACCCCATGCCCAGGATAGATGAACTAATTGATCAGTTAGCAGGTGCTCAGTATTTAACTATTATGGATTTGAGTCGAGGGTACTGGCAAATCCCTCTGACTCCAGAAGCTCAAGAGTGGTCAGCCTTTATCACTCCTTTTTGGTTGTATGAGTTCAGTGTGATGCCTTTTGGGATGAAAAATGCCCCGGCCACTTCTCAGCGATTGGTTAATCAATTATTGGAGAGTCATGAGTCCTTCTGGCCCCAGATTTTAGTAAGAGGTTTGTGGTCCAGACAGATGCTTCCAAGTTTGGGCTGGGAGCTGTGCTTAGCCAGGTTAACTCTAAAGGAGAAGAGCATCCTATCCTCTACCTTAGTAGGAAGCTGTTACCCAGGGAGGTGGCCTATGCAGTAATACAAAAAGGGCAGCTTGCATGGGAATGCAGATGGTCTGTCTCGGCAACTAGAGGGTTAATGGTAGACAGATAAATCAGCCTGTGGCTGAATTTTTCTGCCCACCATCTTAAGGGGGAGGTGTCATGCCAAAAGCATGAGTTGGTGTTTGATGTGTGTTGATATATGTTAAGAGTTGTTTTTTTTTGGAAACCTTGGGATGACATTTATTGTGGTCTTTGATCTTGCACCAGGCCTAGACCATAAAACATCAAGATAGCCATCACCAGAGCTGCACACAAGGAATTGCATAGAGTGGGCAATAAACTGCCAGACCAACCCCCTCTGATTGTATCAAACGCCTTGGCAAAATCCAAATAGATCACATCTACTGTCTACACCCTTATCTATACTTCTACTTCTTTGTAGAGTGCAATCATGTTAGTTTGACATGACCATTGCTTCATAAAGCAATGCTTATTTTTGCTGATAACCACGTTGTTCTCAAGCAATTCTGGAATATTATCCCTTAACCTTTCAAATATTTTCCCAGCACCAGAAGTTAAGCTCACAGGTCTATACTTTCCAGGCACGGATTTTGAACCCTTTTTGAATATAGGTACCACACCTGCCTTCTTCCAATCCTCCAGAACAATTCCTGAAAGAAAAGAATCTTGAAATATTAAAACCAGAGGTTCACTTATTTCCACCAGTTCCTTAAGTACTGGTGGATGAATACCGTCAGGCCCTGGAGATTTGTTTATATTAACTTTCTTTTATTACTGCAGCACCTTGTCTTGAGTTAGCCAATTACAATTTTTCTGCACGTTTTTTGTAGCAAGCATTTGCATATCTATTGCCATAGGTTTTTCCTTAATATATACGGAGGAGAAAGTTATTTAAAATTTCTGCCTCTTGCTGGTCTTCATTAACTAACACCCCCATCACAGTTTTTAGTGTACCTACACTTTTATGTTTTTTGTTTTTTTAGAATTTACGTACTTAAAAATGCTTTGGGGTTGGTTTTGCTCTCTTTGGCTATCATTTTTTTTTTTTTTTAAGTTTAGCGAATCTAATCGCCTTTTTGCACGCATTATTGGCTTCCTTATATCTTTTATAAGATGCCTCTGATTTGTCATATTTAAAGGCCTTGAATGCCCTTTTCTTATTTTTAATTTCTAGATTCACTTTTCCACTAAGCCACATTGGTTTCAATTTATTTTTATTTTTATATTTATTACCCAGTGGTACATACTGAGATATGTACCTTTCTACTATTTGTTTCAAGATGTTCAGTGTTCTTTTCACTAAAGAGTTTATGCCAGTCAATATATTGTAAAGCTGCCCTTAACTTATTGAAATTGGGCTTTTATAAAATTATATGTTTTAATATACCTCATGTGCTTTTGTTTTTTTGTTTACTTCATGATCACTATTTCCCAAGTGCTCACCTGCTTGAATGTTGGACAAAAGATTAATGTTTTGTTAGAGCTGGGTACCGAGAAGCGTCCATTCTAGTTGGTGCTTAAAGAATTTGTGACATGAAGGTGTCATTTAACAAGTTCAAAAACCTAATTCTCCTTTGCTGAACTACTAGGCCCTCTGTCCCAATTTATGTTCGGGTAATTAAAATCGTGAATAAATAACGTGTTACCCAGATTTGCAACTTTCCCAATTTGCTCAAACAGCTGTTGTTCCTCATTAATATCAATATTAATATTAGGTGGTTTATAACATATTTCCACCAATAATTGATTTTTTTTCTTTTGCCCCAAGCAAATATTTACCCATAAAGCTTCCACATTTTTCTCATCCCATTCCACTTGCTTGAGCTTTGGTTTTAACTCATGGTTGACATACAAACATACCCCACCACCTTTAATGTTTTTTTTTCTATCCTTCCTAAATAGTGTGTACCCATTTAAGTTTACTGTCCAATCATTTGTCTCATCCCACCATGTTTCATTTATTCCTATTATGTCATATTGTTTAGTGTATGCTATTGCCTCTAGTTCCCCTATTTTGTTATTTAGGTTCCTTGCATTAGTAAGCATACATTTAATAATAATATGAGTCACTTGTACTTTTTGTGAATTTTTATCAATATTACATACTTCCTCTGTTCTGAGCTTGCTCCTCCCAGTATCCACTCACCTTATACTGAGCTAAAGCCCATCTCCTTTTTGTCATATCTCCATTTTGTAGATTCATATGACCCTCCCCCCTTCTACTGGTTTAAAATCTCCTCCAACCTCAGCACTGCAGACCCTCCATTTAGGTGCAGCCCATCACTGCTATAAAGGCTGTACCCAAGCGCAAAGTTGGCCCAGTGCTCTAAAAAAACAAAACCTTCCTTCCTGCACCAAGACTTTAGCCACGCATTGACTTCTCTAATCTCCTGTTGCCTTTCCACTCTAGCGCGTGGCACAGGTAATGTCTCAGAGAATACCACCTTGGAGGTCCTTTTCTTAAATTTGCTACCTAATTCCCTGAAATAATTTTTTAGGACCTTCCATTTTCCTCTAACCTGTGTATCTGTATGCCTACCTGTGTATTTGTATGTTTGCCAGTGTGTATGTCTGTGTATCGGTATGTCTGTTGGTTTGTGTGTATATCTTTATGCCTGTCTGTGTGTGTCGGTGTATCTATCTTTTTATATGCAATTTTTTACCTTTACTTGGAAAGTGAAGAGCTAAAAACCTTTTCTGCGGCCTGAAGAAGCTTAGCAATTTAAATTTTGGACCGTACCTACTGCCAAGTTGTGCAGGTCTAGTCTAGTCTAATCAATAAAACCTGCCATGTTGTTTTAACTTCTGCTTTCAGTACCATTCTTTGACATTTAGCTGGTTGCATATCATGTCTGCTGGGCTCACCTGCAGAGAACTTTAAAGATATGGCCTTTGTGCATATATTGGTTTATCACAGCAAAAAACTCTACATAATTCAAATGAAAAAGTCATAGGGCTGCTCAGCACAATTAATATATATGTATAAATATCACTATATTACATTGTTCTCCAAGAAACCAATTTCACTAGGTTTCATACCCTTAAACATTCTGGAATGGTCACTCAACTAGAATATAGAAAGAGAGAGAGTGCACGCTGTAACTTTATTGTACAATTGATCAAAGTGTAGTTGCACATATTTGTCAACTCTAGGAAAAGTAGTTGTTTTTGCTAATGTTCACTCCATATACCAGAACTAAATATAACCTCCTGCTTATCTTCTAATCCGCATCCATTGTGCCCAGGCCTTTGAAGGTTACTATCTTCAAGTACTTGGTTTTAATCACCAGATGTTTTGAAGAGGGAAGCAAGATGTTACCCTTAGGGGTTTCTCATAGAAATATTACATTCAGATTTAAGTTAATGAGCATGCAATGTTGAAATTAAAAATGTCTTTGAAATAAGTCCATGACAGATAAGAGGGCAGCTGTTTAGCAAAACCTCCTAATGTTTCCAGTCATGTGACTAACTTGTAATGTGCTCTGTACCTGATTAGCAGTTATAGATTCAGATGGGAGGTTATAAAAATGAGACCGATATAAGATATAGATGTGACGGGAAAGCAAGTTAGGCAGACTGCAGCACTGGGAATGAAAAATGAGTTATTACGGTACAGAAAATGAATGTGAAAATTGTCAACTTCCTTATGTTTGTGTTCTCACTGAAGGAGTAAGTTTAAGTTGTGCTTTCCACCACAGATATTTTTTTATATATATATATTCCTGAACACAATACAGATGCCTAATGAATTATTAAAAGGCATGACCTTTACTAACATGGGCGTCCGCAGGAATTTTTCCGGGGGGGGAGGGGGGAAGCGGCATAATTGTAATGACATCCATGCTTGGCCCCTTTTTGACAGTGTCATGAAAGGGAAGGAACATAGTCATTTTCACATAAAGCCAGGGTGAATAGCTTTTTTTACAACTATGGTATCAGGAATATATGTTTGTATTCCTGACACTATAGTGTTCCTTTAATCAAATTAAAGGAACATTCTGGTTACCATAACAACTTCAACTAAATGAAAATGCTATGATGCAAAGAGGCCCCTGGGCACTCTCTTTCCTTTAAGGGGTGAAACCACTCTCAAATGGTTTACCCCCAAAGGATTCCTCCAGCTCCAGGCCGCTCAGTGGTATTCAGCTTCTTAAACAGAGTGTCAGGAAGTGCAGATTGACGTCAGGCACGGATGCCGCTGATTGGCTAGAGTGGTCAGCTGACGCTCTAAGCCAATCGCTAGTTCCCAATTCATAAAATTGTTTTACATTTTCATGAATGGGGAGCTACTGATTGGCTTAGAGTGCCAGCTGACCCTCTAGCCAATCAGCGGCACCCATACCCAGCGGCCCTCTGTGTTTCCTGACACTCAGTAAATTAAAGTGAACACATTAACACTGATATTTTTTTTTTTTTTACTTGGAGAGATGAGAAGGTCCAAAGTTTCCCTGCCAGGCCCAGGTACCAAAGCCTTATGATGTGGTGTCCAGAATGAAGTGCTCCAATCTCATTTTCTTCTCCTTCATTTGACACAGTCTTCTTTTTCATCTGAGGCTCCATCTGCAGAGGCGGCTCTAGATTACATGAGGCCCCACTAACAAAAAAGTGAAAAAAATAGTTGCAATACATGCACACTGTCACATATACACATTGATGCACAGTTTACCTGTGTATGTGCCTGAGAGTGTGTCTGACAGAGTATCCGTGTGTGAATGTGTGTGCGTGAATGTATGTCTCTGTGAGTATGTTTGAGTTTTTGTCTGGTACCCTGTGTATATGGGTTAGCTGCTTAAAGAGGGGGTGATGGTGAGAGGGAGAGGCGGGTGATGGTGAGGGGGCATAATGCTGAGGGAGGGAGTGATGGGGGTAATGCTGTGGGTAGTGAGGGGTTGATGCTGAGGGAGTGATGGTGAGTGGGGTGATGCTGAGGGTGGT
>OW240914.1:225900464-225969471 GCA_933207985.1 Pelobates cultripes
CCTCTAATCCAGACCAAATAACGTGGGGTATCCCTCGAATCCCCTAAAGAACTGGTAGTCCAAGCCGTTTATATAGGTAAGTTTTAAAGAGAGGATTACCTGTATATATTGTGCTAGCGCTACTGCTGGCATATGTATAAGTTTTCATAAACAGCTGTAAAAAATTTTGATCTTGGATTGCACATTTGATAAAAGATAGACTGCAGAAAATAGAACATGTTTTAAAACAAATATATATGTATTTTAAGGCAAGTTCACTTTAACATGTAACAGCTCCTAAGGCAGTAAATATATAATTTATGGGATGGGAATAGGAATGGGTTTTGAGAATTTTTATAATTGTACTTATCTCCTGCTCTTAGAGGGACAGTTTAGGCACCATAACAACTTAATCTAAATTAAGTTATAATGCCAGGAGCCCCCGGGCTTACTCTTAACCCCAAAGTTGCCTCCAACGCCTGTCTCAACTCCCCCCACAGGGGCATCCGGCTCCAGAAATTTCAGTTTCAGGAAGTGACTCCGCATTCTCAAAACTTGCTTGGAAAACATATGCTTATTTCCAGGCCAGTTTTGTCAATGGGAAGTCACTGATTGGCTGAGAGCATCAGCTGACTGCTCTCAGCCAATCAGCGGTGCCCCTCTTTGGCAGCACTCCGTGCTTTCTGCAACTTTGGGGTTAATCCATTTGGATAGAGGAAGTTGATTTGGTGCCTGGAGTGCCACTTTAACTCTATTGTTACCATTTTCAGGATCTGTCTGTATTAGACTATGGTGATAACCCACCATCCAGTCCTCCTTGTTTTATCCCTCTTTGTGTTAGGATCAGCCCTGCTTGAGGACACTTCTCCAGGCAGGTCAATCACTCTGGTAACTGCAACATACTGTGTTCACTACTAACACAACAATGTCAGAATGGTCTGTAGGATTTGATCTTGCAATGGATATTGAAAATTATGTGTTAGTGATTCCAGCTGGCAAACATTGTATGGTAACGCTGTGTGAGCTGGGTATTTCTTCTCTGCTACAGATGTGGATAAATAGGCCACTATGCAGGTTAACTGTAGAAAAATGTGGTCTCTTATACTTTGGGTTTAGAAAAACCTAAGTAATAAGAAAATTATCCCTAAATCGCAATGAGATAGAAAAAGCAATGAATTTCCGGAAGCATTTTGGAATACAGGTATCGATGTGATGAGCAGTTGTAAAGGCCAGGAAGGAACTGAAAAAAAGACATGAATTTATGTGATATAACTTCATCTACATGTTCTTTTGTCAATCATTTTTTTATTGAGGAAGATGCACATAATGGATTATGAGCAGTATTACATCAGATAAAGCATATATGCAGATCAATACATTGTTTGTCATCATACGATTTAAAAAAAACTTAATTTTTAAAATTTTAAAGACAAGCTAAGAACTGGCAGGATGTGGGGTAACCACATTATAAAACTCAGGCTAGAGAAAAAATAGTGAGTCTGGCACATGGATCCAGTTAGGTGGTCAGTAAACTGAGGGGTAGTTCCAAAGCAAGCATAGAATACCCTATGACCCTGGAGTCTCCGGAGGGAGGGGAAGGGGGGGGGGGTCGTATACTTAAGTCTTTTATAAGCCACAAATATAATAATAAAATATATAAAAAATAATGGGGGGAAAAAAGCCCTATATTTGCTGGTAGTGCCATCTGGGAGAGGTATAGACTGTGAACAGTGGGAGCAATATTGATCCCTGTACTGTGGTGCTGACCAGTCAGGCAACTCTTCAGCCATTACCCACGACATTTCTTGGTGAGAATGGCATAACATTGTCAATGCCCCATTGACTAGCTAATGTAGAGGCTTGTGGGAAAGGCAACTGCTAACTTCTTCTATAATTTAACTTCTTTATAAAAAATTAGTAATTCTTTAATATGTGGTTGAATTTGGGGCTTTTACTTTAAAGAAAGATTTAATGGAGGTAGAGAAAGTGCAGAGATGCTACAATATTTATAATGGTAAAGTAGGTTTTAGTTCTGAAGGAAGGCTTGCGTAGATGCCAAGGCTATTTTCATATGGGTATACAAAAAGCAGATTACAAGTATGGATGTTACGGATTTTTTTCCCTTCCTTCTTGATTTACAGGTGGTATATTTTACAAATGTGTTATTCTCAACTCATGTTATTTTGGCATTCTTCTCTTCTGGGTAAGAGAAGAATTTAAAAATCTAGGAAAAGTTCTAGGTCACTCTTCAGCATTTGTCTGTGTTTGCAATGTTTTGTTGCCATCATGCTGATAACATTAAACTATATATTTTTTTTTTTTAGGCTAATTTGTGCTTTGTGGACATTGACAATCACTTCATTGAACTCCCTGAGGAGTTTCCACAGTTCCCGAACAAACTGGAGTTTATCCAAGAAATCTCTGAGGTTCTTTTGCAATACGGAATCCCGCCTGAGGGAAACCTACACTGCAGTGAGAGTGCTACAAAGTTGAAGAGCCTTGCATTGGATGATTTGGTCAATGACAAGAAGAATGGAAATATCTCCAGTAACAATATTAACATGTATGAACTGCTGAAAGGAAATGAAACCATTGCCCGTCTCCAGGCTCTTACCAAAAGGACAGGAATAACCATGGAAAAGATTACCATCCGCACACCTCTGGTAGACACAGAGGACGACCAAAAGCTGCAGTGTGCAGAGAATGAACTGAAAGATTATAAACTTAACGTTCAGATACGAGAAGTCTTTGCTAATCGTTTCACGCAGATGTTTGCAGATTATGAATCATTCGTCATTCAAGCAGCCCATGACATGGAATCATGGCTCACAAACAGAGAGCAGATGCAGAATTTTGACAAAGTAAATCTATAGTAAACGCAGTGAGCTCTCCTCTAATGCCCCAAAACAAAATAAAATAGTTTACAATCCGTATTAAGTTATCCAAAGCCTATATCCATATCAAATTTCTGTTTACAAAACATATAGTAGCAGATGTCAGTAATTGTAAAACTGGAGTTTAGATAACTTCAGACTTAAAGGGACACTCCAGGCACCCAGACCACTTCTGCCCATTGGAGAGGTCTGGGTGCCAATTCCCAATACCCTTAACCCCGCAAGTGTAATTATTGCAGTTTTTATAAACTGCAATCATTACCTTCCGGGGTTAAGTTCTCCTCTAGTGGTGGTCTATAAGACAGCCACTAGAGGGACTTCTGTGTTCTTAAAACATGAAGTGTTTTAAACGACGCTGGATGTTCTCACGCTATGCATGAGGACCTCCAGCATCGCTGGAAATCCAATACAGTCTTTATGAGCATTTAATAAAGGATTTTATCTTTATGCAATGCAATTGTCTTTTCTTCTATTTTTTTTTTTTTTTATTATTTTGGAGGAGGAGGTGATAGAGCCACTTAAATATACATCATACCTAATTTCATTATTGTGTCTGTTAAGAAAAAAGCAACGACTGTTGTATGTTTGTTTATTTTGAGTATATTTTTAAGTATCGGTTTTATTATTATAAGCATATTATTTATTTCTAAGTATGAAACTTTCAAGCTAACATGGCTGTTTTTTTTTTCTATTGATCTAGTTATAATAGGAGCATATGTAAATGCAAAATATGGCAGGAAACTTAAAAAAAAAAAAAAAATACAGATAAACTCATGAGATTTAAACAGAATTCCAGGGCAACATGTAAGTCTCACATTGTAGGAATAGAGCTACAGTCAACAATGCAAGGCAAGTGTAAGATCACTTAATCCAAAAGTACAGAGTGACAAATCACACTGACAGATTGCTGCCATAGGCAGGTTAAAATATACATAAATTAATTGTCTTATACTTGAGTGATCTGCTCTTGCACATGTAGGCAAGATCTTGGCCAGCTTCTTCTTGGATATTGTATATGTAAATAATTGTGATTTGATGTAGCATGTGTTAAAAGATCTAACTTTATTTTCCATTAAAGATCTTTCATCAGAGTGTTTTGTATTTGCAGGCCTCTTTCCTATCTGACCAGCCTGAGCCAAATCTCCCCTTTCTCTCTCGCTTCATTGAGACTCAAATGTTTGCTACATTCATTGACAATAAAATTATGTCTCTCTGGGAGGAGAAGGAACCTCTCCTTCGTGTATTTGACACACGGATTGAAAAGATACGTCTCTACAATGTGAGAGGGCCAGCTATTCGTACTTCCACCTATCAGAAATGTTCCACCTTGAAGGAAGCTGGTATGTATCTTTATGGAAGTGTTATAGAGCTTGTTACCATTACATAGATAAGAGCATGTTTTTATGTTTATAAACAAGGTTTGTGGCCTAACAGATTGTTATGGCAGGAATCCTTCCTCTGCTTTTTAAATTTTCAAAAGGCTAATGCCTGTGTGCAGAAGTTTTAAGTTTAAGCTGAAGAACAATACCTCTCATCCTTAGTTTAAGGAAGAACAATACCTCTCATCCTTAGTTTAAGGAGCTGTAAATCCAACAATACCACAAGCATTGCCATGTACAACATTGCATTGTCTGTGTTTTTCAAAATAACAATATTTTTCCAAAATCCTGTGTAGGGTGCTGGAATACATGGAATTTTTACTAGTAGACACATGCAATTGTTTTCAGATGAACGTTAAAATGTTCGAAAATTGTTTTTTCAGTCATTTTGTCTGAAAATGAACGCAAACCCCATATTTAATGAACGATCTGTTAAATTCCTGATTTTCATTTGGTTCCATTTGTTCATTCATTATTGCATGCAAAGTGCAGCCAATGACTCCATGATAGTGCAGCAGTAAGCACTTTTTGACCAATCCTGTGACCACAAAAAACACTCTCTGGCACAGAGTATTTTATCAGCCAATTATTTGTCAATTTTCTGTAAAAAAACAAACAAACCAGTGTGCATGGTGCTTAACTACAAATAGTTGTGTGATCCATGATTCTTTTTTCCAAATCGGCTGCATCCACTCCACAAGTTTTGTGCACCATGTTTTTTTTTTTTTTTTTGACAATCTTTATTTTAACACATTGTATAGTTTGTACAGTGAAGCAAATGGAACCGAATGGTATCCGAAAACAGTCAGAAACGGTAACAATCTAGTTTCGTACATCTTTGGGTATGCAGCCATGCATGTGGACAACCTGGTAAAGAATTCAACAAGTCATAACTCCACTATATAGCAGGATGTATCCCATAGACCTGTGCCCTAACTACTGTTTGAGGTTCAACACTTAATCTTAGACTAAGTACCAGTGCTGGTGCGTAATCTGTGGCGTGGAGGGTAGTTGGGTGTATCATGAGCTTTGGTGTGGGCTAGCCATTGTTTCTCAGAACCCCCTAAGACGAGTTATTCCACCTCCCCTGGTTGTCACGGTCTTCGACTTGCCTGCGGAGGTCCAGAATAACATTGCCTTGCCTGGTGGTCGCAGTATCGGTAGCTTGCTGGTGCTCTTGGGTCTGGGTCCTGTCGGCCTCCATCTCCTCCACTCTGCGTTCAAGGGCTGTGAGGTCCCTCTGCACTTCCATAATTTCTTAACGTATGGCTGTTCTAATTTTGGCCAACATCTCAGCCTAGTCTGTCCAGGAGAGCATGGTTGCCGGTATCGAGGTGAGGTCGGCAGATATTTGAGAGAGGGATTCGGCTCTATACAGACCAATGCGTGGAGCCCTCGGTGCTCTCTGCTTCTAGGGAGGCCAGTGCCATTTTGTCCAGCGCTTGTGCGTCCCTGTCTGCGTGGGTCCCGGAGTGTTTATTCTTTTAGTTTTCCCTATTTTCAGCGTGTCTTTCGCTGTTTTCTGGTGCTTTTGTGAGCTGGGGCCACGGAGCTGAAGAGAGATTCGGCTTACTCCATTGCCAGTCAGGCCACGCCCCGTGCACTATGTTTTTTATCCATTTATTTTATTACAGACTCATCCCAATTGAAGTATCTTCTATGATATAAGGGAGAATAAGTATATGTATATTTGTTTTATTGCACGTGCGAGGCACTTTTTTATGGCGTGGTGAATTCCTGTAAAATAGATTAATCTAAGACTGCCTGTCAGTGTTTCGTCATTTTCAGATGCTTTAACAGTGTGAGAGTGTGAATTAGCATCAGTGTTGATTGGGTTGGTTCAGGTTGTTTTTTTGAGAGCACTAGTAGCTGGTGATAGTGTAATAGAGAAAGAAGAGAAGAGATTGAGAGAATTAATTTTATTTGTAGTGTTACATTTTTCAGAAACTGAAAACCACTTCAGATGGGTTTTTTTTTTTCATTCTCCAGCATTTTGGCCAAAATACAGTAAATTCTCCAGTAATTTCGGCTGAACCAAAAAACGTTCATTGAATTTCAGCTGAACCAAAAGATGGATTGACACATTTCAATAGGGGGTACTGTTTTACATGTGAGACTTTGCTGAATACAAATATGTGTATTTTATTGCAGTAAAAGCATACAGTATTATGACACTCACAGTTAAAATGGCACGTAGAACTAAAAAAATTGTAATTCTTATTTTCTCAAATTTTTTAATGTTTTTTATTCATATTAAATTATGTTTCATACCTAAATATTTGTTAAATGAAAGCCCTGTTTTCCCTGAATAAAATGATATATCATAAGTGTGGGTGTACATAATATCAGAGGCAAATTACTCCTGGACAGACATATAGAGCAAATTCCAGTTTTTGTTTACATTTTGTTTTGATCACAACGTGTACATTTGGCTCAGTCCTTAAGGGGTTAAAATACAGGGATTGATAAAGTAGCTAAAAAAATAAATAAAAGGAGATTCATGTGAATGAAATGTCCAGTACAGAGAACAGTTAATGGGCTGGGTCTCAAGAGGATAAATATAGAATAACTGGTATCATGGGGAGTAATCAAATTTAATCAATTAAATGTGAATAAAACCTTCTGTACAAATATCTATCTATCCTTTTGTTACATGTAAATATTCTCAAGCACCAGCAGAAAAATAAGATTATACATTTTAACTTCTCATATAAATTATCTATATTACCTTTAGAAAACATTGATGAAATAGAAATGTATTTTAATGATAACAGAAGAACAAGAAAGAATCAAATGTACAATGGGAAAGATGTATGTGAAAACCTTTTATAGCATTGAGTATAATGGTTATATAACGTTGTACTGGGTACCTATTTGACACTAAAATTGCATCCACGAGACTAGTGGTAGGAAACTATAGTCATTATTGGACAAAGTGTAGTTAAAAATGTCTGCAGAATATCTTTACATTCACTGTAATTCACCAAAGTGAATACATAATCCAAATGTTTTGGCTGAACTTTAAACTGTATTACAGGGAGTGCAGAATTATTAGGCAAGTTGTATTTTTGAGGATTAATTTTATTATTGAACAACAACCATGTTCTCAATGAACCCAAAAAACTCATTAATATCAAAGCTGAATATTTTTGGAAGTAGTTTTTAGTTTGTTTTTAGTTATAGCTATGTTAGGGGGATATCTGTGTGTGCAGGTGACTATTACTGTGCATAATTATTAGGCAACTTAACAAAAAACAAATATATACCCATTTCAATTATTTATTATTACCAGTGAAACCAATATAACATCTCAACATTCACAAATATACATTTCTGACATTCAAAAACAAAACAAAAACAAATCAGTGACCAATATAGCCACCTTTCTTTGCAAGGACACTCAAAAGCCTGCCATCCATGGATTCTGTCAGTGTTTTGATCTGTTCACCATCAACATTGCGTGCAGCAGCAACCACAGCCTCCCAGACACTGTTCAGAGAGGTGTACTGTTTTCCCTCCTTGTAAATCTCACATTTGATGATGGACCACAGGTTCTCAATGGGGTTCAGATCAGGTGAACAAGGAGGCCATGTCATTAGATTTTCTTCTTTTATACCCTTTCTTGCCAGCCACGCTGTGGAGTACTTGGACGCGTGTGATGGAGCATTGTCCTGCATGAAAATCATGTTTTTCTTGAAGGATGCAGACTTCTTCCTGTACCACTGCTTGAAGAAGGTGTCTTCCAGGAACTGGCAGTAGGATTGGGAGTTGAGCTTGACTCCATCCTCAACCCAAAAAGGCCCCACAAGCTCATCTTTGATGATACCAGCCCAAACCAGTACTCCACCTCCACCTTGCTGGCGTCTGAGTCGGACTGGAGCTCTCTGCCCTTTACCAATCCAGCCACGGGCCCATCCATCTGGCCCATCAAGACTCACTCTCATTTCATCAGTCCATAAAACCTTAGAAAAATCAGTCTTGAGATATTTCTTGGCCCAGTCTTGACGTTTCAGCTTGTGTGTCTTGTTCAGTGGTGGTCGTCTTTCAGCCTTTCTTACCTTGGCCATGTCTCTGAGTATTGCACACCTTGTGCTTTTGGGCACTCCAGTGATGTTGCAGCTCTGAAATATGGCCAAACTGGTGGCAAGTGGCATCGTGGCAGCTGCACGCTTGACTTTTCTCAGTTCATGGGCAGTTATTTTGCGCCTTGGTTTTTCCACACGCTTCTTGCGACCCTGTTGACTATTTTGAATGAAACGCTTGATTGTTCGATGATCACGCTTCAGAAGCTTTGCAATTTTAAGAGTGCTGCATCCCTCTGCAAGATATCTCACTATTTTTGACTTTTCTGAGCCTGTCAAGTCCTTCTTTTGACCCATTTTGCCAAAGGAAAGGAAGTTGCCTAATAATTATGCACACCTGATATAGGGTGTTGATGTCATTAGACCACACCCCTTCTCATTACAGAGATGCACATCACCTAATATGCTTAATTGGTAGTAGGCTTTCGAGCCTATACAGCTTGGAGTAAGACAACATGCATAAAGAGGATGATGTGGTCAAAATACTCATTTGCCTAATAATTCTGCACTCCCTGTATAAACTAAATTGTGGTTTTTCACTGAAGTGAGAATTCAATTTTTCAGATTTAAGGCCACAGTAGCTGAACTTTTAATTAATTTAGAATTTTTACTTTAGTGAAAAACCCTGTAGATAAAAGCATTTTTTTTTTTTAAATCTTAATTGCAAGACTTATTAAAGTAGACATTTTAACAACCTAAAAACATTAAAATATTTTAATTACTTAAGTGCAAATAATGAGTCCTCCACTTAAATGGGGTGTTGGATATAGGATCGCTAATGTTACAATAGAAATTCAGTTTATCAAATGCTGACCATTTCTATAAAAACTATAGTTACTTGAACATGATCTTAAAGATAGTGATACTTTTTGTGCTTTGTGATCCTAATTCCATTCAATTGTTTGATTTTTTTTTTATTTATTTTTTTTATTAATTGCAGCTCAGTCAATAGAGCAGCGACTTATGAAGATAGATCACACTGCTATCCATCCACATCTATTGGACATGAAAATTGGACAAGGAAAATATGAACAAGGTTTCTTTCCCAAACTACAATCAGATGTGCTGATGACCGGGCCAACAAATAATAAGTATGCTTTCCTAATGTCAATGTGTAAATATTTTGTTTCTTTTTATTTTGACCACTTTTAGCTGCTTTTCAGTTTGAATGCATAGAACTGATTGTGTGTATATATTATAAACTGAAAAAAAGTCAAGGTACCAGCGCTAATATTGAAGTGGATTATTACAAACTTGTGAAATATGATTTACAGACAGCTGCTATATCACCATAAACTTATCTTATAAAATAGAAATTGAAAAACCAGCGTGATGGTGAAGCACTTATAGTTATGGGTGATTTTCAGTGACGAAAGAAATTATATAATCGTGTGTGTATGTATGTATGTGTGTGTGTATGTATATATATATATATATATAATATCTCTATCTTAAATTTTTTTATCCTGTATTGGGGTCCTAATAGTAAATATGTATTACATAGTGTAAACCGTATAATGTGTTATTCTAAATTCCCCACTCACAATTTAAAGAGCTAAGCGATTAAGCTCAATTAGTGCGCTCTTGGGGTCCGTAGAGGCGACCCTCTCCCTTCTTTGAGTGGTGTTCTTTACTTCTTTATCCTGTATGGGAAGAATGGAGAAGAGCGCATATGTTGCAATAATGTAGATCTTATTTATATAGGCGATAAGGTAAATAGGGTACTCACAAACCCAGAGCCTTCCAAATAGATTCAGATGAAATCGCTTATCTGGTTAAGGACCACATTCCTTCTTTTAAAAATATATATGATAGCAGGAAAAAAATGCCAATAGTGAATGTTAAAAATCAAAAAAATATATATTTTATTATGTAAATAAAAAATGAATAAATGAATATCTATTTAAAAAAAATAAAAAATTAACACTATATAGGCATACAAAGTCCAGTATTTCTCACAGTTCTTCAGCAAAGTCCAGTATTTCTCACAGTTCTCCAGGACGCGTTTAGCCAAATAGGCTTCCTCAGCTGGATGAAAAAAGTCTCTTTCTAGGACCCCAATATAGGATAAAAAATTGAATGTGTGTGTGTGTGTGTGTGTGTGTGTGTATATATATATATATATATATATATATATATATATATATATATATATATATATATATATATATATATATAATTAAAAACTATTTATTTTAAACTGCTGATTGCTCATCATAGTTGTATCTTATATTCACAGTCGATGGGTCAGCCGTAGTGCAACAGCACAGAGGAGAAAAGACCGATTACGGCAGCACTCAGAACATCTTGGGTTAGACAATGACCTAAGGGAGGTACGTAATCTGCATCAAATTTGTTTTACCCTAAATGACGTATTAATCCATGGCATCCAAGTTTCTAGAATACACCGTAGTACAGGAGAGGTTACTGGCAGAACAATATTATCTATATCATAAACACTGCTTTTTTTTTTTTTTTTCACTAGAAGAAATAGTTGTGGGGCATTTTTAATTTTATTTAGCCACAAATGTAAATATATAGGACTCAGAAACACCAAGTGCCTATACCACTTGTCAATTTTTTTTGAATGGAGAGAAAAAAAAGAACAAAATGAAAGAGAAAAGAAGAAAACCACACAAAAACCCCACTGTGGAGGATAAAGGAGTTGATCAGTAAAATCACCTCCAGGGGATAAAGTATTTTTAAAAGAAGTGTGCTTATTATGCATAATTTCCGTGAGATTGTCCATGAGACTATTCTCAACAATTTTGACTTTGACCTAGGTGATATAAGGAGCTTTGGAGTACAACCATTTCAATGCCCAGGCCACATGGGCTGCTAAAGTTCTTTGGAGATGATGATGATGAAATTAGGCAGAGTATAGATAGTGGGAAAAGGTCGATGCATCCAATTAGAAAGGGCCTTGAAATACTTGACAATAAGTGCTGGAACTTGCACCAGTATGGGACCACCACAGGTCAGCACTATGAAAATATGCAAAATTTAATCTTTCCATGGACAATGCCATTTTAATTTACTTTTTTATTTTTTATTTACCTGGTCCTGCCCATTTCTCATCTCCATATAAATACACTATATGGCTATGTGGACTCCTGACCATAACACATATGTGAGTTTGCTTGACATCCCAGTGCAAAACCGTGGGCATCAATATAGAGACTGCTCCTCTTTACAGGTATTACTCTGAGAAAGCTTCCCACAAGATTGTCTCTATTGGAATTAATGCTAATTCAGCTGAAAAAAAGCATTTGCAAGACCAGGGGCTAATGTTGCACAAAGAGTACTAGCTTGTATAAAGATTTCCAATTCATCCAAAAGATGTTCAGTAGTGTCAGGACTCTGTGTAGGCCACTCGAGTGTAGGCCACCTCCACACAAAACTTGCCAAACCATGCTTTCATGGTCCTCATTTACACATGGGCACAGTCGAGCTAAAACAGGAAAGGATGTTCTAACTCTTGCCGTAAAGTTGGAACCAACCAATTGTTTAAAATGTCTTTGTATTCTTAATGATTAAGATTAACACTTTAATAGAATTGAGGACCTAGCCCAAAAAATGTTTGGTACTTGTTTTTGATGGTTTTTAAAATATTGTTTTTAGCTGTGATCTAATGTATAGTGATAAATTCAGTTTCTAAACCTCTTTGCAAGATAGCATAACTGTAATGAGGTCTGTTAGAAAAACTTAAAGCAACAGCTGCCTTCTTTATGTTTTTATTCACAACATAGACGTAAACATTCTCCTCTTCATAAAATTCCATAATTCCTCTATCTATTGCTTTTGTATGTTCCCTTTTTTCTTCTGTTTTATTTTATTCCTCTGTCTCTCAATACAACATGTAACATTTGCAGCAATTTTGTTTTTGCAATTCTGTATTTACTTGTTTCTTCTTTTCCTTTTATCTTGGGTCTTGCATGCCGGCCTCGCCTTTGTACTTTGTTTTTTTGTTTTGGTTTTTTGAATATATCTGCTCATCCATAAGCCATCAGAGGAGATTCTGATCCGGCAGAACTCCATGGCATTCTGGGAGTGGGACCAGGGGTTCCCTCCTCCAGCACGGCCTCCCAAAAAATCCTTCTCTGAGTGCTGCCTGGTATGTTTGCTTCCATCTGCTTTGCTGTGGTGTTTGTCACTTCACGCTATTAACCTGTTTGTAGTCTTATTCCATTCAAGAACACAAATCATAGCTTTGTAGTTTGTAAAGCTTTGAAGACATTTTTTTGTTTGTTTTTCTTTTGAAATAGTCTATTATTTTTGAAAACCTTTAGAAGTAGAAAAGCTTATTTGCAATTGAATATTTCACATGTCTGTAATTACATAAGGCTTGAATGTGAATTTAGCTCATCTGTTGTTGCTTTTATGCTCATAACATGTTGAACCTCTTGCTTTCAAAGTTCTTTTGTTCCCCTTTGTCTGTGCACTGCAAATGGTCACACGTTTTACTGAACAAGCTAGACATTCTCTTAAATACTGCTCTAGGATTCACCCATAGTGTCACTACTTTGTGTCCTTTGCCAGCCACATGTGCCACCTTAATTTGGAAAAACATATTTAAATATTTGAAACCGTTCAAGCAGCATAACCACTAGTAGTGGTTATGGTACCGAGAAAATCATCCCCCTGTGTAAGTAGCCCAAACAGTTTAGTAATTAATTAATATCTAACCTGGGATCCACTTGATGCTACTTCCACTTCCTCACAGGCATCAGTGGAGGGGCAAGCGTATGTCAGGCTCCAGAGCAAGGCTTTGGAGTTAAAGGCCAACTCATTGGCTGAAATTGTCAGCCGAGGAGCTAAGATACACACTGTTTCTGGCTGTAAAGAGGCAGGAAGCGGAACCCACCGTATCCCAGGTAAAAAAAAAAATCCAACTATTGGGAGATTGCTTGGCTGCTTACATTAGGGGAACACTGCTGGCATGATAACCACTATAGAGGGCTGTAGTGATTATGGTCCTTGGAGTGTCCGTTTAAACAGAAAAAAATTGAAAGGCATTTAAGAACGGTAACTCCTCCTCTCTTCTCAACTAACACTCTCATGGTGTTTTACATTCTTGACATTGAAGGAAAGCATTAAACGGAGTCCCAAAAACTTGATTTGTGTAAAATGCGGAATCGTGGGAAAAAGATTAACTAGTTATGCACCTTTGTAGTATATGTATTGATATTTTCATTTCAGTAATGCAAACAGTGGCATACTGTACAGTTTAAATTAATAATCACTATTTCTTGATATTCAGCTTCAAGTTATAAAGGTATCTATATTAGGTGTGTCCTTAAACACGTAACTGGAAGAAATCTTTTAAATAACTAAAATAAAAGCATTGCTTATTATTTATTGTATTTTGTAATCATTGATGTTGTGTAACTACACTCCAGAAAGAATATTTCTTTTTTTCAATCTGTTATCATTTACGGCAGCTTTCCTGTCCTAATCAATATATATTTTTTTTAAATTGGGTTTTCAAAACGTCTGTTTACTGCTTATCAACAATATAAACAACACGTCAATTCATTTTTTTTTTACTTTTACTGTTCAAACACAGTGTAAATTTAATGTTAACCTTCTTAGGGTGATATTGTCAGATTTTATAAAAGTTCAGTTAATTATTTTTTGCTTAGGTTAGATTCCTTACTTTGTTACTTTTAGTTTGTAGCAGAGTGCTAGAGCTATGTATCTGAATTGAAACAAAGACAAGAACATTCTAAAAAGTTTGAAAATGTATTAAACCTATACATTCATATTGCTATTACACTATCTTCTAGTTTTTTTTTTTTGTTAAGATAGACACAGGAATAAACTAGGACGAAGTTCTGATATTGCAGATCCGTGAACTTCACATAAAATATTTTTTGTCATATATAATAGATGAACATTTCAATATATAATCTTCACAACTGAAAAATATAAGCCAACATGGTAAGCAGTTAAACATATAGGCTAGAATAGTAGTAGTAGAAGATCATGATGTGCATCATAAACCGTGAGATTGTCACTTTGATCTCCTAAAAAGTATGCTATCAAGCCTCCACTTCAAATAATGATAGTGAATAATTGGAGGCTTACAGCTAATGCCAGGCAACAAATACAAACCAGTATATTACAGGGATCATTTGACTAATCATTTAAAAGAAGGTCTAGTCATATAGGGACCCCAGTTTAAGATTTTTCTTGCAAATGGGGGGGAAAGGTCGAGTTCTAGGGACAGAGACGCTATAGTATAGGAATACAGGTTTGTATTCCTAATGCTATAGTGTTCCTTTAAAAGTGTTTTCCTGGAAGCTGTTAAGACAGTTTGAACAAATTCTAAATTATTTCAAGATATTGTTCAGAGTGGACAGTTATCTATAAGTGTGTAAATTTTGAAGCCCTCGTCAGGAAATTAAATGTGATCTATGCAAGTTGGCATAATGCTGTACACATATTCATTCACTTACACAATACTTAGCATGTAACTGCATGCTAAGCATCATAGGTTGCTGCTTTTTGAAGTATGTAATGAAACCTTGGTGCTGAGACCATATTTGTTTTTATCTGTATGCTTTTGGCAACCAACACTACATTAACATTGGTTTTAATCTCACGGGCTATCTAACCAATGTCTGGGTTTTCTAATTAAATACAGATCAACTTTAATCAAAAGGGGAAAACAAATGGATTAATTTGTGTTTAAAGAGACACTAGTCACCAAAATAACTTTAGCTTGATAAAACAGTATTGGTGTATAAATCATGCACCTGCAGTTTTACTGCTCAATGCTCTGCCATTTAGGAGTAAAATCACTTTATTCATGCAGACCTAGGCACACCTCTTTACATGTGACTAAGACAGCCTTCCTAAACACTTCCTGTAAAGAGTCATGTAATATTTATACTTCCTTTATTGCACATTCTTTTAATTTAGAATTTCATGTCTCCTGCTCTGAAAATAGCTTGCTAGACTCTACAGGAGCCTCCTTTATGTAATTAAATTTCAATTTACAGAGCAGGAGCTTTAAAAAAAAAAAAAATGTTTAGAGTAATTAAATAGTAGAGAACGAAAGGTGTCACTTGAATAGAAAGTGACCACAAGGTTAAATTTCCAATCCACTCCAATAAGCTCCTAAAGGAGAAAATAATAATAAATAACAAAAGAACTTTATTAGTAACGCTAAAAAGTACTAGGACAAATTAAACAGTGTAGCCTGATAGGAGGGGGAACAGCCCTGAGTGAGATGCTCAATAATAGTCAATAATAAAGCTAGTCAATAATAAAACTCTAGTTCCAAACGGGTATGGATTGGCAGTACGAGGACTAACTGAAGAGGTAGCAATCTCCTTATGTGTTTAAGCCCTCATGGAAGTATATACAGCACTGGTTACGACAGAGCCTAGTGTGATCTTCCAGAAGGAAAAACTAAAACGGAAAAGGAATAGTGAGAGATATGCTAAATGGTGAGAAAAAAAATGAAGGGTATCTACAGAGAGATAAGTAATAGGGACATAACCAATTAAATCCACCTCTCTACTATTCCAGTCTAGGTGACCTTTTTTTGTGGGTTAGGTATGGGACGAGGGTTTTAAACTAAACCCCTATCCTTGACTGTTCCCCTGATCTTATTTGACGCTGGACTCCATGAGGACGTCCAATGTCAGACAAGTGCAATTTACTCAGTGTAAATCGCAGAAGCGGCTTCTAGTGGCTGTCAGGGAGACAGGCACTAGAGGCTGGATTAACCCTGTAATGTAAACATAGCAGTTTCTCTGAAACTATATTTTTATCTGCAGGGTTAAAACTAGGGGAACCTGGCACCCAGACCACTTAATTGAGCTGAAGTTGTCTGGGTGCCCATAGTGGTCCTATAAGCTAAAGTTGTTTTGGTGACTATAGTGTCTCATTAAGCATGGATGTCCAGAACACCAAGCATGTGTGCAGCCCGTAAGGCCTGAGTTACGGTATGAATGCTAAATATTGAGATAAAATGTAAGCTCTGCATTATCTTCCAGTTCAGGCATACAAGATGGAAGTTAGAATAAAATCTCTATAAAGTGATGCTCTACCATATAAGTATGGCAGGTACACATGAACATTAAATTGCATTGTAAATTCTTTTCAAGGTAAGCCCCTTTTAAGATCGAATTCTAATGAGTCACCAAAAAAAAAAGTTTACAGCAACTTTGAATTTTTCATTGCAAACTGATAGTATGGATGTGCCCTTAACGCCTTAAGGACACAACTTCTGGAATAATAGGGAATCATGACAGAATATTTCCATCATGTGTCCTTAAGGGGTTAATAATAATCATGGTAAAGGAATGCTAATCTCTGGAAGGGTTTTAAATGCATTGACCTCTTTTACACAGTGGCTTTCTGTGCTACTTAATCACGCAATCATAAGATTGTGGAAACATGTAATACGTGAAAAAATTGGGCCAGTTGCATCAGAATTACCAAAAAATTTAAATTGCAATCTATTATTTTTTAAAACGGGGACAGTAACGCTGCTTTAAATTTATTTTGTGACAAAAAAAACTACAACCAATGAAATAAAGCATAAAGTAAATCATTTTAAAAATCTCTTAATTACAGAAATATATGCAAGAAGCCAGGAGTTTGGGAAAGACTGTTCGGCAACCCAAACTGTCAGATTTGTCCCCTGCAGTTATTGCTCAAACTAATTGGAAGTTTGTTGAAGGTTTACTAAAGGAATGCCGAATGAAGGTATTTTATGTAATTTATTGTTAGCCTTTTATGTGCTTCTTCTTTTTTCTCTTAAATGAAACCTGATTTTTTTTATTTTTGTGATTTTCGTGTGAGTGCATATTTTTTTTTTTTAATCATGGCTACGAAGTGCTGTGTACTACATATTATTGTAGTGTTATGGTGCATGGAGGGTATAGGTCCTCTCAAACAGTTTCAAATGGTTTGACAGTATTTGGAGAGGAGGAGGTGTTCTTAGCCTCTTTAAAGGACCACTATAGTGCCAGGAAAACATACTCGTTTTCCTGGCACTATAGTGCCCTGAGGTTGCCCCCACCCTCAGGGTCCCCCTCCCACTAGGCTCTAGGGAGTTCTCAGGGAGCAGGGAGTTCTCCTCCTCCTCTCCACCTCCTCGGCTGAATGCGCATGCGTGGCAAGAGCCGCGCGCGCATTCAGCCAGTCTTATAGGAAAGCATTCACAATGCTTTCCTATGGACGCTGGCGTCTTCTCACCTTGAAAATCACAGTGAGAAGCACGCAAGCGCCTCTAGCGGCTGTCAATGAGACAGCCACTAGAGGCTGGATTAACCCTAATATAAACATAGCAGTTTCTCTGAAACTGCTATGTTTATAGAAAAAAGGGTTAACCCTAGCTGGACCTGGCACCCAGACCACTTCATTAATCTGAAGTGGTCTGGGTGCCTATAGTGGTCCTTTAAGCTCATCCCTTAATGAGATTTCTCTTCCACATTATCGATACAAATTGAATGAGCACACTTTGCATATGCTGGGCTGTAGCATGATTAGATTTCATATTTATTTAACAGACAAAGCGCATGTTGGTTGAAAAAATGGGCCATGAAGCAGTGGAGTTGGGTCATGGAGAGGCTAATATAACTGGACTGGAAGAAAATACCCTCATTGCTAGCTTGTGTGATCTGCTAGAGAGAATATGGAGTCATGGTCTTCAAGTCAAACAGGTAAGCTTGACCTAATATTTTTGTTATTTTAGATTTTTCCTGATAGAGGAAATGTCAATTCAAATTTTTTGAGGTGTGTGTATGTATGTGTATATAAATATATATATATGTGTGTGTGATTTAGTGACTGCGTTACAGATGTCAGTTTAGTAAATGGCTGCTTAGATCAAGAGAAGATACAGTTACAAGAAAAAGTATGTGAACCCTTTGGAATGATATGGATTTCTGCACAAATTTGTCCTAAAATGCGATCTGATCATCATCTAAGTCACAACAATAGACAATCACAGTCTGCTTAAACTAATAACACACAAAGAATGAAATGTTGCCATGTTTTTATTGAACACACCATGTAAACATTCACAGTGCAGGTGGAAAAAGTATGTGAACCCCTAGACTAATGACATCTCCAAGAGCTAATTGGAGTGAGATGTCAGCCAACTGGAGTCCAATCAATGAGATGAGATTGGAGGTGTTGGTTACAGCTGCCCTGCCCTATAAAAAAAACACACACCAGTTCTGGGTTTGCTTTTTACAATAAGCATTGTCTGATGTGAATGATGCCTTGCACAAAAGAGCTCTCAGAAGACCTACGATTAAGAATTGTTGACTTGCATAAAGCTGGAAACGGTTATAAAAGTATCTCCAAAAGCTCTTCATCAGTCCAAGGTAAGACAAATTGTCTATAAATGGAGAAAGTTCAGTACTGCTGCTACTTTCCCTAGGAGTGGCTGTCCTGTAAAGATGAGGTGAAGAAGAATCCTAGAGTGTCAGCTAAAGACTTACAAAAGTCACTGGCAAATGCCAACATCCCTGTTAGCGAATCTACAATACGTAAAACACTAAACAAGAATGGATTTCATGGGAGGATAACACAGAGGAAGCCACCGCTGTCCAAACAAAACATTGCTGCACGTTTACAGTTTGCACAAGAGCACCTGGATGTTCCACAGCAGTACTGGCAAAATATTCTGTGGACAGATGAAACCAAAGTTGAGTTGTTTGGAAGAAACACACACTATGTGTGGCGAAAAAAAGGCACAGCACACCAACATCAAAACCTCATCCCAACTGTGAAGTAGGGTGGTGGGGGCATCATTGTTTGGGGCTGCTTTGCTGCGTCAGGGCCTGGACGGATTGTTATCGAAGGAAAAATGAATTCCCATGTTTATCAAGACATTTTGCAGGAGAACTTAAGGCCATCTGTCTACCAGCTGAAGCTCAACAGAAGATGGGTGTTGCAACAGGATAATGACCCAAAGCATAGAAGTAAATCAACAGCAGAATGGCTTAAACAGAAGAAAATACGCCTTCTGAAATGGCCCAGTCAGAGTCCTGACCTCAACCCGATTGAGATGCTGTGGCATGACCTCAAGAAAGCGATTCACATCAGACATTCCAAGAATATTGCTGAACTGAAACCGTTCTTTAAAGAGGAATGGTCAAGAATTACTCCTGACCGTTGTGCACGTCTGATCTCCAACTACAGGAAACGTTTGGTTGAAGTTATTGCTGCCAAAGGAGGTTCAACCTGTTATTAAATCCAAGGGTTCACGTACTTTTTCCACCTGCACTGTGAATGTTTACATGGTGTGTTCAATAAAAACATGGCAACATTTCATTCTTTGTGTGTTATTAGTTTAAGCAGACTGTGATTGTCTATTGTTGTGAGTTAGATGATGATCAGATCACATTTTATGACCAATTTGTGCAGAAATCCACATCATTTACAAAGGGTTCACATACTTTTTCTTGCAACTGTATGTTAATGTTTATAGAGATAAGATGAGACTGTATTGGACATAACAGAATATTTTGCTTTTTCAGCAATATGTTTCAAACGTCGGGGGGCATTCTATCACATGCCAATTGTTGCCAAAAAAGAACATAAAGTAAATAGAATCTAGTCCTTACTTTGTATGTTTGTAAAAATGTTATCATGTATTCAGTATACATACATTTATCAGAAAATTTCAGTGTCTGCTTAAGTTGTCTTCATAAGTTACTTTAACAAATGTAACTGCAGTTAGTTTTGCTTTTACATATGTAATTGCAGTTTGTGTAGATGTCCAGTCAAAGTGAACATAGAAATGTAACTTGTGCTGGTAAATTAAATCTAATTCTGTCAACCCATTATAAAACATCAGATATCTACTGCTTGTTCTGTAAACTAGTAATTCCTCAGATCACCCCTCAATCTTAAACTCTGGTCATTAAGCACTGCCCAAATTTCTGAGTTAAAAAGGCAATATTTAATGCCATTGACTAAAATTTTTTTACCAAAAACAATTAAATTTGGCAGTGAATTGTTGACCAAGTATGGCTGCATCTTTTTATCACCTTGCACAGGACTGTGCATGTTCCCAAAACGAAATCTACATTTGAAATGCACGGGTAAATTCAGATTTTTGGGATGTCACATCGCACTAACGCATCATTCAGTGAGATTACAAGTCCTTCTTAGTGTTTTGTTAATGTAAATTTACTGAAGATAGTGCAGTACCCTTTCTGCATATACATTTTAATGTGTTGGGAACATTGTAAACTGAAGGGATATTATGGTATGTTTGTTGTATGTACTGTCTAGAATAAAAGCAGAGTACATACATAGATGTACTTTATGGTGTACTTGGGAAACCTTACTTCCAACTTATGTTGTACAATAAGCAGTTGTTCAACCATCGATCTCTGTTAAATAGACTGCTGGATAAACTTGCCTAAGCTACCTGCGACAGCTAAAAAGCCTCCTAAGCACCAGTATACCACCCTTTCCCTCTTGTCCAATTTGCCTCCAAACTAATAAACATGCATAGGTGCAACTAAGGTGAATTGTGCAGAAGTGAGAGTAAGTTAGCCCAGCGTAGGTTTCGGCGTGATTAATGCACCTTCGTCCGGTGCCCCCATCTAACAGAGTTCAAGGGTTGAGCAACTGCTTATTTTATAATGCAAAGAAATGCATCCTATTTAATCTAATTTTGCCTTTTTATAGTGGCATCTCTGAAGCATTTATACGCCGCTCCTAGCTACTCTGTTCTGTAACAATTGTTATTCACACTCTGCTGCATGTTACAACTTTCACTACAACTCCTGAGTGTACGGTTATTAGTGGTTATGAATTTTTGTGGCACTAATTAATTTTTGCCACAAAAAACCTCTTCCATAGAACAATGCATAGCTTACTTTAGATTCCACCTGTGTCTTGTTACGTTAGGATAGAAGTGATGGGAGTTGGCTGGGATCAACTTGAAAGTTTTACTCACATTTATGTATTGTAGTGAAGGAATTGCTCCTCAAGGAAATATCAACTTAATTTTCTATTAAAATGATAAGACATTTTTTCACTCAGTCTCTTGTTGTTGTTTGGTTCTTAACTTTATTGCAAAAATAAGTAATGCTATTTATTTTTCACTTGTGTGTCCTATGAGCCCCTGAGCTCATTGAGACACTTCAGTATGTACTGTCAGGCTATGGTGACTACAATGTGTGATGTGGTGCAAATCCAAATATTGATCTATAGATGAATGCTACCTTAGTGACAATTGCAATTAATGGTGACGAATGGCTATTTAAAAAAAAAAAAGTAATGTTTCAGTAGGGAATGTAGATACCGGGGAGAGACAGATTATGTTTGCATCAGATGACACTGCAACAAATTTTGTGACAATTTTTATTTCATTTTGGATAAGTGTGACAAATTGGTTGAATTTGAAAAAATAATTCTCCAGTCAATTATTTTTTCAGGTCTGATATTTTGGCAAAAAATCATTATTCTTTTCCAATGTTTAATCTAATTTTAATGAACCCTGTAAATATGTATTATGCTGTTTGCACTGTGAATAGATAAATCATTGTGTTACATAATGCTCTGCAATTCCCTTTGGAAAGCAATTATTCCAAAGTCGGTTATTAAGAATTCTTTTGACAAAACGCATCAAACGGATTATTTTGAGATCAGAAAAGCTCCCAGCAATTTTCTAGATCAATAGTTCTTTTCAATCGCCTCCTTGTCTGATATTTCAAGGTCAGATGCAGAAAGTAAAGACCTAGGTGGTTCTGTTTATTTATTTATTTATTTATTTATTTATTTAAATATATCTGTGTGCTCAAAGGCAGCCTCCATTGTGTTTACACAGTTTCATTTGGGTATTTGGCACATAGCTACATTGTATGTACATGCAAGCTAAATGCCAGAATAAAAATCTACAGAAAATGTAGCACTCTAGGGATAAGCAAATATTTACATGACTATTCACTCTAGTTTTTGTAATTTTGTTTTTTGTTTTTCTTGAGGGGGTAGAGGGATTTTCAACTAATAAATAGTTTCTGTTCTTAAAAACAAACAAAAAAAAATTACATTTAACAATGTTTCTAAAATATTACCTTTCAGGTTTATTATAGTTTTCATAGTTCAAACATTATGATGTTGTAAGATCTTGTTGTTATTATTGGACTTTATATAGCAGAAACAGATTCTGCAGTGCTTTACAATATTATTACGTGGATGTTAACTACAAGAGAGACAGTGTAACTGTGATGGAGCTCCTTGTACCCTGGCTGGGTACCTCCACCAAGCTTGCTTCCTAGCAGTCACAGGGGAAACCTGGAACGCCTCTGCTCTGGTTGCCGCAACTTGACTGGGGTCTTTCTGGGGCTTTTCCGCCCTGGATCAGGATACAGTAAAATAGCTGTATAGTAGTCTCACCCAAACAGCTGACACTTAGTGAATTGTGAAGTAGAACTGACTTTATTGAACACAACTCAGGTATTTATAAGCACATTTCCCACACGAGGTAATCCATTAAAATAATACAAGTCCCTCTCCAGAGTCTTGGTGTCCAGGACATAATTAGTTTAAAGGAACACTATAGGGTCAAGAACAGAAACATGTATTCCTGACCCTATAGTGCTAAACCCACCATTTAGGTGGCTTACCCCCCACTTAGCTCCTTTAAAAGCAATTCAAACTCCCCTTATTTACAGCGCCGTGCGTGTTCGCCGGCACTGGCCTCGCCCCTTTGGTGACATCAACAGAATTGCCGCTTTTTAGCCAATCCAATGCTTTCCCATGGAGAAAGCATTGGATTGGCTAAAATCGACAGTGGTGCGGGGCTAAATGCCATTTTGGCCAATCAGCACCTCCTCATAGAGATGCATTGAATCAAAGCATCTCTGTGAGGAAAATTCAGCGTCCCCCATGCAGTGCATGGAGACTCTGAACAGCAGTGCTGCCTACTGTGCAGCACTGCCCTATGAAGCACCTCCAATGGCTATTTGAGGAGTGTCCACTTTGAGGTGTCCCTAGGGGCACTGTAAACACTGCCTTTTCTCTGAAACTTAAGGGCAGAGGACCACATGTGAGATTTAAGGGCATGGCAGAACAGTTTGAACTAGCCTGGAAGTGTCTCTGGAACAATGGGACAATGCCCTTCTGGGAAAACATGGAAAGGGGAGGGAGAAAATAACGAACAAAGAAAATAACGAACAAAGAAATACATTATAAACACGCTGTACCTATAATGGGCGCAAAGGGTGACTAAATGTAAGCGCAATCTGGGGACCTACATAATGTGTCCGTCTCATCCTTCAGTGACAGTGACTACCGTTGGTCACAAAAATCTTGATAGGAACTATATCGGTTGATGAGGGCTCCGTTCATGCAAGCTTACAATCAGGCAGAGGAAGGGTTTAAAAAAAAAAAAAAAAAAGGCTCATTAGGAAGGGGAGTGTGAAGGATAGTAACCAATTGACAGTGTTGGAAGGTAACAGAATTGAAAGGTGAGAGTGAAGTGGAAAATGAACCCACTAATTTTATGTTAACGATATTACTATTGTTATTATTGTCAAATATAGGGATCCTATACGCAGAGTGTAATAGAATAGTAACATCTACTGGATCTTATGGACCGAGAGTAACAAGGACAAACCGGGATAAGCTGAGGTCAGGGGAGCCAGAAGTCAAGAACAACGAGGGTACAAAAGCTGAGTCAAAGGGTAAGAGAAGGAAGAGTAGTCAAACAAGCCAAAGTCAAAACCAAGAATACAATACTAGTATATAGCGCGCTATTGGGACTGTAAGAACCACAGCAGGGCAACATGCTATGGGTGAGCCAGCCTTTTACATTCTGTTTTTTTAATTTCGAAGCCACAGCCCCAAAACGTTCGATTTCTGAAGTTTTGGTGGACTGTGACCTCATTGGCATCATGACACTGACACGTACGCACCTCGGGGACGTCCTTTGCGTCATAGAGGTTGGACGGAAGACTGAGAAGAGGTTCCCTCTCCTTTTGCAAACAGTCCCCAACCCAGGTAAGCATGGCAGGTACCCTGACAGTTATTTATTATGTATGTCTGTATGTGTATATATGTCTGTGTGTATGTGTATATATGTCTGTGTGTGTCTGTGTATGTGTGTATGTATGTCAGTGTGTATGTATGTATGCTGTAACACACCACCTCTTTTACAGGTAGGATTTTGTCACAGATCTTGTAACCACAGCCTGCTAGGGTAAAGAAAGTCCAGGACACATCCAGCTCAGTTTTTCAGATTTATTCGGTGAGATATATATATTAATAAAATTCCTTGCTCTTGCTTGAGCAATTACTATACGAATCCCTATCTGGAATTGGGTGGCTTTCCGACTTGCCAATTTACAAAAAAAGTATAACTGCAAGACACCATTCCTCTGGCTTTTCCTCCTCACTCTGCAGCATGCTGATCCCTTCTTTTTAAAAGCCTGCTAGCTAATTGATCAGATACAGGTGAGGTGCAATTAGGCATAAGTGAAACTACAAAGCAAAATAAAAGTTCTGGTCCAACTGTTACTTAGCAGCTGATGCTATTGGAGCACTGGCCCACCCTGCTCTCCAAGTGCTCTGCCCCAGGGACCCATACCGTGGTTTGCAGAGTACCAGTGATGCATCTTGCAAACCTAACATCTCTCCCTGGGACATTTAACTCTCAGACCTCAGGTTGCTGTTCAGTAAATCAGGCCTAATGTATATACCATGAACTACCAAACCACATTTTCTCTCACAATGTGTATATATGTCAGTGTGTATGTATGTGTATATATGTCAATGTGTATGTATGTGTATATATGTCTGTTTGTATGTATATTATGAATGATATAAAAGCGCTTACAAAAATAAACAAACAAATGATGGGGGGGGGGGCCAAAATGTGAGTAAAATTTCTCCCCACCACCTTTAAAATAAAGTACCCCTTATACTTAGGGTTAAAACGTGAACAGGCTGCTGTTGTGTAACCAAGCCACACAAAAATAAAAAAAACATTATACTTATGCAGGTGGAGCGCAAAACACGTTCCAGGATCTCAGAAGGGTCTTGAGATTACTTCAACTCAGATATATATAAAAAATATAGAAAGCATATAATAGTGATTATTATATTAGTGATTATTATAATTAGATACATTTATTATTCCACACTAGACATTAAACACTCCTATCCACATCAAAGGACCAGAGCCATGGACATTACAATAATAACAGAAAAAATAAAAGTAGCCTCTTACAAGATTAAAAAAGTGAGTATATGCAGTCCCAGCTGCTACTCACAAGCGCTTAGAGGTGCCACTGCACGGGCTCAATCAACACAGTAGCTGGCTTCCACACATGCTCCACGGATAGATAGTCCCACTATGATCTCCGGCCACCAGTTATTCAGAGCATCGGCTTAGAGTCTTCCGGGTATTCTAGTAACTCCGCCCACTTTGCATCTCCACGTAACCTGCGTTATAGCCTGTTACTTGCTATAATTATTGTACTAAATTAACATTTAATATTACATTTTGTGTATCTTCTATCCACATAGATGATCATAATACCAAGAACTATAAAAAATTTTTAACTTATTGTTTGATCATTGTATATTAATTAAAATATTAATATTCATATTTTAGCAAAGGCCACATGTTCGTGGCATGGTTAGCTAGTAAAAGTATTGGCTTTTCAGTTGGTTTGATGGTTTCTGGATTGACTTTTCAGGTGATTTTAATATTTAGAAAAATATTTTATTTTGATAATGATATTTATGTATGTATAGATCTGTGTGTATATATATATGTGTGTGTATATATATATATATATATATATATATATATATATAAAGCGCCTTCAAATGTTAAGCCATATATTCCTGTAAAAAATGTTCTTCTGTACCGGTGAACAAATATTTGTTGACCCCTGTTTTATTAGACTCCGCATGATGTACATAAAACAGATAGAAAGTGACCTAGAAAAAAAAAGGGGGGGGATGATTAGTGTTGACATAATGTTCCAATCACTTTGGGCCTTGGAGCAGATATCAGAAGTACAATTACTGGCAATTATTTAAAATGCAGTCTATACAAGAACAAATGTTGACATTTTTGCTGAAGTGAACCTCTCTGTGATGTTTCCTTTTTTAGGGCAAATCTGCACTGTGGTCCCATCTACTTCATTTTCAAGAAAGGGAAGAGAAGCATGAGCATTTGGCTGAATCACCAGGTGCATATCAAATTGTTTCTGAAATTAAAATAAGGGAAATAAGTAACCCGCTATTGAATATTTTGTGTATTAGATTCACTTTACAAAGTTCTTACCTTGCAGTTGCCCTTGGACCAGAGCGAAGAAAATCTGAGAGCGGAGTTACCTTGCCTTCCCTCCGTGTGTCACTCACTCAGGATATGCGGTAAGTTTAATACAACACTTCTTTTACCTGCATTGTTGAATAAGAACTTGGTGTGTGGCACGGTTTAATGGTTTGTTTTGTGCTGAGTAACAATATATTGAATGTAATTTTACAGAAACAAAACTTTTGCCAAAGATTACAATATCTCTCATTTAAAAATGCATTATGTATTGAAGTGCACCTGATATGGACAAATGACATTTTCATTGACGTGAGAATTGCTAGGAATTCAAAATTAATTTTAAATGCAAGGCCAAATAACCAAACTGAACACAAAGTTGGCTGTTTTCTCTAAATTGTGAAATTCACTTTGAATTCCTGGAAATTTACACTTTAGGGAATAACCCTTTTTATATCAATTAAAAAATTTTAATCTGATTGCTACAGAATGTGCAGATAAAATTGTATTTAATATTGAAGATTTTAAGCCTATTTCCTCTCTTCTCTTTGCATAGAAGAAAAAACTACAGCTATTCTGGTTAGTGATGTGTGCACCTCTCCGTTTCAGAATCTTATTTAGAGAAACGTGATTGCTCTGAAAAGTTTAAGTAAACAAATGGGTGGACTAGCATTTTTTTTTTACTAAACAGTGACTAAATGTCACTGCGTGTGTGTCAGTGTTTGTATTTGTGTGTCCGTATTTGATTTAAAAGAACAACAATACATTTCAACATGTTTAAATATTAATGTGACATTGTACATTAATCAGAAAGATTTTCAGCTTTAACACAAGATTTTCTTTATGGAACATTATACATTTAGAAACCTAACTGGTGAAACCTCCTAAATCATGGTAGGGTTTTGAAAATGTTAATTTGCAACACTGGGCACTGACTATAAGCATCTGTGGTATGAATACTCCAAGGATAAACTATAATGGATTGTCAGAGTTCTTTAGCTGTTAATTTCAGTAGTTAATGTTAAAACAGTTCCTCCTAGAGTTTTTTTTATTTTATTTTTGTATTTTTTTACACAAGATTGATGCACTGTGTATTACTGGGACAGACCAATACATATAGGTTAATAAATTTGTATTGATCTGGAGAAAAATGCCACATTATTCTCCAGTGATGCAATGTATCAATAGTTATGCCTGCCTCAATAAACAGCCCAAACTCTTCACTGTGCATGTAGTTAGAAGATAATGGAGAGGAACAGAAACAGACAAGGGTAAAGTAATGATGATGGTAATATGCTATGAAAAAAGCTATCCTTTGTTCCATGTAAAAATTAATTGGTTTTCTGATTCAGAGAGTTTATAACCAAGTGCCTAATACAGATGATCAGATTGTGACAGACCCTCCATCAATCGATGCTCCTAGTGCTTACCAAGGACCATCAGCACCGCACCAGACACCATAAGCACTGCAGACCCCACGAACTGCCACAGCATGGTTGGGGTCTCGCCGTTTCCTACCCACCCTGGACCTATGACAAGGCTCCAGCCTCCAGTGGGTGAACCTCTCTTCCTTCAGAGAGCGGAACAGGAACAGCTATTGGAAGAGCTAATGATTAGAATCCAGGGGAGTATACAAAGTATAGCAATCCCCAATCAATGTGATTATAGCAGCTCCTTACAACACGAGACGAGGCTGCGAGTTCAGGGTAAGAAGGTCTGACAGTTTAATGGCACAGGCTGGATTTTTATACAGTTCCTCAGGCCAGGGGAACACCCCCTTGCACCTGATGGAGCACCGAATTACAAGATGTACAGACCAATCAAAACAGTAATTAACAGTACGACACTCCCACATACAGTTAACAATCCCTGCCTGTGATATAATTAAAGTAGTTAATGCATTAACTTAATTATCCACAGGCAGAAAAAACAAATTTTTATAAAGGCACATAAGTACCCCAAAACATAACATATCCCCATAATCCTACATCCCCTGATAGCTATTATCTGGGTGAACAACATATCCAGATCAGGGGTTCCAAAATTTTATGGAAGTCATATTTTTGCCCAGGCGAACCCAGGATTTCATGCCCAAAACAGTTCCATAGATTCGCGGCTAAGTGCCGCTGGAGGACTGACCGGGAACCTCGCGGTTTTCATGACGAAAATAGTTCCAGGACATTCGCGGCTAAGCCCCCCTAGTCTATTCACGGTTTTAGCCTATGCGAAGAAGATGGCCAGTGTTTTTGACTACGAAAAAAGGCTGGACATACCCCACTTGCAATACCTTGGGTTGTCTACTTTTGCAAATGGTATGCCATCATGGGGGTAATTCTCATTCCTGGGCTACTACACGGTCTCAAAGGTAACATTACTAATCTGGCAAATTTCAATGTGAAAAATCTGAAAAATGGAATGTGCTATATTTGACCCTGTAACTTTCCAAAACACCATAAAAACTGTTAATGGGGGTACTGTTGTACTCGTGAGACTTTGCTGAATCCAAATAAGTGCTCTTTTTTGCAGTTAAAGCTAACAGAATTGTGATATTTACAGTTAAAACGTGAGGCAGAACTACAATTATTATCTTAATATATAGATATAATATCTTAATTTTTTACAGTCTTTTTTATTTTATTAATAATAAATTGTTTCAAATATGAATAGTTCATGAGTAATTAAAGCCCTGTTTCTTCTGAACAAAATTATATATAATAAGTGCGGGTGCATTTAATATGAAAGAGGTGAATTACGGTTGAACAGACATAGGGCATATTCCAGTTTTTGTTTACATTTTGTTTTGATCAGAACGTGTACTATTGGCTCCGCCCTGAAGGGGTTAAAGTGCCAATAGGCACAATAAGGGTCTCTCAGCCAAAATAAATTAAAGGGGCCAGACTCACAGGGTAAAAGGCTGGCAAGTAGTCCTCTCCAAACCCCAGTGGCGAACGTCACACAGATGTCTTGTTTTTCTTTGCTTTATGGCTTGGCTGTTTCAAGGGCAAATGAGGATGAATTTGATATGAATATCTGTAAATATATTGGGGAACACTTGTTAATATGGATATTCTCTGCACCTTTCATAGTGTTGACAGTGCAATGTTTGCAGTTATGGTCAGGAATATTGGCAAAGTTAATTTTATGTAACCATTGTCTGAGAATGTTCTTCATTAGCAGGTTTACAAAACGTTCATTTATACTGGAAAGAAGGAAACTTGTTTTCATTTTTTTATTCTGATGTAAGGTTTTGAAAGTTTACTTATTTTTACAGGCATATTCAGCATTTAGGTGAAATAAAGACGGATGTTGGCCGAGCTCGTGGTTGGATAAGACTGTCTCTTGAAAAGAAGTTGCTTTCACAGCACCTTAAGCAGCTTCTGACCAATCAGGCTCTCACAAAGTTAGTAGTATTCCACATATGTGATTTCTATCATTTACATTCTATTATAGCTTGGGATTTGATAGATTCACAGTGTCAAGTATCCATGGTGAATTCGATAAGGTATCTTACAGATCTACACTGACTGACTTCCACAAGCTATAAGGGCGATGTTGCTTCTTGAGTGAACGAGGAGCTGTATAACTGCCCTTGCACGCAATCAGCCTGCTCCTCAGTAGCATCTCACTGGGGTGATCAGCAAGGACAGAGAGAATTAAATCAATTGCATGACTTTGAAGATTTGATATTTGTGGTTGATTTTTCTTTTTTTTTCTTTTTTAAATTAAATTTGAGTGGATTTTTTTTCCTTCTGTTTTTCTGTGAATTACACTTTGCCATCATTGTTTGAAATATGGCATTCCCATTAGTTTGGAGCTCAGTCAACAATTTAGCTATGCTTACCCTTTATATATCTGTATTTCTAATACATAGTGATAGACGACGAACTCACTACAAATTCAGCATTCCAAACTACAAATTAGTGTAACTTCCTCTCCCATGGCTTTTTTTCTCCCACCATTAACTATGGTATAGAATTCTATAATTATATATTGCTATGTTGTTGTTTTTTTATTTTTTTTTTATTTTTCTTTTTGTTTTTTTTGGTGTCTTGTTTACTTATATCCCTGTGAATTTTTGTTTCTCAGGAAACTGTACAAACGCTATGCATTCCTGCGATGTGAGGAGGAGAAGGAACAGTTTCTCTACCATCTCTTATCTCTAAATGCTGTGGACTACTTTTGCTTTACTAGTGTTTTCACCACAATAAGTAAGTTTGTCTTTAGCCCACTACCAGACATATGAGCTTGTAGAATTTCTGGACAGCAAATTATAACTGGGACAAACTATCAGGTCTGGTCTGGGAATGAAAACCAGCCCTGGAAATAATTGCATATCAGTCCCATAGCATTGCGTCATCATACCAGCGTAATCGCACTGCATCATTATACCAGCACAACATCATTATTTTCTTGTTCATTAAAGGTAAAACCATGCATTTTAAAGCACCTTTAAATAGTGAATGATTTGCAGATAAGACCGATATGAAAGCATATATGGCTTTATATATAAAGAGCAAATTACGGTGGAAAGTTGTAAACATGAATAGTCCATTTATTCCTATGGAAATTAGACTAATTTAGAAATATCTCTTAATGAGGGTTTCTGTCTAGGATCAGGGAGGGCTGCAGATGTCCAGCTCAGGGATACTAGGTAATGATCCTGTCACCCTTTACCTCTCTCCCATTATCATAGTCTGCGCCTCTCCCCATGTTAAATACCATGGCCCCGGTGCCTCCATGCCCAGTATTAGGGTTTCTTAATACCCCACCTCAAATCATAGTCACTGCCTCCCCTTCTCATCATCAGTGTCCTTGTCCCAAACACCATTTTAAGAACCCCCGTGTCCCTATGGAAATTAGACTAATTTAGAAATATCTCTTAATGAGGGTTTCTGTCTAGTATTAGGGAGGGCTGCAGATGTCCAGCTCAGGGATACTAGGTAATGATCCTGTCACCCTTTACCTCTCTCCCATTATCATAGTCTGCGCCTCTCCCCATGTTAAATACCATGGCCCCGGTGCCTCCATGCCCAGTATTAGGGTTTCCTAAAACCCCACCTCAAATCATAGTCACTGCCTCCCCTTCTCATCATCAGCGTCCTTGTCCCAAACACCATTTTAAGAACCCCTGTGTCCCTCATGCCCAATATCACAGTTCTAGTAACCCCATCATTTGTCTCCAATTCTCATTATCAACATCCTTGTCCCTGTAACCCCCATAACCAGTATAGGAGTCCCTGTGCCACCCGATGCCCAGTATTAGGGTCCCTATGATCCTTGTGCCATGACCAGTATCAGGGTTGCTGTGCGCCCACCGCCATGTCCAGTATCATGGTCATTTAACCCCCGTGCTCACTACCAAGGTCATTGTGCCCCCACCCAGTATCTGGTTCTCCGTGCCCTCATTCCCCGTATCACAGACAGAAAATTAGGCTGTAGAGGGAGAGGAAGCTGTCCACTACTATCTCCCAGTCTCACTCACCTCCAGTCCCCGTCATGCCCCCTCCTCCCGGCCCCTGAGCTCAGCCTCAGTTCAGTCTTGCAGAGCGTTCTGCAGATCTAAGGGAAGGGATGTCGCCGGCCACCGTGCAGCTGCCGGATATAACATCCTATGCCCTACACCGCTCACATTTGGCAGGCCACGGCTGGCGTAGGAAAAATCTATGCGCACTTTTGGCCAGTGGCCACAATAGAATCGACTGCGGCCTGCTCTGCGGCTGCAGCAGGACAAACAGCAAAAAATACATTTTCCTGTCTTGTGGCTCCAGCCACTGCTCAAAGCGGCCCCAGGCCAGGCGGCCTACCAGGGAAATTTCCCGGTAGGCCAGTCCGGCCCTACAAACTATTGATGTTTGGAGCAATCAGCCATTAGTTGATAAATCTACTTCAACACACTGCTCCATCAACATAAAGAAGAGATTTTAAGTTGGAGAAGAAAACTAGCTCTGCTCTATTTCTGGAGTTATCTGTAATTGAGTTATGAGGTTGAATTCACATGGATACACATATTTAACACTGATGGTTCTGCTTTCACAGTCTCCTTAGTAAGTGATTGCAATGCAGTAAAGTGTTTGTTTTTTCCTACCTTTTTTCTTAGAGTTGTTAAATTTCACTCTTAATTTTCACAGTCACACCTCATAATTGTAACACCAACACCCTGAAGTCTGCTTGTTGGTTTTCAAAAATGCAAGTGCAAATTTCTGCAAACTTTGTCAGGAACAGACTTAGAGAAGAAAAGGGGAGAAGGGGTTTGTCCATCCACAGATGGATAGTCCTCCTTCCTCTTGCGTAGGGCAGGTAGAAATATAGAGCCTCTCATACATATATGATAAACATACAAACTCTTAATAATGTCTCCCCTATTTAAAAAAAAATCTCTAAAATTTTTTATTGTAAATCATGTGGCTTTAACGACTGGGGATTTGAGTGCGTTGCTTGTGTTTTTAAATTTGGAGCATGGAGGAGCACATAAGGGGGGGGTACTGGGTTCCTGCATATATTTTAGGTATTATAGATCTACTTGCTTTATGTGGGAGGGGAGCACTCCTCTATGCTACTGCAGCATGGAAATTTTAATTTACACTAAATTTACAATTAAGTTTGACTAATTTTCATGGAAAACAAATGTTGTAGAAACAAAGTGTACAGAATTGTTAATATTGAGCGCATTTCTTCAACTCATTCTTTGAAATAAGAAAGAAAATATTTTTTTCCTCCCCTAGTGATTCCATACAGGACTGTAATCATCCCCATCAAAAAACTGAGCAATGTAATCACCACATCCAACCCGTGGATCTGTATTTCTGGAGAACTGGGAGACACTGGAGTGATGCAGATACCCAAAAACCTGCTTGAAATGACCTTTGAGGTTTGTAATGCAAGATAAAAGTATGATTCCACAGTGCAGTGTCAGAGTATAGTTGCAGGGCATACCAGATTTGTAGAGAAGTATATCAAAGTTTTGTAGCTCAATACAACATCACAGTGTTCAATTGGCAGATGTACTACCGACCTCTTAAATCCAGGGGTGTAGCTTTCCCTTCGGAAACAGTAAGAGAAGATCATGTGAGATATCTCAGGGACTTCCTGGTCTGTTCAGACTGTGGCAAGCCTGGTTTTCAGGATCAAAGTTAATGCAGTGTTTAACATAATATTCATCCCAGCAGCGTGATCACCCACAGATATGTAAAAACCAGGCTCTTAAAACAGGTGTGAGTACTATTCGATATTTCTCTTGATTTACACAAAGGCCTACAGCCAGTTTGCTATACTAATAGTGTGGTTTCCAATCCTACATTTCTTAAACTGGATATAAATTTAACACAAATTGGTTAATTTATTGGGTACAGAAAAACGAGAAACCAGAAAAAGGCCATAATGTGCAGTATGTAAATTTAGAATAGAAAATTATTACACTTTAAAAAGGGGATTGAAATTGAATATTGGCATACTTTCTTGTAAAGTTTTTTGTTGAATTGAATAGAAATCCTGCGGAAGCACTGCGGACAAAGTTACAACCCATCAGAGATGGGAAACACAAGATAATAGAGAGAGAATATCACTTCCAAAAGTGCTCTTTGTAAGCTAGACGTTTGATGTAAGAGGAGGAGGGGCTTGGTTATGATTTGTGTCTTATTAGAGGGAAAGTGTAACCAAATAAGAGCTCCGTGAGCAACAGAACTGCACAATGGCTGTATAGGAGTACATAGTTATAAGGGCAGAAATGTTTTAGGAGAGTGTTTTATATGTGTATGCATCTTGTGTATTTATGCAACTTAAATGTCCTATTATTTCATCAGTGCCAAAATCTGGGCAAATTGACAACGGCTCAGCTGGGTCATGATAACTCTGGTTTCTTGGCCAAGTGGCTCGTGGACTGTGTCATGGTTCGAAATGAAATCACAGGACATACTTACAAGTAAGCAATGTTTGTTTACAGTAACATTTTTGGCACTTGTCCACGTTATACATTAGTTTGGATGAGACACCTGGAGCAGTCACTTGGAAAGTAATAAAAGATTGCTGCTGTTTTAATAATATTTTGTTTTTGAGGTTTTTGTGATGGACACTTGCAGAGGCTGTAAAAGGCATTTTTCTTTCAACAGCTCTGATTTTAAAAGGGTTGAAATCACAGAGATCCAAAGCGTGGCTTAGCGTCATTAAGATATATCTGCTCTCACTGCTTTAGGCCAGGTAGACACTATCGTATTGGTTACACAACTTTCTTTTGGTGCAGAGTGCTCTCTGGCTTAAATGACATGGAGATACCATATTGAAGAATGTCCTATTTTATATCTCCTTCAGTGTTGTGTTACTCCCACATATAATTGCTGATTTTACAGAAAAAAAATATTTCTCTTCTAACCAACATGGTTCATTGTGTGTGGAGGGGTTGTTTTTGTTGTTTTTTTAATTATCAGAAGTTTGTTTATAATAAATCACAATTTCTTATTTGACTTTTTGACCTTTAATTTAAACTTTTTTTTTTTTTTTCTCTGCGACGGATATTCTTTCTAACCGCCTTCTTCTTCTTCTTAAGTCTTGCAGTAATGTTGGGTCTTAGCCTTAGTCTGGCCTTTCTCTTGCATGTGCATCAGATCTTGCATTTGCTCGCTGTTCAGTCTACTAGAATAATAATAATAGTAATGCACAAGACACCCATGATATATGACCCAGAGGGACGCAATGGTAAATATTAAAAGTTTTCTCTTGACAATGCCAAGTTTTGGCAAGGTGAAGACAATACATGGGAAATGTAGTCCCTACTTTTCTGTATGTATTGTAAAAAAAAATCAGATGTGAAAAAAATAAGTAAACTGACTGACGGGGAGCCAAGATGAATCAAAGGAGGAAAGGTAAGTTTAAAACTATGAAATGATTAACAAATTAATTTTAAGGATTTTGGTTAGGTTGTTTTGGGCTTCACCAAACCATTGGCCAGGGTGAGTAATGAATTTGGTCATGCCCTCCTTACTTTTATCCCAGCTGTCCTACACATACTATGAATACCAAAAATATATATTTATATTTTTACTTTTCTTGTCCCCACTTAATAACCCTTTCTTCAACTCTCTATTTAGTGCAGTAAATTGCTCCCTTATTCAATTTTATAAGAGTTTGTGTGTATTTGGTGGTTGTTTTTTTTTTTGGGGGGGGTGGGTTTGTGAGTTTCTTATTGCATTGGAGCAAAGTTCATGTAAGTGTTCTTTTAATGAACTACAATGACAATTTTGTTCTTTTTCTGTTAAGGTTCCCATGTGGCCGCTGGTTGGGGAAGGGAGTTGATGATGGGAGTCTTGAGCGAATCCTTATTGGGGAGCTGATAACTCCAGTGTGTGAGGATGACCTTGGGAAACAGAGCCGCACCCCTCCTCAACAGAAATCTCCCACAGTGACTCGCCGGCTGAGTATCACAACTCTAACTGGGAAGAATAACAGTGAGTATGCAGCTCGCTTACTTCCAAAACATATTTTGCATGAATCCGTGGTTAAAGGACCACTATAGTGCCAGGAAAACATACTCGTTTTCCTGGCTCTATAGGGTACTTGGGTCCCCCTCCAGTGCCGGGACTCTCCGCCTCCTCGTTTCCCCGTCATTGGCTGAATGCGCATGCGCGGCAAGAGCCGCGCGTGCATTCAGCCATTCCATAGGAAAACATTCTCAGTGCTTTCCTATGGATGCTGGCATCCTCTCACTGAAAATCACAGTAAGAAGCGCGAAAGCGCCTCTAGCGGCTGTCAATGAGACAGCCACTAGAGGCTGGATTAACCCATTTGTAAACATAGCAGTTTCTCTGAAACTGCTATGTTTACAGCAGAAAGGTTTAATCCTAGATGGACCTGGCACCCAGACCACTTCATTGAGCTGAAGTGGTCTGGGTGCCTATAGTGGTCCTTTAAGTAATATTTTGGTAGAGCGTGCAGGTTTATGCATTGCTTTGTCTAATTGTGGGAATGTTGGACACTCTTTTGCTGTGCAAGGGAGTGGGTTATCCACGATTATATTTTGTGCTGTATTCAAAGTCCGATCCTTCGATATGTGGATGTTGCTATAATTAGCTCGCAAGCACTTTTTATTAAATTAATGCAATTTTCCTTTTCAGTTTTTCCAATCCTGAATAGGCCTGTGGGTGCTAGTTAACTTACTAATGTTCCCAATTAGATCTGATTGCAGTCACCAAGCAACATATATTGGTTTTGTTATTGTAGTAACCCTGTTCATTTTGAAATGAAGGGTACATCCACTAAGGACTTACATTTATTTTCTGTCAAAATCCCAAATCTGGGATCCAATGAAGAAAAAAAAAAAAAAAATGAACTTGAATAAAATGTATGATTTGTCTAATTCCTCAGGGCTGTAGAACCATGTAAAGACCATGAAGTAAAGAGAATTGTGTCACCAGAGGCACAGATTTTCCTATCCTTCGTGCTCCACTCTAAGTTATTATTGAAGCAATCCTTATGGTACTTGGTACCTCTATTAATTTAAATTCTTGACGACGAGCAACAGGATAATTTTGTCCAAATTTGGTACAAGTAATAGATCAAAATTAGTTACTTGGTAATGTGAGTAAATATGTATTTAAGAAAGAGAACCCGTAAGGTCTGTATATTTTGAATGTTTTGGTGGGTAAATATTCAATGGATTATTTTCCATTACAAACAAAATATGAGTTTTTCTTAAAATAAAATCTGATATCTTTTTCAGTATTTGTCATATTGCCCTTAAGAAGTTTATCTAGGTTGAAGAAAATATTGCTTAAACTGTTATGTACTTCCATACAGACAGGGTAAGCCCGCACCTCCCACGCCTCTCCCTTCTGTCAGTCCCTACATTGACTTCCTGTAAGATATAGGGCTCAATTTAAAATTCTGGTTCTTGCTTTCAAATCTCTACATAATGTGCTCCCACCTATCTATACTAACTAATACACAAGTATGTCCCGTCTAGCCCCCTATGCTCTGCTGAAGACTTACGTCTATCTTCTGTCTGTACTCCCACCTCTGATGCTCGCTTTCAAGACTGCTTGAGGGCTGCACCGTTCCTGTGGAACTCACTTCCCTCCTCCGTTAGATGCTCACCCACTCTCCACTTCTTCAAAAAATCATTAAAAACCCACTTCTTCATAAAAGCCTATCAATTAAACTGTTAATAGCTCCCGACTGATTCCTCTCTAGCAACTGGCATTAGTCTAATACTATCCTTACCTTTTGTGTCACTTTACCCCACTCCCTCTAGCATGTAAGCTCATTGAGCAGGGCCCTCAACCCGTCTGTTACTGTGTGTCCAACTTGTCTGGTTACAACTACATGTTTGTTCGTCCACGCACTGTGATGCGCTGCGGAATTTGTTGGCGTTATATTAATAACAGCTTTAACAAAGCAAAACACCTACTACCATTTTGTGGAATGACCATAGGCAGTGTTGTGGGTTTTTTTGGTGTTTTTTTTTTTTTATTTATAGGGTCGACATACAACTGGTATTTGCTAGTCCATGTAAATATTAAACACAGGTCATGGCTTTCTTGGGGACAGCCGGCTACTACCAACGTTTTGTCCCGGACTACAGTGCGATAGCCAAGCCCCTGATGGACCTGACCGAAAAGAGTTTGCCCAGGCAGGTCCTGTGGTTTCCTGAATGTGAGACAGCTTTCCAGTCCCTGAAGCAAGCTCTGGTTAATGCCCCAGATCCTAGCAAACATTTTATTGTCCATACAGATATATCCTTGTTTGGACTCGGGCAGTTCTGAGTCAAGTTGGCGAAATGAAAGGCACATTTGCATAGAATCTATGTCTCTAATCATAAATGGCTTTCATTTTTTGTAGAACCAAATGCAGGACATATCCAGGAAGGAATCGGTGAAGCTGTGAATAATATTGTGAAACATTTTCACAAGCCAGAAAAAGAGGCAAGTTTCACAACCTAGGTGTAATGTGTGAACTTTAATGCCCAATGTGCTGTAACTAGCTGCTTGTGTAAGAGATATCAATGTTGTTCACAAATAATGCCAATCATACCCTATTTTTCTAATTCTTTTATTTAAGTTGTTTATGTAACAAATAGTAATGCAAGCCATTTAAAGCCATGCTTTAAAAGTTTATATAATTTTGTGCCTTTAAAAAAAAAAATTTAGTCACGTGCTTAATAAGATAAAATGTAAAATCCATTCATATTTTTTTTTTTTACATTTTATTTTAGCTTGATTTGAATAAGCTTTTAATAGTTGCATTATCTTCAGAACTCTAATAATCACTGAAAACTGTATCTATGTATGCTTTGTGATAGGAGTATCTATTTTTGGCCACTTGGCATGGGAAGACACCAGTGAGATAAGATTAATGGGTCAACTGTAACATTTTTTTCAGACTTGGGCAACAGGTTCTTCCTTCTGCAGATCAACAAAATGCCATTGTGATTAACAGTAATCTCAATTAAAATGTTTTTTGTTTTGTTTTTTTGGTTGAACTTAAGAATGTGCGCAAAGTGCATTTATTCCCCTGTTGCCATATTTGATGATAAAGTCCAAACTATCTTTTTTTTTTTTTTTTTTTTTTATGAACATTGTGTCCCCACCATGTTCCCCTTGGTATCAGAACCCCTTGGTATCAGTACTGCTCTCTATCCAATTAATTATAGGGATAATGGTTAGTCTATAAATTGGTATACATCCGTTGCAGCATATTTTGTCAAGCATATTTATTTTCTTAACATAATTAATTGTATGAAGGCGATCACTTACATAGTAATGTTTTTACACTGATGAGGGGCAGTTTTTCTTCCTCTGTGTGACTTTGATTGTAGGGTCTGTATTGTGTAAAGGGGTGGGGGTGATTTTTAGTATATTTACCCTCGAGTAAATATCCAGCCATTGTTAAAGGGAACCTATAGTCACAAAAATAAAAAATAAATTTCAGGACCAAAGTTTCCTTTTTGTCAACCCCACTTTCTAGTGAAAAGAAATAAGCAAAATTAAAGATTAATTACTTCATTTTTTTTAATTCTGGTACTTCACCGCTGCAGCTCCCCACTCAGCCTTTGGAAAGGTCATTGTGTCTATTCATTTGCAGTCAAATTCTGTGCTCTTCCAATCAAATGCTACTATCTGTGTAAATATTTCAGTTCTGGAAAACTGCAGTGTTTTACAGTGCAGGGTTAAAATGACCGAACCACTGCACCCAGACCACTTTGTTGAGATGAATTGCTCTAGGTAACTTCATTGGTTCTTTAATGTACAAAGCAGTGTTGATTGTGTCAAGGTAGTATACATTGAGATATAGGAGAGCAATTTGATTTTATCTTCTACATACAGCGCAAAATAATAAGCTTTGCTAGGTTGTTAGGATGTTACCACAAAGATATAATTCAATTTTCATCCAACGTGTTCTTCTTAGAGGCTTATTGAAGTAAGTGGTTTATCCAGATGTTAACCTCGGTGAAAGGCCCATATTGAGTTCTCCATTTTTCTTGTGTCTTTTTTTTCAACCTTGCTCTAGGCATTTCTTATGAAGGTTCTCACTAGAGTATTCGCAAGTTAACCCCTTAAGGACATATAGTATATACTAGTATCGTTTAACCTCAATTAGTAGAAACACTAACATAGGTGGAAATTATAATTTGCAGTACACAAAAGCCATAACTACTACAGCTCAGCCAATGAGCTAATCCTTGCATTGCATGACTTAGCTCAGAAGAGCCAATGGATGTTCCTGTTTAGGGCCTTTTGGCTGTCCAGCGATAGCCATACAGGCATGGAATAGTGCCTGGTGGGCATTCAAAAATAGTTTGACTTCTCACAAAGAGGGGGTGGGACACCAGGGCACTCCAGGCACCATAATCAATACAGTGAGCTGTATCATTAAGCAATATGTCGTTCTCATCCATTTCACTTTAACTGTTAAGTCTGCAATATTTTAAGAGTTGGATGTTTTTATTGTACCTAGCTAAATAACTTTATTTATTTCCTTTTAGCGGGGCAGTTTAACCATCCTGCTATGCGGGGAGAATGGCCTGGTGTCTGCCCTAGAGCAAGTTTTTCATCATGGATTTAAAACTGCCCGTATTTTCCACAAGAGTGTGTTCATCTGGGACTTCATAGGTAAAATAAGACATTACATTTGCTGCCATCACCTCATTCTCCTCTTTCATCTGATTTTGATCATCAAACAATGAAACAGTCCTGTAGAGAAAATGTCATGTAATTGTCTGTTGTTGGCATAGTATGGTATATTCGTTCCAGAAACATCCAAATTACACATGTAATTTACAGATTCCCCCATGTCTTTGCCCCATCTATGTAGATGTATTATTGTGCTCACAAGTCTACTATTTTGAGTGCAAATGTGTTAATCTAGTGCCATATGCAACTGCTTTTAGGTTTACCTAGAGTCAGCTGGCTGAACCTCGTGGGAAATGCATTCCACAAAAATTAGCATCACATACTAGGTGATACAATAGATAAATATATATGGTAGGATGGTCACTAATTAGGGGAAAAATAGTTTCTTATTTGGGGTCTTCTGGGTGCTGCTTCCTGCCTCCACTTCTGCCAAATAAGAACCAATACAGGGCTAGTTCAGGATGAGAGTGTCAGCTAAGGGCTTTGCTCAGAGAGCTTCTAGATCTGTCTGAAGTAGTGATTGCTGTGAGAGGCTCTCAAAGAACCCCAGGTAAGATGTCGAACAGTTTGACCATTTACAATGGGTAGGCACGTGGACATTCCAGGCTCTATAACCACTACAGTGCTTGGAGTGTTGCTTTAATCCAAGATGGAATGTTATTTTCACTGACGGGATTAAGTAGACTGAATGTTTACTGCCACCTGCAGGTGTTGTCAGTTCATTGCAGCATATAAAATTGCTTCATATTGAATTGTTTCAAATGTCAGACATTATTATGGTTATTGACATTTACATAACACCGACTTATTCCGCGGCGCTTTACAATATTATAAAGTGTAAAATTTAACAATAAATGAGACAAATACATAATGTTATAGAAACACTAGGTTGATGAGGACCCTTTTTATACCCCAGGACTAATGAGTTTCTGCTTGACATTTTATTAAATGTCAGGTCCCACATGCTGCATTGCAGTGGTCCATCATGGTTTAAATTATGCTGTTCTCTGTCTGTGTCTGACGTTTTGGTGGCCCCAGTCCTTTAGAGTTCCTTAGTATCTGTAATAATTTGCAGAGTACTGATTTAGTAATAACTGCAGTTTAACATACATGTTGCACCTAAATTGTGTTAGTGCCTGCTCTGTTCCTATAAATGTGTTGTTCTTGCACTCAGGTTTATCAGAACTAGGCATTTTGCTTTTCTTTTTCTATTCTTGTTTTTCTTATTTGTATATTTTGCCGTTGTTTTGGTTTCCTTCAAATCCTATTTTCGAGGGTTTTTGTTATTATTCTTTTTTTAAATAGAATTTTGTTTCTCATGTTCACAGAAAAGGCAGTGGCGTATTTTGAAACCACTGACCAGATAGGAGAAAATGAAGAAGACCAATTGTTACAGAGATCATCCTGCAAGACCTTCTGTCACTATGTTAATACCATTGTGGTGGCCCCCAGAAACATTGGGAAAGATGGCAAATTTCAGCTTTTGGTTTGCCTGGGAGCTCGGTAAGTTGGGTACATTTTCTTTTATTTATTTTTTTGTAATTTGAGGATATGAACTGCATAACACATAAAATTATTTCACATATTTTAAACACTGCTATCTCAAGGGTTCTTTATATGCTTGATGAATCCAGGAGACCTTAATGGATAAAGAAGACAAAAGAATGTCAGCCATGGAAGCACCCACACAGCTAAAAACTGCAAGCAGCTGGCTAAACAAATGGCTTCTTGACAGTAAAGCAGAGGGCAAAAGTATGACTATCAACATCTCTGTGAGGGAGTGAGTTACAGATCACAAAAACCATTATTTGAAAGGGACAGTCCTTCTTTGGGGTCAAATCCCTTTTCCAACTCGGTGGCCCTGGTGATCTTCTCTGGAGTTTGTGATTCATATCTATAATTTGAATATGAGTATATCATGAAATCTTACATAAAAAACACTCTAGGGTTAAATATAGATGTGATGAGTTGTTAGGTCAAAATAAACTATATCTCAAGATTAATCCATCAGCCCACCACAAATATTTAGCAAGTAGTCTCTTCAGACATTCATATGTGTGCAATGAGATTTTCATCAGCGATAATTTCTATATCTGCTGTTAAGTTTAACAATATATAATGACCACAGAATTAGGACCGTATGTGTAAATCTGCATATTGTTTTATGGGTTTTCGTGTGTTTGGTTTCTTTTTCTTCCCCCAAATCTGACTCTAAGAAGCATTTCTTCCTGTGTCCTGTGTTCCTCCTGCTTTGTTTCAGTTTCTCCTAATGGAATCCTTGAAAGAAATGTACATTATCTCAAAAGGGAATAGATGTTGGAGACATGGATTAACTGTTCATTTACAGTTTGATAAGGCCTTTAATAGGATTAGTTTTGTTTTGTTTTTCCCCTAACTGTGACTATCGTTCTATGCTGTTTGTTTCAAAAGGTACCTTGAGATGCACTGTTCAGTTTTACTAGGACTAGGTCAGGCCATGAACTCCAGCATACTTGCTTTGAAGCAAATTGCATGGAAGCTCATGTGTGCTTGCCATCAAGAGACAGTCAATATTTTTAATGGTATTTCTTTTAGAAAAATATAATTTCCTGGAAGCTAATCATAATCTATTTTTGATTCAGTAATTCTTAAATAAAATTTTAGATTGTTTTTGCCTTACAATTCTAACTATGTTTTCCTTTCTAGTGACCATTTGCTATCTCAGTGGATTCCTCTTCTTTCCGAGTGTCCAGCAATTACTAGGATGTATGAAGAGCATGCCCTTCTTAGAGACGCTATGATGGTTAATTCTCTTGTTCGGGTGCTACAGACACTGCATGATTTCAATATTGTGTTAGAGGGATCTCTGACTAAAGGAGTGGATGTATAAACATATTTTTCAAAGACTTTGCAATCCTTGCTTCGTAATTCTGGATAGTATTGTAGATCTCCTGAGCCTTGTGACCTGAGAATTTAACTTCAAATTACTTTATGCACTGGACTGTAGCAAATCACTGTAAACAAGAGACTGCGGCTCATTAGAGGGACTGTGAGCTACAGATTTGTGGCTGAAACTTGACTCAACACTCTCTCATAGACTAGTATTCAATATTTAGTACAATAGAATATTTTCATGTGTTGTGTGTAAATACTGCTGTAGCATTTTTTTTAAAGAACTAATTAGGAAATATTAATCAGGTGACGTGAATTGGTTGAATGATTTATTCACTCTTTTGAGTGTCAGATCAATGGCTAACCCATCTAAAGCAAGGGTTTCCTAACCACCTGAGTGGCAATAAGGTAGATCATTCTCCGCTCTAATTTTCAAAAAAATAACTACTTCATTGCGCTATGTTTTTTCCTAAATAGAAATTTGAAGTGTTAGGAACTTTTACCAATTTAAAAATTTTGGGCCACGTACAAGTGTGCTTTGCAAAAGTTACATGCATTACCTCATTCCGCATGAGTAAACGGAGATTAATGCTGATCATGAATTTAGAAAATGTGATGTAAATACCTCAGAGAACTGGAATATCTATTTTCCTAAGTTATATATAGCAAGAAACCACTGCAAGTATTAAGATGTAGCCATTCTTATTCCTGTTAAATATAGATATATTGTGAATGTAAATGCTTACTCCGAGGTTTTGGTTATCTCTTGTGTCATTCCCCCCCTTTAAAGATGTTTGTGATTTCATACATATTTTGAAGGGTTTAAACATTTGTTTTAAGTGTCATGTTAAACATACTGTATTCAGTGCATATATTTGTTCTTCTGCTCACTGTAAAAAAACAAAAAAACTCTTCCATAGGCCTTTTAGTGCCTCATCTCGCACCAAAATCATTAAAGAGATGCGATAGGCATCAAAACAGCTTTAGCTTAATGAAGCAGTTTTGGTGTGTATATTATGCCCCTGCAGTCTCACTGCTTAATTCTCTGCCATTTAGGAGTTAAATCACTTATGTCTCCATGCAGCCCAGGCTGTGACTGCATGAAATTAATGGTTTCATTTTCAATCTCATCTTTAACTTTCTTAAGAAGTTCTTGTCTCCTGCTTTGTAAATTTAACTTTAATCACACACTGGAGGTTCCTACAGGCTCTAGCAGACTATTAACAGAGAATAAGTTAGGAAATTCTACATGAAACCGACTATGCAATCAAAGAAGTTTAAACATTACATCTCTCTTTACAGGAAGTGTTTAGGAAAATTGTGTAAGCCACATGCAGGAAGGTGTTACTAGGACTGCATAAACAAAGTGATTTAACTGCTAAATGGCAGGGGCATGATCTATACACCTAAACTGCTTCATTAAGCTAAAATTGTTTTGGTGACTATAGTGTCCCTTTGAGTATTTTTAGTTGGCAGTTAAAGGAATACTAAAGTTGCCATCCTAGCTTAAGTGCACTTGATAGGTTTTAAGGAGTCATATTCTTGCTGCCCCTTGGCAACGTCTTTTCACAAGGCATTTTCCTTATAGACGTGTTGAGTACATACTTGGCTTTTATTGGCTGAGACAAGTTGTCATGATCTGCCCCACAGCCAAACACTGTACTTTTTCTTCATGAAGGCACCTAATGTTCCTCATAGAGATGCATTGATTCAATGCATCTCTATGAGGAGATGCTGATTGGAGCAGTGCAGTGTTTTGCCGCACATGCACAATAGCCTGCCAATGCTTTCATATGGGAAAGCATTGGATTGGCTGAGATCGTCAATTTTGATTATCACAGTAAAGAAGGCGAAATGGGGGCGGCCAGGGACCTAAATAGTGTTATTACAGCTATAGTGAAATTGAATTCATGTTTGTATTCCTGTCACTATAGTGTTCATTTAAGCTATTTTAACAGGGTGGGGATATAAGATTAAAATCCTGAACATTTGTGATGTCATCATGTGACATTGAATTTTGGTTTATATATCTCTGTACATTATAGCATTTTATTTGCAAATGAGGTGTGCAGCAGATTGACAATTTAGTCCAGTATTTTTGTGATCATTCTGTATTTGCATTTAGTTCTCTCAGACCCTGTACAGACGCGGTTTTATTTTCTACATACACTGTATTTAGCTTATGCGTTTTCCTTTATGACACACAAAGGGTAGCAGGGAAACCCTGTCTGACACTCAGATGTCTGTCTGGTATATGAAAATCCATAAGGTAGGACCTCTCCCCCTTAGCTTTTTCAAGGATTAAAGCAGCCGTGATGCTTTGTCACACTCCTCATGTGAGATCAACAGCTGGGAGGGGGACCCTACCCTGGTCTCATAAAGTCAGCACCTGTCTATCCAGAATACACACTGGTACATTTTTATTTAAAAAAAAGAGGTGGGAAAATTGCAAAGCTTTGCACTACTTGTATATTGAGTATTATAAACCTGAAAAATGTTCCATTGTACATGAGGTAACACACTGGCACTACTGCTAAGATGTTGGATTTCAAACTTTCAGTTAATCTTATGTATGTTCTCACTGTTGGGTAAAATTTACGCTGACACGTTCAGAGTGTAAGAAGCCCTTGATTCAATCCAGTCCGATATAAAGCAAATGCTAAATAGACAGTTACTGTATTTTGTTTAACTCTTTGATTGCCAGAGATTTAAGCAACATTGTGCCATCCATCCCTTGCTGTTCCTTGGAATGCAAAGAGTTAAACCAGTTTACTGTTGAGTACATGTATATATTCATTAAACCCTGTTAATTACTAAGACTGTGATATTGGTTTCAGATTCTCATGATAATGTGTGCATTTATTTTTCCTCTTTCTATCATCGTTCATCAGTATTGTGTACAGTGCAAAGGAGATTAACATTTCATTGTCCGTTGTGACATTCTAGTGCACGGTTGTCACAGTTTATTTTCAGTATTAAGATATTGTGATATCATGTGTATATAAAGTATTGAAATAACCACCAGCTGGTAATGGATGCTGTATGTGACCTACATCACAGTTATCAAATATACCCCTCCCCCATATCATTTTAGGGTTTGTTTAATTATTTTTTTTAGTGGCCTGCAGTACACACTTTAAAATGTGATTCACTGGTATAACTGGATTTTGCACTCTTCATTTTAATTTTTTTTTAACATGTTTGTTGATTTATCTTTTTTTTTTCTTATATAAAGGAATTCATCTAAAATCAGAGGGAGAGCAATCCTTTGAGTGCCACATTTTACAAAAAAAATGAGTGCTGCATTTCTTTCAAATTGACCTAGTGGCATACAAGGGAAGAATTATTTTAGGCGTTATCACATCATTACTACATTTTACTACTTTTTGTATAAACTGTACTCCGAGAAAGTCTGCTAAATAGTAAATTTGATCAGAGAGCTGTTCAAGTGTGATGAAAGCTTGCCCGGCAGCTGAACAAAGTACTGTTTCCACCATGTTACCTCACCCGATGAAGCAACTGTGTCACTGTTGAGGAACATATAACTATAATATTCTTATTTTACATTTTTGATTGGTTTACAAATATTTATATTCTAAGATTATATTTGATATCTGACTGCCGAGACAATATGAAATTTTGATCTTTATATAGATTAAATGTGTTTCTATTTATCATTTATTGATTGACAAAATTGAGAATAAAGATGGAAATCTCTTATTACATTTTAAGTCGGCGCCATAATTAAGTATCTGAATATGTTTCTGTTAATCAGCTGGCACTCAAAGGATTAATTGATATGGGGTGTGAATCAGGAGTTTTTTTTTATTTCATTTATAGTGTATCCAGTATGTACCCAGTGTGTTATTGCTGTCTTTTGTCCATTAAAGAGAAATTGTGAAAACAGTGTTTGTTGCACTGCCTTGATTATTTAATGGTTACTTTAATAGTTGTTGATTTAAGTGTGTTATTTTATCAATACCTCAATTCCTGTGAGAATGTTTTATGGCTTTCCTATCTACATCTTAGGAACAATAGTTTCAAATGGTGAGTTTGAAAAAGCTGAGATGCCCATAGATGTCCTGTGTTCAAATTTTGTACTGTGTTGGTAAAGACCGTAATGTACATATACTCTTAATCCCTCTGAATTGTTGCCAAATTTGTTATAACAATTCAACTGTTACGTAGCTACAAATACAGGTTAAAATATCAAAAGAAATTCAAAATACAAGATTTTTTTGTTTTTGTGGTGTTTCATTTTTTTTTATTTTATTTTTTAAATAATAGCAATATTCCAGAAAAGTATAGTTTGGTTGCATTTTCATTTTAAATCTAATCCTATTCATTTAAATATTGCACTAATTTAAAAAGTTTCATTTACATTTGCAAAATATTTTAGAAAGTAAGTCCTTTAAGGATCTGATCAATTTTCAGAGCTCAACTTATGCTTTTAAGAGCCTCAGTGAAAACCCCCCAGGGTGCACCTCTTTATCATTCTAATGCTTGTTTAAATTATAATAGTTGTGAAAGCTACTTATGACACTAAACAATCCCTTTCTCAGAGACAGACTCTTGAAGTTATAAATTTGTGACTGGCTTTTTAAATAAATATAAGTATAGTTTGTGCAATATTGGTGCATGTAAGTGTTTCGGGGTATGTGTGTTTTTGTCTGTACAATATCAATAAGTGAATGTCAGTACTTGTGTATATTGATGTTCTTGTGTGTGTTTTTTCAGTATGTATTGATGTGGGTGTTCACGGTCAGTGTCAGTGTGTCCGTTTCTATGTATGCAATGTCAGTGTGTGTGATTGATATTGCACATACACACAAGCACTGTGTGTAATCTGCTTAGAACTATCCCTCTATTTACATACCATCATGTCATTTAAACTCCCACATACCCACACAAAATATGCCCCAATTTAAATTTCTCTTACACACCTGCCTTTTAACCAACCCTTATATTAAAACATCCCTGCACAATACCCCCTCTCATCCTGATTTGATCCCCTTTAAAGTCTGCTTAGGTCCTAAATTATTATTTTTATTATTTATATAGCGCCATCAGATTTCATAGCACTATACAATGGGTGGACTAACAGACATGTAATTGTAACCATACAACTGGACGTACAGGAACAGAGAGGTGGAGGGACCTGCTCAATGAGCTTACATTCTAGAGGGACTGGGGTATAGTGACACAAAGGGTAAAAGTAGGGGTACAAAGTAGGTTGTTAGAAAAGTATTCACAGTTGCAGGAGAGGAGTCATGGGGGGTTGGGGATAAAAACCTGCTAACAGTTTAATTGATATGCTTTCTTGAAGTAAGGCTTCAATTATTTTTTGAATGAGTAGAGACTGAGTGAAAGTCTAACAGATAAGGGAAGGGAGTTCCATAGAAGAGAAATCTTGGAGGCGAGCATTAGAGGTGGGAGTACGTACAGAGGATATACGTAGGCCTTTGGCAGAGCGTAGGGGCCTCAACGGGACATACTTGTGTATTAGGCAGGATAGGTAGGTTGGAGCAGCATTATGTAGGGACTTGTAAGCAAGCACCAGAATTTTAAATTGAGCCCTATATCTAACTGGAAGCCAATGCAGGGACTAACAGAGCGGGGAGGAAAATGAGCCTCGCCGCTGAATTAATTATAGATTACAGCGGCGCAATCTGGGAACAGGTAAGATCACTGAGAAGGGTATTGCAGTAGTCAAGGTGAGAGAAAACAACAGCATGGACCTACATACTGTAATCACTGGTGGTCCAGTGACTCTTCTCAATGTGTGTCTTAATATTGAGAAGCAGCTGCTTTTTTTAAAATTAGTTTGTTTTTGTTTTTTTAGGTTTTTTCTTCCCCACCCCGCCCCCATAGCTTGACATTTTAAATCTATGCAATGATAAAATATTGTGCTTGTGTATTTGAATCCTTATTACACAATTACTTCCTCTGACTGCATGATGATTTCCAATCAATTTGTATTCTTCTGCAGTATGTTTCATTTTAAAACAGAAAATGTGATTGTTGATAACTCCAGTGTAGTGGCCTCCGGGTAACCCGACCGGTCAACACCGCTTATTCCCTTCCCTCAGCTGGTCAAGAACCACTTAAACTGCAACGCGACCCATTCTCCCCTCAAGACCTAGTTTAGGAGGTACAACGCAATTTATTTTCCACACATGGCTTTTATGCATACCTCGTGCAAGGGATAGATCACAAACACATAGACACATCTCACAATCCTCCCCCTACCCCGAGGTCCCAGCGCGGGAAGGGACTCTGTTCTTTGTCCCCAGAGCCTGACACTAAATCTCTGGGGTTCCCCACACGAACCGCCCAGGGTCTTCTTCCCAAGAGCCTATGTGCCTGGGAGTCTAGGCGCGTAAAATAGGGACCGTCCTTTTGTCTCCCAAGCACAGAAAAGCCCACCAAAACTCGCCAGTGCCCCAAATGTTCCCACACCAATCTCAGGGATCTTAGCCTCGGTCCACCAACCGGCTAGTCTCTGTTCGCAAGATCCTGGTGTGAAACCCAGACAAGTGAAGCGTCTCCTTTCAGGGTATGAATGCTCCCCCGGATGGCGTTCGTATATACGAAATGGCGGCCACCCAGGAGAGCACTCATTAATTACTTCCCTTGCAGTTTCAAACTCTGGTTGCAAGTGTGAATGTTCTGATTAATTGGTGCAAACGTTCTAATGGGGCACTGGGGAGGTCCTAATTTGGGAATCGAACGAGTCGGGAAACAATCATATAAATTCTCCCCCTGGCTGGCGTTTGTCTGTACGAATGGCGCCGCCCAGGGTAGCGCTCAGTTGTTTCCCTTGCGGTTTGATGCTTATGTTGCGAGGTGTAAAGGTTCTAAACGAACATTCCAAATGTGGTGGCCCCCATTCGGGAGGCGAATTAATTCCCTTTGTGGAGGCACTTCCGAACGGGTAACGGGCATACTATACAAGAGGATGTGGAGAACACACAATATAAAAAAGGGCAACTCAAAAGGATGTGGAAGCGGTCCTGCCACACCAGCAAATCAATTTTCACTTTATCTGGCTGAGGAGTTCTGTTACGTCTACTGTTATATGACCAACTGCTGCTGCATGTTCACACAGAGCAAATACAGCAGCAGGCAAGTTAAGCTGAGTAGTAGCTGGTCAGAACACAGTTGCAATTTTAAAAGTAAAATTTTCACAAAAATATCAATATTTTTAATTAAAAATAAATCATAAATCATTATCTAATAAAACATTTGTATTTTTTTTTATTTTTTTTGCAATAGATGGTTTTTACAAAGCAAATAGAATGCATAAATTGCATTTATAGTCTGTGTGACTGAGTTCCTGTACTTTGACAGAGTACTTCAGCCCAGTTTGATTCCAAGTCGCTTCCCTGGACCTTGGAATGCTTCAACCCCAGTTGCCAAGGCTGGGGTCTCTCTAGAGCTTTTCCACCCAACCAGGTTGCAGCTCTATTTCCAGGCAGGTATAATCCCCTCTGCCTATTCCTCTGCAGCTTTCTTTCCAGGCAGGTATGCACCTCTGCCTGCAATGTGATAGCTCTTTTTCTTTATAAAGACATGTGCGGCTCTCAGGCCTAGCTCTGTTAGATTTACCGCAGGGCTAAAGGGATCGTGCAGCCAGACAAAAGGTACGACCAGGGCTGCCATCAGAAATGTTGGGGCCCCTGACACAGCTCAAGGTCTGGGCCCCCCGGTGCCTGCACCCGAGTCCGCCCAAAGTGCTGCCCCCCCCCGAATCCGCCCACAGGGATGCAGTGTCTACAGGGCCGGTGCAAGGATTTTTGCCGCCCTAGGCAAAAGTAAAGTTTGCCGCCCCCCATGTGACATCACAATGCCCCACCCATATTATCTGCCATGTTAACTAACACCAGTGCTGCATTGTTTACATTAAAAGGCCTGCAGGGACAGGCTAGACACCAGAACCACTACATTAAGCTGCAGTGGTTCTGGGGACTATAGTGTCCCTTTAATGTGAGGTAAATTAGAGATTAGTGCCACGAATAATATACTAGATTGCCTACTTACAACCAGATGAGGATGATGGGCTCTAGCTGCCATCTGGCTCCACTGGTCTGGTGTACAACAGGCTCTCTGGAGGCGGTTTGTAACTGGTCACAAAAATCACTGTTCTGGGAGAACGGGAAGCAGCTCCATTTTTTTGAGGGCCCTTTACACTCAATGTCTGGGTCCCAGGGTCCACCTTCATGTTCCACCAATGAGTTTGTTCACAGAGAGTGGAGTGTGTGTGTGGGGGGGATGTCCTGATGTGTGTAAGGAATGCATTGTGTGAATCTGTGTTTGTATGTGTAAGGGCTGCAAGATGAGTTTGTGTATGTATGGGATGCAGTGTGTGCATCTGTAAGGGATACATTGAGTGTGTGTAAGGGGTGCATTGTGTGTTGCTGTGTGTAAGGGATGCATTGCTTGTGTACGTGTATCTGTGTGTAATGCATTGTGTGTTTTTCTGTGTGCAAGGGGTGCATTGTGTGTGATGGATGTCAATCTCTCCCCCTCCCCCCCAATTTCCTTCTCCCCCCTCTCCCTCCAATTTCCTTCTTCCCCCCTCCAATTTCCTTCCTCTCCCCCCGTCCCTCAAATTTCCTTCCTCTCTCCCCTCCCCCTCAAATTTCATTCCTCTCCCCCCTCAAATTTCATTCCTTCCCCCCCTCAAATTTCATTCCTTCCTCCCCCTCTCCTCAAATTTCATTCCTTCTCCTTCCCCCCTCCCATTTCATTCCTTCCCTCCTTCCCCCCCATTTCATTCCTTCCCTCCTTCCCCTTCCCCACCATTTCATTCCTTCCCCCCTCCCATTTCATTCCTTCGCCCTTGACCTTCCGGCTCCGGCATCAGTACGCGGCGCGCGAGGGAGCTGAAGAGGAAGCACACAGAGAGTGCTCCCTCGCGCGCCGGCCCGCCGGGTGTCAGCAGGGCCAGCCTCTGGGGGGCCCTGAGGTGACCGGCTGCTGGGCCCCCCCAGGAGAAGAGGCTGGCCCTGTGGGTACATACAGGGATCGCAGGACCCCCTGCGACCCGGTATGTACCCACTGAATGTGGGGCCCGGACGACCTGAGCAGTCCGGGCCCCCCAGGACCGCCGGGCCCATGACAACCGTTGCGGTTGTCATGCCCTGATGGCGGCCCTGGGTACGACAACACTTACTGGGATCCCTAAAAATCCACACAGGACACACAGTTCAAAAAGGAACTAACAAACTCTGCTTTATTTTTACTTGGGACTAGCCCATTACATTTAGATTACTGTGACAACTTCAATGAAATACAAATAACCAAATCATATCAGACAACATACAGGAACGTATAAAAACATAATGACATATTTATAAAAGGGTTGGGGAAGACCATAATTAACACCAAATATCTACCTGAATATGCAAATTAACAAGACTTGCTAATTCAGGTAGTGCATATAGCTGTTGCTCCATAGCCAAATCCACCTTGTTGGTAGCAAGCATCATCAGGAGATCACACAAAACATTTAACCACAACCAATTATATTATACGCACCCTGCACCTATAACGGGCACAGGTTGATTAAAACATAAAAACAAATCAGGAACCTATTTAAAATGCATTCTGCACAGCAAAAAGAGAATAGGGACAGCCGTCAAAATACAAGTAAACAGTGAGTTGATGCAATCAATTAAAACCATTCATATTTAAAAGGCTTGTCAGGGGAGGAGTGTGCTAAAACTTTCCTCCTTATGAGGGAACTGTCTTGGGTAGCAAGTTCCCTTAGTGTCCCTTGGTCTCCGCTTCTCAAATACTCCGTTGGTCCTGCATTCAGTTACAGCACACAGTGATTATAGCCCTCTGGAACCTTGTGATATTCCCCAATATAGGGGACAGGACCAGTCATATTGGGTAAAACAAGAGAACTGTTTATTGCATAGAAAACACATGTATTTATTTGAGTACACACAACAAGGTATCTTTAGCCAGAACAATGCAAACCACTCCATAGAGTCTTGGTCTCTGGGACATGATTAGATTAAGATGGATTATTTAATTACCTGCTGGACACCAAGACCCATTGTACAAGATGTTACACACTATAATAATAAAAATAAGAGCTTTCATCCAGCTCAACGTTATGCTCAACAATAACACAATGTACCCCACATGCTATACCTCATTATAAAGGTGGTGACTGGGCCGATAGTATGTGGGCAGGGGACTTCCGTGACAGGTACAGTTTTACCCCCCCCCACCCCCACTGGAAGGCTATACTAGATTTCGTATCTGTTAGCAGATTAAGAATAACAACTCTATGTGGATTATTATTGGTCTGTTATCAAATACAGAGTGTGACGAGAGCAATCTCGCCACATTGCATTGGAGAAGCCTGGTTGCTCGCCTGTTGCCTTTGGATTATGGCCCCATGTTAAAAGGCTTGATTTTCCCCTGCATAGACAAGAAAGCCGGGTCATTTTATGTGAATGTGATGCATACTTTTCAAGTTATGAATAATGTGGAAAAATTGTATTTCTCTGCTTGTGCTAAATTACATTACCCATTGTGTAAGGTAATTGAATCACAAGCAGAGGGGAGGAATTTGTGTGGGAGTGTCTGAGTGCATTGTATGTGTTTATTGGTTGTGTTCCAAAACCCTGTGGGTGGTATTAATGTGTAAGAATGTGTACATAAGCACAATAAACCCACAGCTCTGACTGTTCACTGCTTGACCCTCAACACGGAGCTTTGTCTCGTTCTTGGGAGGATTTATTGTATGCTGTTCCAGTTCGACTGCTAGGAGTGTAAACCTATTCGTATGGTTTTTCCTATTCAGCTGTTTACAGCATTCGTATGGTTTCCTGTTCGGCGAATTGGTGTTCTGCAGTAGTTGTGCCTGCATCTCTGGAAGGGGACGATCGCCTAAATGGTTTTAACCCCTTGTGTGCTGAAACGGTCCGTTACAATTGGTGGCAGCGGCAGTATCGTTCTTACAGCCAGAAGGACAGCTACAGGAGACACCATTTCTTTGGATTTACAAGTGGGGGCAACGCATGTCCCAGTACAGCGACCCTAAAAGCAACAGAATGGAACCAGCAGTGTTATACGAGGAGGAGGACCTGGATGGCCGGGATGCATTAAGGAAAAGCATCTGGTACCAGGCCCTGGATAATGTACAATACCAGCGGGGTGAGAGTCTCCCCAGTGAAGAGCAACGGTTGCAGGGGTGGCCCTGCGGATGCCCTTCCTGGGAGAGCAGCCCCTGGAGGAATGGGTGAAGGAATTGGAGCTCCGAGTATGGCAGGAGATTTGGCTGGAAGATGCCTACCAGGCGCTCTGGTGGTATGGGGCACAGTACCTGCCCTGGACAGCCGAGCATGAGCATGACAAGAGGGAGAGGAGTTTGATGGTCCTGGCTTGTTATGGGAGGCTTTTGCAGAGCCTGAGTTTGGGAGCCCTACACAAGCCCGGTTCAGTGATCTCTTGGAGTGGAGGGAGAGCAGTTATGACTGGGACGACACTCACGAAATTGAGCAAAACCAGCTCACCTAGCAACCCTGGAGTGGGAACTGGAGCAGGACTACCAAGATCTCCTCCACTCCATTGAGAAGATTCAGCAGGACAGCAAGGTGACAGATTCAGTTCCAGACCCATTCAGCTGGGAAGACATTGTTGATATTTACTGGGAAGAACCCCAGGTGGCGGGTGGAGACGGGACCGAGGTCTCTCCACCGATATTGCAGGGAATTGGGAGCCCGAGCTCCATTCCCCAGCGGGAGATATTGCAGTGAATCGGGAGCCCAAGCTCCATTCCCCAGCGGCAGGCTGAGTTACAGGGGACAGAGACAAGTGGTCCTGTCCCCCAGCGGCAGTGTTCCTTGCAGGGAGAGGAGAGCAGCGTCCTCCCTCCCCAGTGGCAGGGTGAGCTACAGGGATGCTGGGCAGTCGGCTCAGATCCCCAGCGGCAGTGTGATTTATTAAGAATTGGGAGCCCTAGTCTCCATTCCGCAGCGGCAGAGTGTCCTACCGGGAATAGAGAGCCAAGTCTCCTTTCCCCAGCAGCAGGACTCTGTATTGGGAGCAGAGACAGTCAGTCTCCCTCCCCCGCGGCTGGAAGTATGTATGGGAGAGGAGCTTGTTACCCCCTCTCCCCAGCGGCAGCTTAATGTACAAAGGGGAGACAGTAAGCCCCACAACTGTGCAGATGGGACCGTGGTCTCTGCATGTACAGCACAGGGGGTAGGGACGGTCGGTTTCCCCCCCAGCGACAGGGCTGTTTAGCCAAAGGGGAGACAGTAGGTCTCCAGCAGCAGGGCTGTGTGTCTAAAGGGGAGACAGTCGGTCTCCAGCAGCAGGGCTGTGTGTCTAAAGGGGAGACAGTCGGTCTCCCCCTCCAACAACCAGGCTTCAACCAGGCTACCTTCCCAGTAGCGCTGGCACCAGGGCAGAGTACCGCTGGTCTCTGCCCACTCAGCAACCCACCAAGTCAGCATACCCGTACCCAGCACAGCCGTGGTGAGGCCCCTAGATATGGACAAGCTTCTCCTCTACCTCAGTGTAGTAACCATTTATTTTGGGTGGGCTGTGCTGTTGATTGTGTTTTGTGGGTGGGCTGCTGGACTAACAAGGGCACTGACCAGCAGGAGGTCAGATACCCTGTTAGTCTGTTTGGAAAAGGGGAGAGATGTGACGAGAGCAATCTTGCCACATTGCATTGGAGAAGCCTGGTTGCTCGCCTGTTGCCTTTGGATTATGGCCCCATGTTAAAAGGCTTGATTTTCCCCTGCAAAGACAAGAAAGCCGGGTCATTTGGTGCTTGCGCTGTTTGAGCAGTGATACCCCAGATAGCTATGCCATGGAACCCATTCGTATAATGAAAGACTATGGGAAAGACTTTGGCTCCATGGCAATTGAACTGTATGTGTGTGCTCTGAGCGCCATTCAGTAATAATGTGCGCTCAGACCTAAGCTATCTGGGCATATGTTGCATGTCTGTATTTTATGTCATAAATGTAACCTTGTGTATTTTCTTGTATTTTACTGTCTTTTTGCTGCCATGTGTTCAATGGAGTTTTGTCTCTGTCTTTGTAAATAATTGGATTACTTCACAATTATCTCCAGGATAGAAGACTCTGTGGAACTGGTTTTGGGCAGAAAAGCCATGCTTCCTGTGGTCACAAAGGACTACGATCTATCTTTTGAACCACTGACCAATTTGTATGATTTTGACGTATGTTTGTATTTGGAGTATGCTGATTCTGAAAATGTAAGTTTTATGTGAATGTGATGCATACTTTTCAAGTTATGAATAATGTGGAAAATTTGTATTTCTCTGCTTGTGCTAAATTACATTACCCATTGTGTAAGGTAATTGAATCACAAGCAGAAGGGAGGAATTTGTGTGGGAGTGTCTGGGTGTATTGTATGTGTTTATTGGTTGTGTTCCAAAACCCTGTGGGTGGTACTAATGTGTAAGAATGTGTGCATAAGCACAATAAAGCCACAGCTCTGACTGTTCACTGCTTGACCCTCAACACAGAGTTTTGTCTCGTTCTTGGGGGGATTTATTGTATGCTGTTCCAGTTCGACTGCTAGGAGTGTAAACCTATTTTTCCTATTCGGCTGTTTACAGCATTCGTATGGTTTCCTGTTCGGCGGATTGGTGTTCTGCAGTAGCTGTGCCTGCATCTCTGGAAGGGGACGATCGCCTAAACGGTTTTAACCCCTTGTGTGCTGAAACGGTCCGTTACACAGAGTAAAACAGGAAAAGATACAATCTGACCTGAGAGATACAATCTGACCTGCAGAGAGAGCAGGTCTGTGCAGAGCAGCACCAGAAAAAGTGCTAAAGATTGTTTTTTACCTGTCATTTTTATCACCCTGGACTCCAAGTAATCCTAGGTGGGGATCATACCACCAGTGCGATCTTCAAGGAGCAGTTGGTCTGCTCCTTCCTTGTGAGTACCATTTTATATATTTTATTTCCAGTATTTTATCCAGTGAGCACTATTGGTTGTCTCTTTTTATTTGAATGTTGAACATACCACTGACAGAGGAAGTTTACCCCATATCCCATAAGCGGGGTTTGTACCGCTGTACGCCTTTCACACTAGAGCGAGTTATAGCTCTTGCAAATGTGAGTTTTATACCAGCCTTTTATATTTTATTCATTTTATTATTAGACTTATTGCACTATTTGGTTCTCTATTTGTTCTTATCTCTTGCATATAAGTGGATCTATACGGAGGAGAACAGCGAGGACATTTGTTCCTGACCAAGCACTACTGTGACTCCAATAAGAGCATTTTAGATAAGACTCTTTTTATTTGGACTATTTGTTATTATTTTTTCACATTAAGTCTCTCTGGCGCAGCCCTTATTTCTCATTTTTTCTTCTTTTGTTATCAAATACAGTAAATAATATTCTCGAGTTATTTTAACCACATCTCTCAATATATCAGCAATGCGTTGCCAAAGTGGTTGTAAGGCTGTGCAGTCCCAAAATGTGTTTTATGTCTCTTACTGCCTGTTCACATCTGCAACAAACCAGGTCACATTTGCATAAATACTGGGAAGTTTGAATGGAACTAGATACCATCTTAGTCTTATTTTACAATAAGCTTCCCATGAGGATACGCTTTTAGAGGATTTTCCATTGCTTAAGAGGAAAATCATTCCCTATATCCTTCTCCTAAGCTATCATTTAAGGCAATTTGTCCTGGGCACTTGGATATGGGTGATGGAACTCATCCTTCAGTTGTGGGAATTGTTTAACACCAATGTTATTACAGAGGTTATTGACTATTCTAATATCCTATTGAGTCCATGTTTCCAATTGAAGATTGTAAAACAATATTGATAGTGACTGGAGTGAAGCTATAGCTTGGAGCATCTTGGGGTCAATTAAATTGTAAATCCATAGATCCCAACTTTTCAGCATTAATTTTGAGGAAGATAATTTGCAACCTTGATTTAAAGCCAGAGGACTAGGAGGACCAGAGTAAGTGCTCTAGGTTATATGAGCTTAGACATGAGACAGACTCAAAGCCCTATAGTATGTTCGAATGTCAGGAATACCCAATCCTCTTTTATGATGGTGTAACCACAAGAAGAGAGCATCCTCTTCCAGATATGAGTGTTTAGAAGGGATTGGAATTTTTTAAATAAGGTATTTGGCAATGCTATGGGCATTGGTATTTAGAATTTATTTCCCTTATTGAAATTAAGATTATTAAATGGACATTAAGTGATGTACATGTATATTAGCATACAAACAGAAATAGTGTGAAATACGTACAGTACAATTTCAAACATACTGCTTAATGAAAGTTACAATCATATTTTCGAGTAAGACAAAGGAAAGCCACTTGGGGTCTGAGATAATAAAGAGCTGGGTGACTGAGATTCTAAATTATTATTGTTGAAGATAATAGATTTGTTAGATGTTAGTTAATGCCCAAATTAGCTACTGTTATTAGTTACCTTAGCCTATTTAGACCAAATTGAATTATATAGAGCTATATTACCAGCCTTTCTATAGAAATCCTTTTCCATTCGACTTTGACAATTGATTTGTTTTATTATATCCAACCATAGTTTTGTGGTTGTCAATTTCTAGCCATTATTAATTTTGTAGCCATAAAAATGTGTATTAGTAGAATTTTTTGTTAGAAATTACATATTGGAAAATCCAAATGGAATAGGAATAATTGAGGGGATAGAATTACTTTTTGATTGCAAATAATTGAAACAGTATCTTAAATCATAGTTTTAATTTCTAATACTGCACACTGCCACCACGTATGGTATATACCCAATCCCAATATATTGTACAGATATCGTGTGTACATCTCCAACATAAATTTGAGGATTTTTTATCAAATTTATAAATCCTGTTTGGCGTGAGATACAATATATGTGTGATTTTGAAGTAGTTTTCTTGAAGACTTAAGTTATGTATAGATTTTTTTCATCATTAAGTTTGCTTCTTCCCAGTTAATTAATAGAAATGTTTTACCTATACCTCTTTCCCATTTTTAAATGGAAGATTTTTTTTTTTTATATTCATAAGATTCAGTCTTAATTGCATAGTTTTGGAGATCAGTTTACTTTTACAACATTTATTTATAAAGTTTTCAAGAATATGATTTTCTTCTATCCCTATACTGTATAATAAAATGTTTAATCTTTATATAGTTATGTTTCAGTATCAGGGATTCCAAATATAGATTTTAAATTTTAAAATGTTATAATTATGTCCAATGGAGCAACATGACTTCATTTCAAAATACGACATTCTATTCATCTGTTTATAGTAAGATCATGAATATAAAATTGAAGAATTTTAATAGGGATTGTTAGTAATAATTTATTTGAAATCCCAATATTCTTTTAAAATATTTTTAGATTTGAAATTACATTATTAACTATCCTATTTGAGGGTTTAGATAGTTTTATATTGTTCCGAGTTTATCCGTATTAAATTAGAAAGAGATATATCAAAATTTATTACATCCTCCATTTGTTTCCAACTTAGGTCATTAGCTGTAAGGTTATACCATTTTAGATAGTGGGTGAACATGACGTTATTGTGAATCTCCTCAAAATTAGGAATATTCAGGCAACTGTATTTAGTTTTTCTGGTAAGAATTTGGTATACAATTTGTGGTTTCTTATAGCCCCATATGAAATTCATAAACAGAATCTTAAACTGAGAAAGAATATTAGAGGGAACTCTTAGAGGGACTGACCGGAAAAGTTAAACTAGATTCATCATTACATACGCAGAAATTGTATTAATGTGTCCCATCCATGATATTTTCAATCCCTTCCATTTCAGAAGGTTGATTTTAGTGGATGCAAGTAAATTATTAGAGTTGATTTTAATTAGATTTTGCAAGTTGTATAATAGTTTGATGCAGAGATATTCAATTGTCTTATGACCAGAATACCCTCCATACTCCTGTACCAATTTTAGTAGAGCAGGGATGGACTTCAAAGGATCGGATAGGGGTAAAAGGATGTCATCTGCATACAATATAATTTTGTGTTGTTCCAAACATATATTAAGACCTGTAATTCCTTCTTTCAGTCTAATTGCAGCTGTAGGTTCTATTGTTAAAATATATGAGAGGTGCCCAAGGACACACTTGTCTACTTCCATTTCTGTTATTGAACCAATTGGAGAGCATCCCTGGGCCAACAACTCTAGCTTGAGGAAGCGTATAAAGTGCCATGATGTTCTATTCAAAGGGACCATGCAGGCCAAAATTCTCCAGTCTACCCTGTCAAATGCTTTTTCTGCATCAAGTGCTAATAAAGTTACTTGAGTTTTATGTGTATTTAAATGATCAATTATATTTAATATTTTATGTAAATTGTCTGCCATATCTCTACCAGAGATAAATCCTGTTTGACTTTTATGTATAAGATCTGGATTTTTAAGCTATTGGATAGTATTTTAGAGAAAATCATAATGTCTAAATTAATTAGCGAGATTGGGCAATAATTTGACAGGATATCGTGGTCCTTCACAGGCTTTGGAATAGGGAGAATATTAGCCTGCAGTAATTCTTGTGGAATACTTCTAGTCACAGTAAACTCGTTATACGTCGAAAATAACAACGGGGAAATTATGCTTTCAAATGTTTCATTAAAAGTCACGGAAAATCCAACAGGGCAAGGAGCTTTCCCTTTTTTCAACCAACCTGTTGTGTTCTGAATCACAAACGTATCTTCCCGTTTTATTCCATTTCCTCGAAAATTGGATAAAATTATTTTTGTTAGATATTAAAATGGCCACTTCTCTTTTTTCTTAGTTTTGTTATTAATTTTCACTTGAAATACTGTCAACTTTGTTGGCATAAGTATCCTCTTTTATATGGGGCATTAATAGATAAAAAATTACCTGACACTCTCTCCACTCCAGATTCTTTGTGTTTCAATCAGACATCTCAAATATCCCCATCCCCGCGTAGCCATCCTTATACATAAATTATACGTAACATATACTACAAACATACCACATATAAACCACAAGATAAACTCTTGTGGAAACAGAAATTTAATTTCTGATTTGACCTAGTGCCATCCCAGGTCACAGAGTGTTTACTGACCTGCCAATGTTACTTTTGTAATCTGCTATTAAATCTTTCACTTTGTCCATGTCCTTTTTACCCTGATTGTCTCTTAGCAATATTCTTGGTTATAAAGGATTAATTTCTATCACCCTTATTCATCTCTAATTATATTATACAACAGGGGACAAAATCCTGTCATTTTTCCTTTTCCCTTTCCTTTCTAAAAGTAATAAGATCTTAGGCATGTTATCTAATAATATATAAGTAAGTCCGATGTCATATCATTCATAATCATTTTTGCAGTTACAAATCCAGATAATTATCAGAGGTTTTACCCTGGAGTTTTAATTATTTTAATTAATAATGTTTTAATAAATATTTTCAAAAAGAAAATAAATAAAAATGTATTTCCATTTGTTTCCTTTCCTCTATTCCTCCCTGGATTTAAGCGAGGTCCTCTCTAATATTGAAGATCATATCATTAAATCCTGTATTTAAATAGAGAACCTAAATTTCAGTCCACTTTGAAATTATTATTCAGAAACCTAAGTCTAACTAAGTTTCAAAGCTTAACTTAGAGCTTAAGTTTTCCAATAGTAAGTTATCTCAATGTTTAAAAGAAATTAACTTTCTTATTAACAATACACTATACATGACCATACCTTTAAAAAACAAAAAACAAACAAAACGCAGGGTTTAACTACTGCCCGAGGCAGACGTGTGTTGCTTGAGGAAAACCTGAATTTCTGACATTCTATCGGAAACTTGGCTAATCTAAGCTTAAAATCTGTCAATATATCACAGGGAAGCTATTTGGAAGCTGGGGAGTAAGGATACTGTACTTCCCTCCCATAAGCACATTGAGCTGTTGGAGAATGAGGCTGCTGTCCTCCCCTACCGAAAACACATCCTGCTCTTGGGGAGTGAGGCTACTGTCCTCCCCTACCATAAACACATGCGGCCACTGGGGAGTGAGGAGACTGACCTCCCTTTCCCTACCTAAGAATACACTTTGCTGCTGTACAGAGTCGATCAGTCGCCTGTAGTTGTGCTCCAGCTCCCACTCCCAGTTGTCTAAGTAGGCCAGATCACGTTCCAGATTTGTTGCTACCGTGAGATTCAGCAGGTCTCCCTTAAAGAAGCACTATAGGGTCAGGAACACAAATATATATTTCTAACCCTATAGAGTTAAAAAAAAACACCATCTACCACTCTAAATATAGTAAAATCTTGCCACTCTAAATATTTATAAAATCTTACTTGTATTTAAGTCTGCACCTGCTACCTCTGCCCCTGTCTGTTGACATAATTAGAAGTGGTGGTCTGAGCCAATCACAGTGCTTCCCCATAGGATTTGCTAAGACTGAGAAGGAGGCAGATCAGGGAGAGAGCCAACACAAGTCAAAAACAGCCCTGGCCAATCATCATCTCCTTATAGAGATGAATTAATGCATCTCTATGAGGAAAGTTCAGTGTCTGCATGCAGAGGGTGGAGACACTAAATGGCATTGCTGCACATTAGGCAAGTAAGCACATCTAGCAGCCATTTGAGGAGTTGCCAGTGGAGTTATCACCAAGCTGTAATGTAAACACTGTCTTTTCTCTGAAAATAAAGTGTTTACAGCAAAAAGTCAGGAGGGAATGATTCTACTCACCAGAACAGATGCAATAAGCTGTAGTTGCTCTGGTGACTATATAGTTATATAGTTACATAGCTGAAAAGAGACTTGCGTCCATCAAGTTCAGCCTTCCTCACAAATGTTTTTGCTGTTGATCCAAAAGAAGGCAAAAAACCTAGTCTGAAGCGCTTCCAATTTTGCAACAAACTAGGAAAAAATTCCTTCTTGACCCCATAATAGCAGTCAGATGTCTCCTTGGATCAAGCAGCTATTACCCCACTAATTAGAAATTATATCCCTGTATTTTATGTTTTTGCAAGTATATCCAATTGCAGTTTAAACATCTGTATATACTCTGACAAAACCACCTCTTCAGGCAGACAATTCCATATCCCTATTTCTCTTACTGTAAAAAAACTTTTTCTTTGCCTTAGATGAAATCTCCTTTCTCCCAGGCTAAAGGTGACCTCGTGTCCTTTGTATAGCCCTGTTTATCAATAGATTTTCAGATAAAGGTTTGTACTGGCCCCGAATATATTTGTATAATGTTATCATATCCCCTCTCAGGTGCCTTTTTATCAAACTAAACAGATTTAATTTTTTTAACCTTTCTTCGTAACTAAAATGCTCCATTCCTTTTATCAATTTTGTAGCTCGTCTCTGCACTTTTTCTAGTGCCATGATATCTTTCTTTAGAACATGTGCCCAAAATTGCACAGCATATTCAAGGTGTGGTCTTACTAGCGATTTATAAAGAGTCAAAATTATATTTTCACCCCGAGAATTTATGCCCCTGTTTATACATGACAAAATGTTACTGGCCTTAGCAAATGCAGATTGACATTGCATATTGCTGCCTAATTTGTTGTCTATAATAATTCCCAAATCCTTCTCATGTCTGGTAATCCCTAGTTCACTACCATTTTAAATTGGTTGTGCATTCTTAACCCCAAAGTGCATAACTTTGCATTTCTCTACATTAAATTTCATCTGCCATTTTAGTGCCCAGTCCCCCAATCTATCCAAATCCCTCTGCAGCAAAGCAATATCCTGCTCACATTTTATTACTTTACAAAGTTTTGTGTCATCTGCAAACCCTGATAAATGACTTTCAATGCCTATTTCAAGATCAATTATAAATATGTTAAATAGAAGCGGTCCCAAAACAGAACCCTGAGGGACACCACTTTTGTCCAGCCTGAAAATTTACCATTAATGACAACTCGTTGTACTCTATCCTTAAGCCAATGTTCTACCCAAGAACAAGAATATTCATCTAGACCAATTTCTTTTAGTTTGAAGACTAACCTATTGTGAGGAACCGTATCAACCATATCGTAGAATGCAATAGGTTAGTTTTAGGTTAGTTTGACATGACCTTTGTTTCATAAAACCATGCTGATTATTGCTAATAACAAAGTTCTTCCCAATGAATTCCTGAATATAATCCCTTAATAGCCTACAAATATTTACAGAAGTTACAGAAGTTAAAGGGACACCGTAGGCACTGTATCTGCTTCATCTCATTAAACTGGTTATAGTGTCTGGAGTCCTCTGGTACTATAATTTCTTTCAGCATTAAACAGTTTTTAAACTTTTAATGTTTTAATGCTAAACAAGAGTCCCTGGCAATCCATCCCCTCTGTGCTGCTTTGGCTAATATGGAAGTATTAGCCTGAGCAGCAATAGGCAGCTGTGATTGGCTGAGAGTGTCAGCTGACTGATTTTAGCCTGTCAGAGTTCCAACTGACGGTATGAATGGGTATGACAACAAGGAAGTGTGTAATCTCTGCCTTAGCTACACATACTGAAGGGGCCGAACTGTGGGTGGCCAGGGACTCTTATTTTGTGGCATACTGCACGAACATGGTGCAACACTGAATGGAGGGACAGTGCCAGGGCACTCCAGGCACTATAACTAATTCAAAGAGATGAAATGCTTATAGTGACTACAGTGTCCCTTTAAGCTCACAGGTCTATAATTTCCAGGCAAGGATTTTGAACCCTTTTTAAATATTGGAACAACATCTGCCTTCCTCTAATCCTCTGGTACAATACCTGAAACAAAAGAATCTTGAAAAATTAAATACAGAGGTTCACTTATTTCCCCACTTAGCTCCTTAAGTACTCGTGGGTTAATACCGTCAGGCCCCGGAGCTTTATTTACATTAATTTTCTTTAAAAGCTGTAGCACCTTGTCTCAAGTTATCTAATCACAAGTTATCTGCAAGTTTCTTGCAGCAATCATTTGCATATATCTTGCCATAGGATCCTCATTAATATATACTGAAGAAAAATAGTTAAGATTTCTGATTTTTCCTGGTCTTATAGTGTCCCTTTAAGTTCACAGATGTTCCAGAATTGGAGCACCACTGAGCTCCCAACATCCACTCCTCAAAGGACTCCCACAATAGGCCAGGGCCAACATAGTCCTCACCCTCCAAAGGGTCGTCTGCAAGCCACGGGTTCTGCTGGATTGCATACCACCTTAAGGCCCGGTAACCATTGTGTAGCCATAGTTTTCTCCAGACCAGTCTCTCCAGTTCAATTACACATTCCCCCAGGGGCTGCTCTCCCAGAAAAGGGAAATTGGAGTAAGGAATGGCGTTTCGAGCTAAGCTTTACATAGATGAAATGGTAAATTAATATAGGATCATCTGTGGTGACCCCCACACATTCACTAAGGGAGCATGATACTCGAGCTGTTGCTCAGAGCAGGTGATTATAGAACAGTGTAAACTGTCACCTCTGCATGTGTTTAGGTAGCTGAATCATATTAATCAGATAAATCACAGTTAATAGACAATTAATAGGCAATAATAATGAAAATCAACTGTAGCGGAACTGCAAGTCTGAGACCGAAGATCTCCGCCAAAATCCTCTCGAGCTGGAACAAAGCGCTGCTTAGTGAATATAGCCCATTCCCCCAGTAACTGGACAACACACCGTTCTAAGGAGTACAACTATTTTTATTGAGCCAAACATATTCTTTTATACACAGACCCCAGCATAAGGTCTACATTGTCTGTACACAGTGAGGCCTGGTTGCCAGCCTCCTACCCTGTGATTATGGCCCCTTTAATTCATACTGGCTGAGAGACACTATTGTGCCTATTGGGACTTGGCACAATGGTTCTTCAAACTTTCGAAGTGGTCAAAGTGGCACTTCGGATACAGTCGATCCAGACAAACAGAACTTAGCCCCTAAACCAGGGGTTCTCAACGTTAGTCCTCAGGACCCCCTACCAGTCCAGGGTTTAGGGATTACCTGGGTGTGTCTAAGGTGTTTAGAAAAAGAAAAAAAAAACACCTTAGAGTTTAAGGTGTTTTTTTCCCTTTTTCTAAACACCTGAGACACACCCAGGTTATCCCCAAATCCTGGACTGGTAGGGGGTCCTGAGGACTAACGTTGAGAACCCCTGCCCTAAGCAGAGTCCGGACATCCCCAAGTTAACTCGAAAAGGGTTAATCCGGTTCTCTGTCCATGGGTTATAAATCTATCCTCTGGTTCATCTGTTTGTTCACCTAAAACTCCTTCCATTCCCCTTCTGCAAATTGGCACTTCGGATACAGTCAAAGTAGTCGAAATGGCCGCCATTCGTTTAGTCGAACACGTGGCGGCAGCCATCTTATTTAGTCGAACGTGTTCAGCTGTGTTTTGTTGTCGAGTTCATGGAATTCAAATCGGACACACGATGGCACGAACACCGCTGAACAGTTACCTTCCAAAGGTAACATAGACTATTCAAATGGGAGTCGAACGGTGTTCGGTGAATCGAAGCCCACCAACAAGGGACACACATTAGCTATGGCCATTCACCATTCCGTTCGGTAATTCGAACGGTACTTCAACTGTTTTAAATAGACCGGCCGTACAGCCTAATTATCTGGAACTGTTTTGGGAATGAAACTATGCGTGCGGTCGGTCAAAAGAGACTTCCAGGAATTTCCTGAACCCCTGCTCTGATCTGGGTAATTTTTGGATATGTTGTTCACCCAGATCAGGGCCATCAGGGGATGTGGGACCTATCAGGGGACCTTTATGGGGATATGTTATGTTTTGGGGTGTTTTCTATACTGTGTGTAAAAATGTGTTTTTTTTTCTGCCTGGGGATAATTAGGTTAGTACATTATCTTTATAGCACTTATTTATATCACAGGCAGAGGGGAGGGATTGTGTGCTGTATGTGGGAGTGTCGGACCAGTGGCGTACATACCAGGGTCGCAGGGGTCGCGGTTGCAACCGGGCCCGGCCCACCAGGGGGCCCGGCCGCCCCTGCGACCCGGTATGTAGCCACAGGGCCAGCCTCTTCCCCTGGGGGGCCCAGGAGCCGACCACCCCAGGGCCCCCCGAGGCTGGCCCTGCTGACCCCGGTGGGCGGGTGGCCGGTTGGGCAGGCGGGCGCGCGAGGGAGCACTCAGTGCTTCCTCTTCAGCTCCCTCGCGCACCGCACTGATGCCGGAGCCGGAAGATGACGTCATCTTCCGGCGCCGGCATCCCTACGAGGCGCGCGAGGGAGCTGAAGAGGAAGCACTGAGGGGAAAGTGCTCCCTCGCGTGCCGGCCACCCAGACAGCCCACCCAGGAGCCCAGCAGCACCACTGGACCCCAGGGAATCCCCCCAGCACTCCAAAAGGTAAGGAGGCTGGGGGGACTACATTTAAAAAAACAAACATGTGTTAGTGTGAGTGTTAGAGTGAGGGTTAGAGTGTGTGTGAGTGTTAGTGTGAGTGTGTCTGCTAGTGAGTGTTAGTGTGTGTGTGTCTGCTAGTGAGTGAGTGTTAGTGTGTGTGTGTGTCTGCTAGTGAGTGTTAGTGTGTGTGTATCTGCTAGTGAGTGAGTGTTAGTGTGTGTGTGTGTGTGTCTGCTAGTGAGTGTTAGTGTGAGTGTTAGAGTGAGTGTTAGTGTGTGTGTGTCTGCTAGTGAGTGTTAGTGTGAGTGTTAGTGTGTGTGTCTGCTAGTGAGTGTGAGTGTTAGAGTGAGTGTTAGTGTGTGTGTGTGTGTCTGCTAGTTAGTGTGAGTGTGAGTGTTAGAGTAAGTGTGTGTGTCTGCTAGTTAGAGTGAGTGTGAGTGTGAGTGTGTGTGTGTTAGTGAGTGTGTTACTGTGTGTGTCTTACTGAGAGTGTGTGTGTGTTAGTGAGTCTGTTTGATGTCTGTTAGTGAGTGTATGTTTTGTAAGTGAGTGTGTATGTATGTCTGTCGCTGACTGTGTCTCTGTCAGTAAATGTGTGTGTCTGATAGCTAGTGTGTATGCATCTGTAAGTGTGTGTGTGTGTCTTCAGCACTTACCTTTCTCCAGCGCCGGACTCCCTTGGCGCTGAGGATCCCTCAGCCTCTCAGCTCCGAATGCGACCGCGCACGCATTCAAACCGCCCATAGGAAAGCATTACTCAATGCTTTCCTATGAACGTTCAGTGTGCTCCTCTAGCGGCTGTCAGTGCGACAGCCACTAGAGGCTGGATTAACCCTCAGTGAAACATAGCAGTTAATCTGAAACTGCTATGTTTTCAGCTGCAGGGTTAAAACTAGAGGGACGTGACACCCAGACAACTTCATTGAGCTGATGTGATCTGGGTGTCTGTAGTGGTCCTTTAAAGGACCACTATAGTGCCAGGAAAACATACTCGTTTTCCTGGCACTATAGTGCCCTGAGGGTGCCCCCACCCTCAGGGGCCCCCTCCCACCCAGCTCTGGAAAGGGGAAAAGTGGTAAAACTTACCTTTTTCCAGC
>OW240914.1:225969571-226004571 GCA_933207985.1 Pelobates cultripes
AACAGTCTCCATTCTGCTCTGTGTCAGTGTGTATCCGGGGCTCTGAGGACAGGTGTCAATCCATATCTGCCAAGTGACCCTATGTAGGGGGAACAGTCTCTATTCTGCTCTGTGTCAGTGTGTATCATGATCTCCGAGGACAGGTGTCAATCCATATCTGCCATGTGACCCTATGTAGGGGGAACAGTCTCTATTCTGCTCTGTGTCAGTGTGTATCATGATCTCTGAGGACAGGTGTCAATCCATATTTGCCAAGTGACCCTATGTAGGAGGAACAGTCTCTATTCTGCTCTGTGTCAGTGTGTATCAGGGGCTCTGAGGACAGGTGTCAATCCATATCTGCCAAGTGACCCTATGTAGGGGGAACAGTCTCTATTCTGCTCTGTGTCAGTGTGTATCATGGTCCCTGGGGACAGGTGTCAATCCATATCTGCCAAGTGACCCTATGTAGGGGAAACAGTCTCTATTCTGCTCTGTGTCAGTGTGTTTCATGATCTCTGAGGACAGATGTCAATCCATATCTGCCAAGTGACCCTATGTAGGAGAGCAGTCTCTATACTGCTCTGTATCAGTGTGTATCATGGTCTCTGAGGACAGGTGTCAATCCATATCTGCCAAGTGACCCTATGTAGGGGAACAGTCTCTATTCTGCTCTGTGTCAGTGTGTATCATGATCTCTGAGGACAGGTGTCAATCCATATCTGCCAAGTGACCCTATGTAGGGGAACAGTCTCTATTCTGCTCTGTGTCAGTGTGTATCATGGTCTCTGAGGACAGGTGTCAATCCATATCTGCCAAGTGACCCTATGTAGGGGGAACAGTCTCTATTCTGCTCTGTGTCAGTGTGTATCATGGTCTCTGAGGACAGGTGTCAATCCATATCTGCCAAGTGACCCTATGTAGGGGGAACAGTCTCTATTCTGCTCTGTGTCAGTGTGTATCAGGGGCTCTGAGGACAGGTGTCAATCCATATCTGCCAAGTGACCCTATGTAGGGGGAACAGTCTCTATTCTGCTCTGTGTCAGTGTGTATCATGGTCCCTGAGGACAGGTGTCAATCCATATCTGCCAAGTGACCCTATGTAGGGGAACAGTCTCTATTCTGCTCTGTGTCAGTGTGTATCATGGTCTCTGAGGACAGGTGTCAATCCATATCTGCCAAGTGACCCTATGTAGGAGGAACAGTCTCTATTCTGCTCTGTGTCAGTGTGTATCATGGTCTCTGAGGACAGGTGTCAATCCATACCTGCCAAGTGACCCTATGTAGGGGGAACAGTCCCTATTCTGCTCTGTGTCAATATGTCATATGTCAGGTATCAATCCATATCCATTGTGATTTAGGAATGTTAGGTGATTTCTGCCCTTTATGGATTAAGACCAGACTCTGCATCAACTGTGTAATTTTCCATAGGAGTTTTGCCATGGATCCCCCTCCGGCATGCCACAGTCCAGGTGTTAGTCCCCTTGAAACAACTTTTCCATCACTATTGTGGCCAGAAAGAGTCCCTGTGTGTTCTAAAATTCGCCTGCCCATTGAAGTCTACGGCGGTTCGCCTGGTTCGCGAACATTTGTGGAAGTTCGCGTTCGCCATTCGCGAACCGAAAATTTCGTGTTCGCGACATCACTAGTCCCTAGTGTCTCAGTGTCCCCATGTCTCCCAGTGCTCCCATATTTTTCAGTGTCCCCATGTCTCCCAGTATCCCCATGTGTCTCAGTGTCCCCATGCTTCCCAGCCAGTGTCCCCAGTCTCTCAGTGTCCCCAAGTCTCTTAGTGTCTGTGTCCCCATGTCTCCCAGTGTCTGTTTCCCCATGTCTCTGCGTCCCTAGTGTCTGTGTCCCCATGTCTGTATCCACAAGTGCCCCCATGTCTCTCAGTGTCCCCTGGTGTCTCAGTGTTCCCTGGTGTCGGGGACTTCTAAGTGACAGTTATCTACTTTTGGACTGCATTTAGTAAGATCTAACCCCCTATGCCCTCCCCTTAAAAAGAATGCAGGGTGACTTCTTTGATTCCTACCTTTCTTTTCTCTCTCTTTTTCTGTTTTCTTTTTCTGTTGACCATTTAGTGGATACATATATATATATATATATATATATATATATATATATGTGTGTATGTGTGAGAGGTCCTCTATTATAAATATGAATGTACAATCATTTATGGTATCCTAATAGTGGCAGATTCTGGTTTAGTTCCTAGTATTCCAGTCAGCGATCGATTGCTCAATAAAGTCTTTACTGGCGTGAGCTTTACTGCAGAATGTAGCCTCAGATACCAAGAATATCTGTGAGATAGTAGACTGTTTCTGTTTTGGATTAATTCTATGATACTTGAAATGTGCTAGCATTCCAGTTATGATGTAAGTCTAGGTTTAAAATACACACTGACTTGGCTGAGGCTGCACATTATAAACTTCAAAACTCTAATACTCTAACTATATCTAATACTTCAAATGTAAATATAAGCTTTTCTTTCTTTAAGTTATCCTCTAGAGAGTATTTTTCTATTACTTATCTATGAATTCTAATAGGGAAGTCCTCTGGAACTGTATTAATCCCCTCTAAAATCTTAATTTCCGATTTTGACTCAGATCCAGGATTACTATTTTAACCTATTTTAGTAACAAAGTCTTGAGTGGTTACAATTGGTACACTGATTGGAAGGGGAATTAGTAAGTTTGTAACTAAATGAAGGAGTTCAAACAATCCAAACAATTACTGTGAAATACGTGATACCTCCTTAATTAATATCATTGGCTCATCCAATCAACCCCTGATCTTAAAATTTTCTTTTCACCCTTCCGTTTTTACAACTTTTCCCTAATCAAGCCCCTTTTTTAAAAAGGTTTTTATTTCTTTTGCAGCTGGAGACTTTTTCTTAAATCTATTTTTGTTTTATTACATTTTGGGTCAAGCCCTATCAACCTACCTAGTCTGTGTGACAGACCACCTGGCACCCCGACCCGGTGCCTCCGCCAATCGAAGCTCCTAATGCTCTCCGAGGACTCCAAGCACTCCACCAGACACCATCAGCACTGTAGTCCCTACTTCCAGCGTAACAGTTTACATGGGGTCTTGCCGTTCTCCACCCACCCTAGACCAAAGACCAGGATCCAGCTTCCAGTGGGCAGACCTCTCCTACTCCAGACAGTATAGCAGGAACAGCTCTTATAAGAGCTAGTGATTATAGCAATCCAAAGAACAATCTCAGATGCAGGGATTATAGCAGGTATAGCGGTTCCCTCAAACACGAGGTGAGGCTCTGTGTGGAGGGTAAACTGGAACTCAATTTAATGGGGCCACACTGGCCTTTTATGCAAGTCCCCATGCAAGGGGCACTCCCACATGAACCTTGTGGGGGACTACAACACAAAGTCACAGACCAATAACAACCATGTCATAAGGCACGACACTCCCATATACAAACATACAATCCCTCCCCTCTGCCTGGGATATAATTGAGTCAGATACTGTAGTAACTCAATTATTTCCAAGCACAAAAAACACAAGTTTTATAAAACCCCAAAAGTACCCCAAAACACATAAAATCCCCACAAATTACATCTCCTGATAGCCCTGATCTGGGTGACCAACATATCCAAAAATCACCCAGATCAGTTCAGGGGTTCAGGAATTTCCTAGAAGTAATGCCCAAAACAGTTCCAGAGAATCTGGGCTTGCGGTCGATCTAGTTCAGTAGTTTGAAAATGAACAAACTACCCAACAGAGTCAATGTTCTTACCCTGGAGCTTGTTCCCCTCATCCAGATGAATGATTTCACCGAACACTGCTCTTATAAGCTATATAGAACCGAACGGAGGCGATGATGGAAGTTCAGCGGTGTTCGGGAGTTTCTGTGTCCTATTTAAGTTTCATGAGATTTATGCCCAAACACTGCTGACTGCGTACATGAAAACAAGATGGCCACCACCTCGTTGGTTGTCCATAGAAATTGCGGCCACTTGTCTATAGGGTTGGATTTTGGTCTAACACCTATAGATGTTTCTCTTCTTTTTTAAATTCTTCTTTGTTATTTAATTGCCTACAACATACCTTTACATAATCCTCAATATTTTGGATCAAAATACTCCCCCCCACCCTTATCAGCAAGTAATATTACAATTGATGTATTACCCCTTAATTGTTGTAACAATTTTGTAACAAAAATGTAACAATTTTATTTAAATATATATATATATATATATATATATATATATATATATATATATATATATATATATTAAGGTCAGTGTTTCTTTAGTATGTGTTTAAAGAAAGTTTTAATAACCATACACCAGTAAAGTAGCAATCAAGAGACATGAGAGTCCATTTTTAAATGCTATTTTTCTGTTAATCACTATACCTTCGTGCATTGCACTTGCAATAGGCATCAATCATGCAGTAGTGTGTGATTAGCCAACTGTGAAATTGCCACACATGATAACAGAGTAAAGTTTGCACTAAAGAAATTGCAAGCAGCAGGTTACTTGCTTGTGTAGGTGCTTCCTTATGTTATGTATACATGCGAACAGCTATTAATACACACATACACACACAGTCACACATGTTCTATGCTGCTGTTGTCCCATAATTTTGTTTAGGAGTGTGTAGACCCTGCTGAGCAGGAGAATTGAACCCTTGAACCTTCTGCTTACAACAGAGGGGCTGTATTCAGCGGCTGGGAAAACAAGAGAATTTTTTTTTTTTACTGAGTAGAAAATATTTTGGATTGTTTGCTGGACAGTTCTTGTTAAAGAGTTCAACAGGCAGAGGGGAAAAGAGGGAAAGGAAGAGTGTTGCAGACAGGAGGGGAATAGAAAGTGTCTACCCCTGTTACTTGCAACATATAGTGCAAAAATTCCTTCTAGGCCATTCCTTATCTTCTAAAATAAATGGGGCTTTCCAAAGACCCTCCAGAGAAGAAAGATGAAGCAGTATATCTGCGAAAGAAGATCACGTTACTCAGAGCCATCTCTCTGACGATTGGAACCATAATTGGAAGTGGAATCTTCATCTCACCAAAAGGGGTTCTTAAACATTCTGGCAGTGTGGGCCTCTCACTTATTGTATGGGTGGCCTGTGGCATCCTTTCTATGTTTGGTGAGTATATTCAGAAAAATTACTTACGTAATTAAGTTAAATAAGTTGATGTGCCTTTCAGAGGAGTTCTTGTGCTGCTAGCAATGAAAGAGCTTTTGTGCTGCTAGCGATAAAGAATTGAAAAAAATGCATTATTTAAAATCCACATGTTCTTTAGTACATTTTTCTCTCCTATTCAGATAACTGAATGAGATGTTACAGCCTTTTCATGTAGGATAGATGTGTACAGGGAGGACACATTGTATGGCACTAGTACATATTGATCCATGACAGTTTCAATTATTTAATGCCAAGTCAGTAATCACCAGAACTTAATGATTACTACTTCTATAAATAGTACAAATGAGGCTTCCAAAAGTTGTAATGTTTATTTTTGAATAGATGCTAAGTAACAGCAGGTTTGCAAAATAAAATGCAAAAATTACCACACGATCAAAACTCTCATTTGTCTAGACATAAAGAGGAAAAAAATGAATGCAAACATTCAATATATTCTATACTTATAGTTAGAAAAAATAAAACAAATCAAAATTTCATTTGTAGTATGGAAAGAGCCACTAGATGCCAATGTTAGTGTCCTCCATTTAAGACGCTTTTAGTAGCACTTAGTTACAACATTGGAAACAAACCTTAAGTGGAGGATGTTATCAGTGGAGGCCAACTTGAGCAGTACACAGCCATTAAGTGCAGGAGGGACCAAGAAAGTCTGTCTATATTTTTAGCCTCAAACATATGTGGGCTGTTGGTATTAACCATGGTTAATAACTGCTTTTTAATGATAAGCATGGATATGACCCACTTTATATAAATAAGCGTGGTTACTTTCTGGCCAGAATATCACAAAGGTATTGTTTCTTTGTTTTCTAAGTGTGTTACTGGAAATAAATACCACATTACAGAAAATCTTAGATATGTGTCTAATTCTGTAAAAACCCAAATGAATTGTTGCTGTTTTTTTTTTAATTTGCTGGACAAACAGCTGTTTTTAGATCAATTATTCTGTGGCTGCCAAATTTCTTGTAACAGAAACCTCTGGGATTTTTGCCTAACTCAATAGCTAAGGGCAAGTTATGAGGTGTGACATGTTTGATTTTGCTTTTGTTTTTAAAGTGGAACTATCACTGTCTGGGAATATTGCATCATTTGCAAAGACCCCCAAAAATGACATCGCTGTTGGGGGTCTGGTGGCTGAGGGGGGCATGCAAAGTTTTACTTAAAAGGATATTTCATATTTTTCTCCATTATAAACTTGATGTCTCGGAACACTTCAATGATATTTACAGCGGAGAGAGAAATAGAACAGCCACCAACCTTTTTTTTTTAAAAACTTTTTTGAGCTGTGTTAATGTAATAGATGTCCATCCATCTGATGTTCAAGTAAGTTTTCAAACTTTTAAGCAAGCCTAAGCATAATAAGTTCACCTGTTATATTTAAAGGAACACTACAGGGACAGGAACACAATCATGTAATCCTGACCCTATAGTGTTAAAACTGCCAATAGTGAACACTTTGTTGAGGAAAGTACAGGTTTATATACACAGACCCCCAGCATGGAATCTGACAATGTAGTAATCCTGCCCAGGCAAATCGTTTAATTGAATGAATGCCCATCACAGAGGCGCTAATACAGTTATCACAGGAAAAACCTGCCAAAATTAACACTGGCAGGTAAAACACATAGGAGAGGGAGGAGAGGAAAAAGGCCTAACACAAATGCAGTCACATTAAAAAAATTGAGAACCCCCACACATATAATATCCCTAGATAGCTCATCCCCAAGCGCCCAATCTGTGCAAATAGCATCTTGATCCCAAGTCTGCACTGGAAACCCCTCTTAGCCAAGGCCAAGTTTTGACAGGTTTAGAGGATGAAAACCGTTCCACGTGGCTGGCCTAATAAATAGCGCTGGATCTCAGCAGTGGGCATGCCAGCTGCATGGCGGGGAAATCCTATGGTGTGATTGTACATGCATGTATTTAACTATCCATTTTTACATTGGGGTTTATCTTAAAAACAGCTTGCAAAAGCTGCAGATATCTTGTCTCACACCAAGAAAAGCTCTCATTTTCTTCCCTAGCTCAGACTTTATGTGGCTGTCCAATAACAGACTTCCAAATGCAGCTCAGTGAGAATTCTTTGCAAAGCAGGGGCGCTAGGTAATTGCCTACCTCTTGAGATTAGCCCCACTGAGCTACACAAGCTGGCAGTCATGCATAGCCCCATTGTGGCTTCCGAAGCATCTGATTACCAATTATAGCCATCATATTCCCGTTGCCATATGGCAACATTGTAGGCACATGGGACTCTAGGTGGGTGCTGTAATGGAATCTTCCATTACCTTATTATGAAGCGAAGGTGATTTTTTTTTTGTTCTCTCAGACACTAATTATTAACTCCTGGTTTATGAATATTTGTAGGTGCTTTGTCATATGCTGATATTGGCACCACTATCAAAAAGTCTGGAGGACATTACATCTATTTGCTGGAGACTCTGGGTCCTGTGCCTGCATTCTTGCGGCTATGGGCAGAATTTGTCATGATTCGGTAAATATTTCTCAAATTACCAAATGTTTACAAAGTGGTTTTTTTTTCTATTTACACAAAGCAAAGTGCAATCCTATCTGTGCAACCACTTTTGTTCAGAAATGTTTATGGTTTAGAATTTGCAAAATCGTTGTATATTGTATTTATGATCTATCTTTTTTTTAAAAGTGGAATGCGAATGATGCTAATGTACCCTTTTTTTGTATTTCCAGGCCAGCAAACATAGCGGTTGGCTGTTTAGCATTTGGGCGCTATTTAATAGAGCCCTTTTTTGCTCCTTGTCATGCACCTTCTGTGACTGTCAAACTGATTAGTGTCATTTGTATCAGTAAGTAACTCAAAACTATTATTTCTTGGCGCAATGTAGGGAAACTTGTCAGATTTGGTAAACATATTCTAAACTGCTAGTGTAAAGAAACGTATAATTTTTATAAAATGAATTTGTCTGAACAAGGTAATGAGTTATAAAAGTAAGTAAAAGTAAACCAAGTTATTACACAACATTAATCTACCACAAGGTAATAATTATGCAAATAAAATCTCTTCTTACTTCAGCATTTATCATTGCCCTGAACTGTTGGAGTGTCAGCTGGTCAGCAAATGTGCAGATGTTATTTACAGTACTGAAGTTGGTTGCAGTTGGGTTGATAATAGTCCCTGGGATCATCGCTCTAGGGAATGGTAAGGAACAAAACTGGATGTTAAAAGAAGTGAATATGTTATACATTATGTTATTTTCCAAGGGCAAGAAAATTACAAATATTTTCTCATCAAGCATTGCATTTTGTGGGGTATAAAAATTGGCATTGCACTGAAAACATCTTATTGTTACATTACTGAAGTGTAGTACATCGCAAGGGGATTGTGTTTATTTGGGCACAGTCCTCTATTCAATTTGGCCAACTGCTTTATTAGAAAGCTTAGCCAGGCTATTTATTTTTTGTTTAAAATGGTCCTTCAGAGGCATTTCCTATCTTACAACCATGAGGGTTAACTCTACCTCTAGTGGCCGTCTGCTAGGTGACATTAAGCTGTAGTTGTTCAGGTGACTATAGTGTCCCTTTAAAAGTTAGGGTTATTGTCAACATTTACAGACTTCCAGCTGTTTGCAATGATCAAATCAAATAAAAACAATTGAAAGAGCTCCACAAAAAAGAATGCTTCAAGTGGTTTCTCCAAATTCAACTGAAAAGCTTATATTGACTTCTCCAGGCTTTATTATATGCTCGTATGCATATATATAGCTGGGTGAAGGGGTGACAGTGTGTGCAGGCTGAAAGTAATTGGGGATATTGTATGGAAGTGGTGTCAGTGTGAATGGGGATGATAGAGTGTGTGTGTGGGAGGGTGACAGGGTGCGTGGATGGGGGGAATGACAGGGTGTGTGTGTGGAGAGGTGACAGGGTGTGTGAGGGGGCTGTGACGTTGCGGGGAGATGGTGTGGGTAGGGGGGCTGTGAGAGGGTAGGGGGGTTGTGAGAGAGTAGGTGCTGTGAGAGGGTAGGGGGTTAGTGAAGTGGTAGGGACACACACACACACTTTTTTTTTAAATCCACCTAGCTCTTTCTTTACCTGGGGTCCAGTGGGGCTGCTGTGGTCCAGGCGGGCGGCGAGGGAGCGCTGATCTGTGAGCTCTCCCTGCTCAGCTCCCTCGTGCACCGCAGAGTGAAGCAGGGGGCCAGAATATGACTCTGCGGCGCGCGAGGGAGCTGAGCAGGGAGAGCTCAAAGATCAGCGCTCCCTCGCTGCCAGTGAGGCTAACAAGGCAAATGCCTTGTTTGCCTCGCAGGCAAACAAGTCCTGGAGGACCAATAATGGGAACGGTGTTCCTGTCGTGGAAAAAGTGCAGGAACGACGTTCCCACGAGTTCCTGCAGGACTCGAGCCCTGGGCAAAGCCCAAAACAGTTCCAGAGGAAAAGTGATCTTGGCCAGTTAAACTTCGGGAGCTCCTGTGGTCAAACGAAAGGGCGCTTCCCATGGTTCTCTGGTAGCGATTGTTCTCAAGAGCCTGTAGTACCTTCCCTCCAAATAGCACCCTCCTGGCAGGTTGGCAAGTGGACAAAACAAGGTAATAAGTGACTGGCACCCACATGGTCCAGTGGCCATATAGAGTTCCACAGGGTTTGCGGCTAACTACCGCTGGGGTTGTTCGGTGGACAAAATGGCCACCATCTGCCAGGGAGCATGCGTTCGGTAGTACGTTTGGTAGTAGAGAAGGTACCGAACCAGGGGGAATGAGAATAAATCTTTAGAGAACAGTAAGGTAATGTCGTACCGCATTCAGGACAGTCGTTTTGTCTCTGGGCCTCTGGATTCAGGTGAGCAAGTCAAGGTGTCGAGGATGGTGGCATGGCTGGTTTCGAAAAATTAAACACCCCTTCTATTTCCACCGCCTTCACCTGTTTGGGTGGTAGTAGTGACAGCAGGAGTCTTCATACCAAATGCGGTAGATCTGCATCAGGTGTCTCCTCGGGTAACCCCCTGAACTTGAGATTTAATCTTTGGCTTTGATCCTCAATTGCAGCGAACATTAGTTCTGTTTTGGTTTGCTGCTTATTGCAGCTTGTGTATTGCTTGTTGCATTAGCGCTGGCGCATTTTGGCGGGTGTCTTACCATCTGGCCTGTCAGGCCTCGCAGGTTGTGGCAGACCCTGTCCTGGTACCTGTATCTTTTCCCCAAAAGAGCTGTTTACTACCCCCGATTCAGTACCTTCCCTTCTCCCAAACATTTACTGCCAAAAGCGCCTCACACTGGCGGTCATTTGGCTACAAAACTCCAGCGGGACTTGGCCACAAACCCTCTGTAACCCGAACACGCCCACTGCACCTCGTGGGTTCCCAGTCACCTTAATCCATGGTTTTACTCCACTTGTTAACCTGTCAGGAGAGTGCTAATTGGTGGGAAGGTTCTACAGACTAATTTGAACGAACCCTTTCACTGGACCGCAGGAACTTCCACTATTTGAACGACCCTAGCCATAATTACGTTTGAACTATTTTGGGCTTGGTCCTCATATGCGGCCTGTCAAAACTTTATCCCGGTCGTGATTGGACAATTCTTCATGGATCCGGGCGCTATATTGCCAACATGGGCGCTCGAACCAGAGCTATCCAGGGATGCATAATATGTGGGATTCCTGTGTGTTTTTATTATGTTTTTCAGTTATGTTTGTGTTTGGCACTCTGTATCCGGGAGATACTTGGTTTAGCGATCAACAACTCCATTATCCCTCAGACACAGAGGCGCCTGGGCGGGCACTGTATGTACTGAATAGAGATCCCATGCTGGGGGTCTATGCATAAAAGGCTTCATTCGGCTCAATAAAAACAGTTGTACTCCCAGAATTATGTGTCGTCTAGTTACAGGGGGTAGAGAGCTATTCACTAAAGAGTGCTTCTTCAAGCTTTGAGGATATTTGGCAGATATACCCAGTCAGAGTATTGCAGCTTTGTTACACAGGTCTTGACGTATTTGGACCATATTGGCTTGTATCATATGCTGGAGGCCCACTTGCAATTGCTTTAAGACCGCCGCCATGACTGGGAACAAGTCAGTTAGAGAAGGAGTTGGCCTGGGGGCTGATAGTGCAGGTAAATGTTTCTCTGCCACCCATATCAAGAAATCATCAGAGATATCAGAGTTGTTTTCAGTGAAGGTGACCATCTTGGGATCCATGGCGCTATGAGCCTGTCACCAGACATCTCTTATGTTCATACTCCTTGGCTTATCAGACTGCGGCTTCTTGGTCTTTTGATCCATGGTGTTGTTGCCTGCCTGGGCATCCATTTGGGGTACCCATGGCAATAGTTGGAGCCTCGAAAATTAGATTGGCCTTTTGGTGCAGAGAAGTGAGAGCATGCTGTTATTTCAGTTCAGCTGCTTTAAAAAAAAAATGGGGTTGAATAATTTTGATTACAACTATACATAAAAAGTGCTGGTATGAGATCTGAATGCAAAAAAAATGTGAGGGGAAGTTACATCAATGGAGGAGGATCAAGTTTTAGGGAGAACTTAGCCTTGGCACTGGAACACAAGTACATTATTGCTTTATTCTTTTTTTGTTTTTACTTTTTTTTTTTTTTACTTTGTGTCCTATTGTCAAAAAGATACTGTTGCCAATCTATTAAAACATTATTTATTTTATTTAAAAAATATGAAAAACATTTCATCACATAAAGTAAATAGTAATAACTTAAATACTCACATAGGTGGTGTAGAAGACCACAAATGAACGTGTTTCGTAACTTATGTACTTTTTCAAGATTCAATGGATCCAGGAATATCATAGGTAAAATGAGGAGTGGAAAACAAAAAATGTGGACTTAAGAATATATAGGAAGAATAGTAAGCAATTAGGTGTTTCAAGTATTGTTTGTAAGTTCTGTTGTTCTCAGTCCATCATAAGACTCTAAAGCGAAAAGAAGGAAAGGGGGGAATGGAGCAGCCCTCCTCTTCCCTCAAAGAGAGAGAAGAAATTCTAATATGATTTGGAGTTGTGCCAATCTGCATACACTCATAGAGATGCATTAAACCAATGCATAGGTCTGTTGTGTGTTCTGATTCCATGTAGAGAGTGGTGGGGGATAAAAAAACAGTCAGAAAAACACAGTGCTACAAATACACACATATTGTGTATGCATCTGTGACAGACCGCCTGGTACCCTAGCTGGGTACCTCCGCCAAGCACACTTCCTAGCTAAAACCAGGACACCCATAGCGCTCCAGACCCCAGTAGCCGCAGCTTGACTGGGGTGTATCCGGAGTTTCCCACCCTGTTACAGGATCCTGTGCAAAAACTCCAAGTGATCAAGCTCTCATGCAGAATGAATAGCTGTATAGTTGTCTCACTCAAACACTAGCTGAGACTTAGTGAAGGGTGAACAAGAACTGGTTTTATTACATGAACCACAGGTTTATATAGGAGTATAATAAACTAATTGACTTCCCTTCTATTTTACCCATTATACACACAGACACGCTACTAGCACAATTATATTCCATAGTACAAGAAAACTCCTAAAGCACACATAATACTCTATAGGAGATGAAAGGGGTCTCTGGAACAATGGGAAAACAAACAGGAAAGCGGGGGAAGGAGAATAATTTACAAACAAATACATTACACACCCTATACCTATAATGGGCACAGCATGACTAAAACATAATAGTAATCTGGGGACTTCACTAAAGTGTCTGTCTTCAGCCGCCAGTGCTGGTGATTACCGCCACATCACCATTTATACATTTACACCCAAAACATGCATTATGCATATGTCATTTACACACCGACTTTATTTCACACCAGCATATAATATATGTGTAATATGATTCACATACCTATTATTATACTCTTCTCATTATATATAAATGATTCGCAAAAACTATTTATACTCTTCAGAGCTGAGTTAAGGTTGCCCAGTGCCATGGGCAGGGTGCAAGATTAAGGCCCACTTTAAGAAGCCTTGGTTCTCTTTCTGTGAGTGGTGTGTGTTAATTGAGTGTGACAGTGTGTGCAGTTCTAAGTGTTTCTATGTGTGGAGGAGGGTGAGAGCTGTATGAAAGGAGGCTTTGTGTCTTGCTTGTGTTGTGTGTATAGTGGCTGAAGTGTGTGCCGGGTTTCAGTAATCTGTGTATGGTTTCCCCCCCTCCCCTCCCCTCCCCCCAACTCCCCACTTACTTTTCCTTGTGATCCAGTGGAAAATGAGCTGGCTCCCAGGTGGTCCAGTAGAGGAGCTCCGTCGCCTCCTCCAATATCAGGAACAGAGCACTTTACGAGCACCCTCGCGGTTTTGGAATTCAATCAATGAATCAGGGTGTTGGCTGCAGTGATCCTAGTCAATGAGAAGTACTGGAGGATCTGATATTAGTACAGACCATAACGCTCCATCAGCTAAGTGAGGGAGCACAGGGCTGAGCAGGGAAAATCTTTCATTGCATTGGGAAGCTCTGACACAGCACTGGCTAACTGTCCATGTTATTTGTCCATGTTACTGTCCTGCATAGTTATCTGTATGAACAGTACTTCACAGAGGAATTGGGGGTGTAGCGGACCCCGGGTAACCCAACTGGTTATCTCTGCGTATTCCTCCTCTCAGCCAGACTTGAACCGTTAAACACTCAAGCATCCATTCCCCCAGTAACATGACGAGACATATTTCTGGGAGTCAACTGATTTAATTTTGGCCACACACAGCTTTTATACACTGACCACTAGTATAGGGCTCCAACACAACATTACAGGGTTTTTCCTCCCAAGAGCATCTGTGCCTGAGAGATAATTGAGTGAGAGAACTATAACTCAATTATCTCCCAGTTACAGGAAAATATTCACAACATATACAATCCCCCAAAAGTTCCCCCAATATCATCAGGAACCCCACAAAAGTTATATCCCCGGATAACCCTGGTCTGAGTGTTCAACTTGGCCAAGTATCACGCAGATCTGTTTGGCAGAATTTGATTTCCACCGGGGTAAAATTTTGAACAGCTGGACACAAGGTGATGGCCCACAACAGTTCCAGGAAAATAGGTACCCAGGATGATGTTTGTTCAGGGGATCCTGTGCAAACCCCATACCAGGGATTCTCTTGATTTCGGGGAGCGAAGGCTCCCCCTAGAGGGTAGTTCTCATCTCCCCAAGTCTTTCGCATAGCTGGTTGGGAAGTAGAATGGAAAGCATTATAATCTTTATCAGGGTTCATGTGAGTGCCTTGCCGGAAAGAGTTCCGGGCACTTGACGACCAAGTACCGCTGCCCACGTTCGGGAGACAAAATGGCCACCATGCTTTTGCCGAACATGTGTATTCGGTTAGACATAATGGCGGCCACCCAGGGGAAGCATTCATTATTACTTCCCTTGTGGTTTCACACTTAAGTTGCTGGTGTGAATGTTCTAATGGGGTACAGGGGTGGTCCTCGTTCGGCAGTCGAATTCAGAGTGCACAGCTACAATAACTTTCGAACGTATTAACAGAAAAATCCATGAAAAGAACGGTACATTTCACTACAGGGGGTAAGAAGTCTTATCCTGTCTCTTTCTCATGTTACCCCACAGTCAGCACTGCAAGGTAGCAGGAAAAAATCTGTGCAGAAGTAGACAGTCTCCAGTGTGTGTATCAGATCGCCTATACCCAGAGTGGTACCTCCGCTCTAGATTCTCCCAGGTTACGTAGTGAAGCAATGATTACAATTCCTGCATACATAAACATCAGCCGAGACTTGATGACAGGTACAAAACAAGCCGGTTTATTATGGAAAGGTTGCCTGTTTATATACACATAGCCCCAGCATGGGTTTCAAGCAAAAACATTGGTAAGCCCGCCAAGCTGTCTCTGTGTCTGGGAGATAAGTGAGTTTGCTTTTGCTTAAACTAATTTTCTCCCAGGCACTCGAGGTACAATATATAACACATAAAACACCCTAAAATACATACAAGATCGATAGGAACCCCCATAAGTATTATATCCTCAGATAGCCTGAATCTGAGAGCCCAAGGTGTCTAAATAGCACACAGAACCATGTAGAATCGCCACCGAGGTAAATTTTTGACCAACCGCCCACATGGCTGCTGACCAAAATAGTTCCAGGGGAAAAGAGGTAGCGGACGGTCAGCTTTTGGGAGTTCCTATGCAAATGTGAATTAAGTTTCCCTCTGGCTCGTAGGGAGCGAATGTTCTCCCCATTTGGGAGAGTTTTTTCCCTGAAAAGCGTTCTCCAGGCTTGCCTGGGAATGGAGCAGGCAATGGTACAATTTTCCCGGGATTCACAAGGCAAAGTATCCAAAATATAGTTCTACGCACTAGACGACCAAGTACCGCTGCCTGCGTTCAGGAGACAAAATGGCTGCCATTTACTAGAGCACTTGTGTTTGGTTATATGAGTGGCAGGCACCCAGAGAGAGCACTTGAGTTAAGTGTTTCTTTTGAAGTTAATGAGTCAGCGAGGTGGTCAGTGTTCGGGTAAGCGAAAATACGGAGCCAAGGGGAATCATATTGTGTTCATTTAAACTGCTATTCAGATTGGGGAGCTCTTCACAATAGTTTGTTAATACTGAGTTTATCACATCCAGAATCTGCAAATTAACTCTGCAGTGATGATGTTTCCCTACTCCTAATGAGACTGACTAAAATATTTGCCGTTTTTCAGTAATGCCACAGGTAGGTTTCTAAAAGTATGGTCAGACATAATAATTGTTTGATGGGGGGGGGGGGGCTACATTTCTCCTTTATCTAATTCTTTAATTTTCTGGGTGGAGATCTAAACCCACCTACAGGTCACTACACCCATGATCACAGCTTTAAATTGTTTTTCTATTACCACACTTTTGTCATTTATCATTCAGCGAAAGAGGGCGTTCTACTCTAGGTTAAGCAGTCACGTTTCAGTAATCATTATCCTAAATAAGATTTATTGCACAAAGCCATTTTTCTTTATAGAATTCAACAACCAAGGGACTTGACAAACAACTGGAAACATCTTTCAACATATCAACATTAACAAATAGCCCCCCATATTATTAAACTTAAAGTTCTGTCATCCCCCCAAAAAATCCAGAGCATTTCATAAAGATAAAATCATTCTCAAATGCTAATAAACTTCTGAAATGCTCAAAACATATCATAAGACAAATTAGGGACTACTTTGTCTTAAGGTAAATCTTCCGCTTGACAAATCTTGACAAAAAGCTTAGCTACTGCAATCAAGTTTTGTCACTTTCCCCCAGCAATTACTAGCTTTGGGAATAAGGCATTATCTCTCTCATCCCAAGGTAATATATCTATGGATGCTCCCGTGGTCTAGCCGAATCCTTAATAGACATTAGTGTTGTACTCTTGTGCATGAGCCAATTACAGCACTGACACGGGCTCCTGGATGATCAAGTGCTCGGAGCTGAAAATGTAAAGAAGGCCGTGCCTGTAGGGGAAGCATCAGGTACATGTAACCCAGCTACACTGCACCCCCCAGGGACCCACACACTAAGCTGCAATGTCACCATTGGGAGTCTTAGCAAATATGAGACAGAGCTACTTTATCAAGAGTTTTAGACTTGAGAGAAATGAGCTTTACATCCATCTGATTTTTTATATCATCCTCCACAGCTCCCAAAATGCATATGATGCTAGGTCAGATTAGCTGTTGATAATCTCCTTCTTCTGATCTAAGTTTCTTATCATCATTGTGTTTGTTGATTCACTCTGTCATCTCTAGGCACTTTTTTGAGTGGTTCATAAAAATAATGTATACATGAAATATGATATTGACCGCATTGGAATTTCAATAAAAATATATCATAACACAAACTAGAGACTATTAGGTCTTATGTGCAATACCAACGTAGACAAAACATGACAAAGAGTGAGTAGTATGACAAGTTCTTAATACCAGTATCCATTATCTCCCTATTACAGGACACACAGAAAACTTCCAGAATATGTTCGACACAACATCGTTGACACTGACAGAACTCCCACTTGCATTCTACTCTGGCATGTTTGCCTATAGTGGCTGGTACGTTGGAACATTAATGGGTTATTGTAATTTTTCTTTGACTATGACCCCTTATGGGGCCAATTAGACATTTCCTAATTTGGTTGTTGGGATGGCATTTCCTAATTTTGTTGCTGTTACTACACTGTGATAAAATTGGATATATATTTTTCTCATATTAATCAAAGAATCATGAATAATAGTATAAAATGAGGGAAAACTTTCTGCAGGACCCTTCAGCACAGACAGATTAGATGCCCTGCATAATAAAGACCAAAAAATGTTTTAATATTTAGCATTACAGATTTTTGCCTTTTGGTTAATGGTGAATTGCTTGTGTAGGACTTACGCAAAATGTTTGCCTTGGCATGGCAGGTGAGCTTACACTTAAATGGCCATTGGAGTGGTACTAAAAAAACTTCTGTTAATTAAATGCTTATATTTTATAAAATTGCAATGTTGTATCCTCCGTATACTGCTTAGTATGTATGATTTCCTCAATAAACAGGTTTGGGGCAGGGGGGAAAATACAACCACCTGTGAATACACACAGGCTATCTGCCAATGATTTTAACCAGCCCCCTGACGACAAATCCTGCAGGGAGCATGGTTTCAGTTTAAAATAGATAAAACTCACCTCTGATTCAGTGCCAAGACAAGTTCTACCTAAGTGCTGTCCTTCTCCAATAACATAACTCACCCTTTCTTAAGGGGAGCAGATGTCAGAGAAGGTGGGCTTAGGGGAGGACATGGGTGACACAGAGGGAGGAAACTGTTTCTTTGTCTACAGATCTTGTATTTGGTTATCAAGCGAATGTTTATATCTTACACATACCATTATAATATTAATAATTTTATATTTTATCTGCAGGTTTTATATAAATTTTGTAACAGAAGAAATGATAAATCCAGAAAGGTAAGTCAACCCTAATGTAATTGTAACAGGTGCAAGTAACTTTTTAAAAGTGCCATAAGCAAACAAATACTGTGATGCATACTAGTTATGGAAGTTTGATGTTTCAGGAAACAGTCACCTAAATGCTGCTTTAATTCCTTTAATAATGAAAGTATTTTTTAAGAATATTTAAGATTTGTTTTCAAAACACAAGTATTACTAGACTATTATGCATCTAAACATGCAGGATAAATGTAAAGGGGTTATTGACTAATACAAGAATTCTGGATGCAACAGAAATGTCAATTCTGGCAAGAAAATTGCTTATTTTAAGCCAGAATTTAGTGAATTAAATAAAAATGGAAAAAAAACACATTAAAATTAGAACAAAAATGTGTTCAATATACATTTGAATTTAAAACCAAAGTACCCTTGTATTGAGTAATACTTAATTTAACAACATGTTTAAAATATAACTGATAAATGTTGATACTACTACTGCAAGAGTGCCAGCTGACTGCACTATGAAAAGGAACAAGTGTCTGTGCATCCAAATTTGCACAGAATTGGTATAAGCCAGCTGAGAACTCTTGATGCTGCTCTTGGTCAAATAACGATAAAACCTCTTCTGTCTGCATGCTTTATATATTTGTTTGCAGCCAAATTATAAAGTTTCTACACTGTCTACATTAACACGTAGATATACATAATAATGTAACAAATGGCTATACAGAGTACTTGTACCATTCAATAATGGGCATTTATACCACAGCAAAGCGTCTTTACTATATAATATCGTATTATAATTCTCTCTATGGTACAGGCTTGAGGATTGTTTGATCTCCTGTTATTCATCTGAAGGTCCCACTATGTTCACCAACAGGTTGCTGAGGATCTTAGAATACAAAAGCTGTAGTTACTTATAGGGTTCAAAGGCCAACACTTTTTTCACAAACTAAATATTACCACACCAGTGATCAAGCTTTCATCTTATTGTCTAACAAATCTTGAAATCCTTCCCATATAGAGCATAGAACATGCAAATATTTGCAGGTTATATTTGTTTAAGAAAGGTTAGCGTGTGCATGTACACACAGGGCAGAGTACTCACTCCAGTTCAGACTGGGTCATGGATCAGCACTCTCCAGTTGTTGTAGCAATAACATACAATCTAATTTATTGTCATGATAAGGATTAATGATAAGTGTGTGTTAGAAAAAAAACATGTGCCTGTTCAGATTTCTTTGCAGTTTTCGCCTGTAGCATTGATTGCTGGCTGGAGATGCTCGATGATTATTCTTATTATTACTGGTATTTATATAGCGCCAGCATATTCCGTAGGGGTTTACAATAGTATCAAAGGGAGAGATTTAACAAAAATGACACAATTACAAAAACTTACAGGAACAAAAGGTTGAAGAGGGCCCTGCTCAAATGAGCTTACAGTCTATGCTGATCAACTAATAATGTCAAGAATTGTGGGCAGCCATAGACCCATCAGACAAGCTTATTCTGCTTCAATAGGATTTCTGACATCACCTATTGGATTTTCATTTGTCAGATCCTGGACAAATTAAAAGGCAGGCCTGCATACTTTCTGGTCTTCTAAGGCTGTTAATGCATAGCGGAAGCATTTTTCAAATACATGTATCAAAATATTTACGGTTGAACAGGACATGGGATTAAGAAGGCAAATCCCAACAATTTCAAGAAATAAAATCTTATTTCAGTGGTGGTCTTAACACCTGGCCATCTTAATCACCACAGAATTTGGATAGTTGCATTTTTAGTATAATATATGGTTTTCTAATACTATGAACTTCAGGGCACAAATATTATAATCTTGATATTTCTTCCTGCACATTTCTCAATATTCTAAAAAGTTTATCAAAAAACAAAACATCTAATAACAATCAGCACCTTTTAATTCATCCTCCGCTCTTCATTAACTCAGAGGTAAAACAAGCATTTTCAGCAGATGCAAAGTCCAAAAATAGAAGAAAAGGATAACAGCTTAGATTTAATATGATTAAATTTGTTCGGTCATTCAGATTTCAATTTGGAATTAACCTCTACGAGTGTTCATTTGAGAATCGCATTAGATGATGGTCTTGCTAAGATTCCAGCTAAGCAACTATTCTTGTAGAAATGCATCAAGTACAAAACAAGATTGAATCATGCAAACACGGTATAGCAGTAATCAGTACCAGAAAATAATGAGGAGTGATGAGTAGTGATGTCCCGAACGGTTCACCGCAAACGGTTCGCCGCGGACTCATCATTGAGTAAACTTTGACCCAGTACCTCACAGTCAGCAGACACATTCCACCCAATCAGCAGCAGACCCTCCCTCCTCCTGGACAGCATCAATTTTACATTCATTGTGAAGCTGCATTCTTAGTGAGCTGTCCAGGAGGTGGGAGGGTCTGGGAGGGAGGGTCTGCTGCTGATTGGCTGGAATGTGTCTGCTGACTGTGAGGTACAGGGTCAAAGTTTACTCAACGATGAGTCCGTGGCAAACCGTTCGAGGCGAACCGTTCAGGTCATCACTAGTGATGAGTCCAAAAGCAAGACTAATGAAAGACACCAATATACAATAACAAAAATTACTTTTAGTGTGTATCCCACCTCTGTGTCCCCCAAACCAAGTATGCGACACACACCACACACAGTAGTACTTAGCTTTTATATAACTGATGCAGCTTGCCAGGTGGTTTCCCACTTGACCACCCCTCTTAACAGCAAAATGGATAAATAAATAGATTGTAGATACAGCTGTGCATCTAAAGTAGGGATAAACAGACAGCACATGGTAAAGTACGTCAAAGCATAAATTCATTGTGTGCTGTAGATGTACACTCACAATATGTTATAAAGGTGTGTGCCTTGGGTGCCTCCCCTGATTCATGCTGGGTGAGCTAAAACCTACCTTGTCTCCTTCACACCAGCGGTACATCCCGGGGCTCAGCAGTAAGAGGTTGCTTTAGTAAAAGAACTTGTGTTTATTGTACAGAAAAAAAAACAAACAAAATTAAAGAGTAAAAATAAGTCCAACACATTTCTTCCACCTAAGTGGACTTCTTCAGGGTCATAATACAGTAAAATCAAAGTGCAAAAGTGCCATGAAAAAAAGCATAACAAACCTTACCCTCCCCTGTCCTTATATAGCGCTAACCCCCAAAGTCCACTGGTGGCCCAGTGAGTGTTTTTTCATATTCTTTACTTCATTGGATGAAATTCCTCCACTCTAGCTGTCTTCCTGAACTCCCCCTTCCAATTTCAGCTGTTCATAATATGAAATATAATTCCTTTCACTTAACACTGATGTGTTCCACCGCCATCTTGAATGCGTTTCACCGATGATGGATTATTTCTGCGATCTCTTGATTGCACAATTTCGGCTTGTTGCGTTCCAGCATCACTATGAAATGCCTGCCACTCAGTGTAAAGAGGAAAATGTTCTATTAGCTACAGGGATATTACTAAACAGCTATAATGAATATATATTCAAAAGAGGAGGACAGCATAACATATTTAAAAACAATGTGTACACCTATATAATCCAAAAAATGAACAAATAGAATGACCTGATGTTTTGTTAACCAGGGCCCCCAATCACACTCATATGGAAACATGATTGAATGTCAAGTTATATAAATCATAACCCCTCAAAGGACCACTATAGGCACCCAGACCACTTCAGCTCAATGAAGTGGTCTAGGTGCCAGGTCCATCTGGGGTTAACCCTGCAACTGTAAACATAGCAGTTTTAGAGAAACTTCTATGTTTACAATAGGGTTAATCCAGCCTCTAGTGGCTGTTTCATTGACAGCCACGAGAGGCACTTCCGCTCTTCTCACTGTGAAAATCACATTTAGAAGACGCCAGCATCCATAGGAAAGCATTGAGAAATGCTTTCCTATGGACTGATTGAATGCACGTGCGGCTCTTGCCGCACATGCGCATTCGGCGCATGGGGACCCAGACTGTGGGGGAGGACACTGAGGGTGGGGGGACCCAAAGACCCTACAGAGCCAGGAAACTTTGTTTGAGTTTGTTTTCATGGCACTATAGTGGTCCTTTAACGCCGTTACGGCGTTCTGTCGTCCCCATTATAATGAGCTTTAAAGCTGTTGTGGTGGCTTACAACTTACAACTCTTCGGGAGGACTGCCTGACAAAGAGCAATCACATGGCCCCCTATAGCTAGCTGTGGATCTGCCAGCAGAGGTACTGTCTGGGCTGTCAGACAGTCCCCCAGTTGGTGGGTAGTGTAAAAAAAAAATATTGTTAAAATAAAATGTGTATATATATATATATATATATATATACACACACACACATACATATATATATATATGTATATATATATACACAAGTAGAATGGCTGCACTCACGGATTTCCAATAAAAAATAACTTATTCAGATTCCATAATTATGGAATCTGAATAAAAGTTATTTTTTATTGGAAATCCGTGAGTGCAGCCATTCTATTTGCTTATATTGATATTGAAGCCCAGGCTATGCACCCGGTTTTGGAAATTACAGGAGCCTGTGTGCAAGGTACAGTCTGATTTTATATATATATATATATATATATATACACACACACACACACACACACACACACATACACACATATACATTTTATATATAGGTAACGTCATATGTAGTGTATTTTAATATTAATATAAGTACATATATTAGTATTAAAATACACTTAGAAGTTACACATTACACATACATACATATATATATATATATATATACACATATACATATACATATACATATACATATACATATATATATATAATACCAGTAGAGAGCACTCAGGAGTCTTTGAAGGTAAATTTAATTTGTTGTTTTAATGAGCAATTACAAATTCATACAACGTTCCAGTCAACGTTTGTTTCAGTCTGTAAAATACTTTTTTCAAGACAATTGTGTATGTGAAATGGATACCTTATATACAAAAAATGCAGTGATCCTATTTGGAAGTGAACAGGTGAAATGTAACAACGGATCAGAGTGATGTCATTAATGATGTAAACATGTTTGAATTACGTAATAAATTGAAGTTAACCCTCTGTGTAACTGGTATGTGAAACATACTCTCGTGTAGATAAGTCAGAAAGTAATAAAAGGATAAATAACTATAAAAATAAAGTATATACAAATGTTTTAACCCTAGCAAAATATGGTCAGTGCAATTTTGAAGCATTATACGATATGGACTACTTCCATCATGGAGTTACGGCAAATAACTGTACTATATTAATGCATTCTGTAAAACATAGCTCAATCATATATTATCTTCTAGGTAAAAAACAATATAATTACTTCTCATTTAAACCAGATGGTGATAATGTTTCCAATGTGTATATCCAAAAAGCCTCACGTCTGAGTAACAGGTTATCACGATGATCTCCTCTGGGTGAGATGGGTATGTGATCTATTCCCATAAAGCGAAGTGAGGACAGGCTATGTCCCATCTCAAGGAAATGCTGGGCGACTGGAGTGCTCGCAGTGCCGCTCAGTAGTGCTGAACGTATAGTAGACCTGTGACCCCGCATGCGTTCCCTTAGGTCATTAGATGTCTTGCCCACGTAAGTGAGATCACAGGGGCATATAATTCTATACACAACATGTGTGGTCTTGCACGTAATCCAGTGTTTAATTGTGTGCACCTTTCCAGATTTTGGGTGACAGAAGAATCTCTTAAAGATTTAATTTTAAGGGCAATACAATTTATTTTGGAACATAATTTTTTTTCTTCTTTGATGGTAAATTTTACCATCACGGGGAGCACCATTGGAACCAAGTTTGCCCCCAGCTATGCCAACATCTTTTTGTTTGGTCTGGGCAGAGGTATATAGATGTCATTATTATTTGGAGGGACTCAGCCGGTTCTTTTGGAGATTATATCCAATACTGTCAGGGGCCCCAAAATTTGCTGATGTCAGCCCTGCCTGACTCGTTAACTTTAAAGAAAATTAATTCAAGTGCTCTCTCTGAGCGGCCGCCATTCGTATAGCCGAAAACACGTGCTTTTGTAAATGGCGACCGTTTTGTCTCCCAAATGCAGGCAGCAGTACTTGGTCATCAAGTGCGTGGAACTATATATACAGAATACATAGTTACATAGCTGAAAAGAGACTTACGTCCATCAAGTTCAGCCTTCCTCACATTAGTTTTTGCTGTTGATCCAAAAGAAGGCAAAAAACCCAGTTTGAAGAACTTCCAATTTTGCAACAAGCTAGGAAAAAAAATTCCTTCTTGACCACAGAATGGCAGTCAGATTTATCCTTGGATCAAGCAGTTATTACCCTACATTGAAAGATTATATCCTTGAATATTCTGTTTTTGCAAGTATGCATCTAGTAGCTGTGTGAACATCTGTATGGACTCTGATAAAACCACTTCTTCAGGCAGAGAATTCCACATCCTTATTGTTCTTACAGTAAAAAAAAACCTTTCCTTTGCCTTAGATGAAATCTACTTTCTTCCAGTCTAAACGCATGACCTCGTGTCCTATGTAAAGTCCGGTTTGTGAATAGATTTCCACACAATGGTTTGTATTGGCCCCCGAATATATTTGTATAATGTTATCATATCCCCTCTCGGGCGATGTTTTTCTAAACTGAATAGGTTTAAATTTGTTAACCTTTCTTCATAGCTGATATGTTCCATTCCTTTTATTAATTTTGTAGCCCGCCTCTGAACTTTTTCTAGTGCCATCTTATCCTTCTTTAGAACAGGTGCCCAAAATTGCACAGCATATTCAATATGTGGTCTTATCAGTGATTTATAAAGAGGCAAAATGATGATATTCTTGTCCCGAGAATGAATGCCTTTTTTCATGCATGACAATACCTTACTAGTCTTGGCCACTGCTGATTGACATTGCACATTGATGCATAGTTTGTTGTCTATACCAATTCCCAAGTCCTTTTCGTGTGTTGTTATCCCTAATTCGCTTCCATTAAGGGTATCCGTTGCTTATGTATTCTTTACGCCGAAGTGCATAACTTTGCATTTTTCAACATTAAATTTCATCTGCTATTTGAGTGCCCAGTCCCCCAATCTATCTAAATCCCTCTGCAGAAAGTAATATCTTGCTCACGTTGTATTATTTTACAAAGTTTTGTGTCATCTGAAAAAACACTGAAACATGACTTTCAATGCTGTCTTCAAGATCATTTATAAACATGTTAAATAGAAGGGGTCCCAGAACAGACCACTGAGGGACACGACTTGCCACTTCTGTCCAGCTTGAAAATTTACCATTAATGACAACTCTTTGTATTCTGTTTTTAAGCCAATGTTCTACCCAAGAACAAGCATTTTCATCTAGACCGATTTCCTTGAGTTTGAACACTAATCTATTGTGTGGAACTGTATCAAATGTGTTGGCAAAATCCAAATAGATCACATCCACTGCAATACACTGATCTATACTTCTACTTACTTCTTCGTAGAATGCGATCAAGTTAGTTTGACATGACCTGTGCTTCATAAAACCGGCTGATTTTTGCTGATAACCATGTTCTTCTCAAGGAATTCTTGAATATTATCCCTTAATTACCTTTCAAATATTTTCCCAGCCACAGAAGTTAAGCTCACAGGTTTATAATTTCCAGGCAAGGATTTTGAACCCTTTTTGAATATAGGAACCACATCTGCCTTCCTCCAATCCTCCGGAACACTTCCTGAAAGAAAAGAATCTTGAAAGATTAAAAACAGAGGTCCACTTATTTCTAAACTTAGTTCCTTAAGTACTCATGGATGGATACCGTCAGGCCCTGGAGCTTTGTTTATATTAACTTTCTTTAGTTGCTGCAGCACCTTGTATTGAGTTAACCAATTACAATTATTCTGCAAGTTTTTAGTAGCAATCATTTGCACATCTATTGCCATGGGTTCTTCCTTAATATATACGGCGGAGAAATAGTTATTTAAAATTCCTGCCTTTTCCTGGTCTTCATTAACTAACACCCGTATCAGTTTTTAGTGTACCTACACTTTCATTTTTGTTTTTTTTAGAATTTATGTACTTAAATGCTTTGGGGTTGGTTTTGCTCTCTTTAGTTATCATTTTGAAGTTTAGATAATCTAATTGCATTTTTGTACGCATTATTTGCCTCCTTATATCTTTTATAAGATGCTTCTGATTTGTCCGATTTAAATGCTTTAAATGCCCTTTTCTTATTTTTAATCTCTTGTTTTACTTCTCTACTAAGACACATTGGTTTTAATTTGTTTATTTTATATTTATTTCCCAATGGTACATACTGAGAAATGTACCTTTCTAATATTTGTTGGAAGATGAGCCATCTATCCTCAGTGGTTTTTTCACTAAAGAGTTTATGCTAGTCAATATATTGTAAAGCTGCCCTTAACTTACTGAAATTGGCTTTTTTAAAATTATATGTTTTAGTATACCCCATGTGCTTTTGTTTTTTTGCGTTTATTTCACAGTACACTATATTGTGATCACTATTTCCCAAGTGCTCACCTACTTGACTGTTGGTCAAAAGATCAACGTTGTTTGTTAAAACCAGGTCCAGACAAGCATCTATTCTAGTTGGTGCTTGTACAAGTTGTGACATGAAGGTGTCATTTAACAAGTTTAAAAACCTAATTCCCTTTGCTGAACTACTAGTCCCTCTGTCCCAATTTATGCCTGGGTAATTAAAATCTCCAATAATTAAAGTGTTACCCAGATTTGCAGCTTTTTTAAAAATACTTTACCTCAAACCCTGGGAAAATTTTACTATTGCCTTCTCCTCTCACAGACAAGCCACTTTTTGGGGAAAAGACACTCCCAAATGAGGGGAACATTTACTGCCCATGAGCCAGGGGGAGGCTCGCATTGGAACTCCCAAAAGTTGACCGGCCACTGCCTCTTTTCTCCTGGAACTATTTTGAGCAGCAGCCACGTGTGTGGTCATTCAAAACTTTACCCCGGTTGCGATTTGGCTATACTACATGGATTTGAGCACTATTTGGACAACATGGGCACTCATATCTGGGGTTAAAAATATGCAAACATATCAGTTCAAACATGGAGGCATCTATGTTGTTATGTACAAGGCTGCCATCAGAAATTTTAGGGCCCCTGACACAGCTCAATATCTGGGCCCCTGGAGCAAGCCCCGAGTCCGCCCACAGGGATGAAGTGTGTGTGTGTGTGTATAGTGGATGTAGAATGTGTGTCATGGATGCAGTGTGTATAGTGGATGTAGAATGTGTGTAGTGGATGTGGTATGTGTGTCATAGATGCAGTGTGTATAGTGGATGTAGAATGTGTGTAGTGGATGTGGTACGTGTGTCCTGGATGCAGTGTGTATAGTGGATATAGAATGTGAGTAGTGGATGTGGTATGTGTGTCATGGATGCAGTGTGTATTGTGGATGCAGATTGTACGTTTTGTGTAATGTATGTAATGTTTGTATGCATACATTAGATGCAGAGTGTGTGTGTCGTGAATGTAGGTGTATAGTGAATGCAGAGTGTATGTTTGTGTAGTGGATGTAGTGTGTGTACAGTGAATTCAGTGTGTGTGTTTTTGTAGTGGATGTAGTGTGTGTACAGTGAATGCAAAGTGTGTGTTTTTGTAGTGGATGTAGTGTATATAGTGCATGTAGTGTGTTTGTAATGAATATAGTGTGTTTGTAGTGAGTGCAAAGTGTGTATAGTGCATGTAGTGTGATTGTGGTGAATGCAAAATGTGCATAGTGAATGTAGTGTGTTTGCAGCGAGTGCAAAGTATGTATAGTGATTGTAGTGAATGCAAAATGTGTATATTGAATGTAGTGTGATTGTGGTGAATGCAGAGTATGTGTATAGCGAATGCAGTGTGATTGTGGTGAATGCAGAGTGTGTGTGTATATTGAATGCAGTGTTTGTAGTGAGTGCAAAGTGTGTTTAGTAAATGTAGTGTGTTTGGAGTGAGTGCAACGTGTGTATAGTGAATGTAGTGTGTGTGTGTGTAGTAAATGTAGTGTGTGCTTAATGAATGTAGTGTGTAGTGGGGAGGGGACTATTTTTTTTTTAAATTTATCAGTGTGTATTTAAATTTTATTCCCCCCTCCTTGTTTCTTACCTTGCCAGGGAGGGGGGAGATCGCATTCCCTGGTGGTCCAGTGGCATGGTGGAGGGAGCCAGCCACAGTACATTGCAGAGGGGGGCCGAGCAGCACACTGTCTTCCTTTCACGAGACCGGCCTGCGTGCTGTACGGAGTGTTGCCATGGGTAACCCAGACAGAGAGCAGCTGGAAAAGAGTGTGCTGCTGGGCCCCCCTCTGCAATGTACAGGTAGCAGGGGGCCCTCAGTGCACAGATATATAGCGAACATCGCTATATATATGTGCACATAAGGAATGTGGGGCTCGGACTGCCAGAGTAGTGCAGGCCCCCTAGGACCGCCGGGCCCATGACAACCGTTATGGTTGTCATGCCCTGATGGTGGCCCTGGTTATGTATTGTACCTCGAGTGCCTGGGAGATAATTAGTTTTAGCAAAAGCAAACTCACTTATCTCTCAGACACAGAGATGCCTGGGAGGCTTGCTGTTGTATTGAATAGAGACCCTATGCTGGGGTTCGTGTATTTAAACAGGCAGCAGCGGAGGTTCCACTCTGGGTATAGGAGCATCAATTCATATTCACTGAAGCTACTCTGGAGAGCTATGAACACTGAGGGAAAAGGAATCTCTGGTGGTGATTCTTTGGTGATCCGCCACATTGGGGTATTTTCTTTTCATATATTTATTTATTGCATTTTCATCTTTATAAAATGTACACATTTCAATTATTAGACAGTAATAACATTCAGAGGACTGTTGGAATCAGTTTACATAATTCATCTTAAATACTTTCAGTTACATACATCGACAACTACAAATACATACAAGCAGAACGGGTCACTGGCCAACTGGGAAATATTATTAGAAATAAGGAATGGTTAGTAACTAGAATTTGGAAAAGTGCGGCTAGGCAAAGGATTATTGTATGTTCTTATAGAACCATAATCTGAGCATATTGTTTAAGTTGTTTTTAAAAAGCAAAATTTCAGTTTTAAATCAAGGAGCCCAGCTAAGGTTGGCATCTTTTCTCATACCAGTCATTGTTCTCATAACATATACCATTTTCCATGGAATATTGGTATTTAAGTTGATTTAATATGTATGCCCAAAAAGGAATCTCTTGTTTTAACCAATATCTAGAAATTGCAACTTTAGCAGCCATGGTCAGTTGAATTAATAACTATCCTTTTTGAGGCACTAGACCCCACAGATTAAAATAAAACATAACAACTTGAGGGTTGCTCCAAACATCACAACCAACTAATACCGCTCGTTCTTTTAAGATCATGCTCCATAGGGTATTTAAGATGTATAATTTTTTAATGAAAGTTTTTAAACTATAAAAATTATGCTTACATATATAAAATACAAAGGGACACTCCACTGCCCAGACACAAAATAAAGTCACTATTTATTAGATATCCCCCAAATGAAAACATACATGCATTTAATTATGCATTTTTTTTAAATTGACTGTATATCTAAAAACAACTTGCAGGAGGTGCAGTTCTCTTGTCTGCTGCCTTTGCAACATTCTTCTTCTAATCCCACCCAGACTTTCTGTGGCTGGCAAATCACAAACTTCCCAAATGCAAGTCTTTGCAAGGCAGGTGCTCTGAGCAATTGCTGCTTCTTAAATTTAGCTCCACTGAGCTAGCCATACCAGGAAGTAAAATGACCTGTTGTCTGCTTGAAAGTCAATGGGGGTGTAACAAGGTTAGTTTATAAAAGTGTAAAATTATATTGAAATCTGCACTTTTTGCAAAATTAAAAATAGAACACACTCTTCACACAATGCTTTTTAGCAAGCAAAATTGCTTTAGGGAGTCCATTTATTTCGCTCAATTGAATAGCCACTATGGTGGGTGTGATTGGGTGACAAAAGTTTAATTTATTTATTCAGTTTAAGCAAAAATGAAGGACTAAATTCACATTGCAAATATGAGCTTTAATGGAGAACCATTGAGACTATATCTCATTATACTTTTTTTCCAGATATACAGCCTTGCTCCCTGCTGAGGCTTGAAATAATATTTGAGACTGTATTTAAGGCCAAGGTGGGCTCTTGTCTTCTCCCTGAATATTATAATATTCCCCACCAGGGATCTGTCCAGCCTTTTTTTTTTTTTTATGTTTCCCCCCACTGCCCATTCACTTGTTTTAGACACGTAGTATGGCAGATGAGGGCATAGGGAGGTGCTAAACCTACCTTATTGTAATGGGTGTATTGTAATAGTCTTTTTATGTATTCACTTTTTTGTATGGTGGCTGGCTACCAAGCGCTGGCCACTTGCCACATAATTAATCCTTGCTTTGCCGAGTGTTATTTGCCATTTACCCAATGGCAGCACTTATTATTATTGAAAATTAATGTTCGCTTACATAAAAACTTTAATATACATAGCACACATATTTATGCCCCCAACAGCCTCATTTACATACACTTGGGTGAATAGAGCACTATAGTACTTAGAAGGGTGGGGCCAGACAAAAGCAAATGCTGCTGGGAGATTGAGGAAGGAAAGGACAGCTAGTTTAAAGTGGTCTGGAAGTGTCCTTCGCACAATAGCCCAGCTGGGGAAACCATAGAACAAAAAAAAGGGGGGAGGGGGAAAGGCACAGACAATCAATACATTCAACATACCCTGCTCCGATACTGGGCACAGGGCAGGCCCGGACTGGCCATCGGGCACACCGGGCAAATGCCCGGTGGGCCGCGATGGCCGTGGCCGTGGGGCCGAGCCGGCAGGGGATCTCCCCGGCCGGCCCCTGCAGGGCCAGCGCTACCCGAGCGCCGGCCCTGCTATGTGCCTCCGTGGGCCGGTGGGGAGATCACAGATCTCCCTCACCGGCCCAGAGGCATGGAAATGCGGCCGCAGGCTGGGTGGGGGAGGGAGGGAGGAGAGAGGACCCGGCGGTGCTCTAACAAGCAGCTCCGCCGGTTCCTCTCGCGGGATTCTGAGCGTTGCCATGGCAACGCTCAGATCTCGCGAGAGTGAACTCTAGCCTGCAGGTTAGAGTTCACTCTCACCACTGGGCCACCAGGGAAGGATGGCAGAACGGATCTCCTCCCCCCCCCTCCCAGGATAAAGGTAAGAAGGGAGGGGGGGAAATAATAATAATTATTTTTTTTATTTTTTATTAGTAAAAAAAAATATTTAAATTTAAATAAAAAAATACATTCACTCACACACACAGCACCCAGACACAGCACCCCCCCAGACACAGCACCCCCCCAGACACAGCCCCCCAGACACAAAGCACCCCCAGACACAGCCCCCCAGCACACAAAGCACCCCCCAGACACAGCACACCCAGACACACAGCACCCCACAGACACACACAGCACCCCCCACACACACACACACACACAGCACACTCCCACACATATACAGCACACACATATATATATATATATAAAATAACCCTCAGTGAGTTAACAGACAAAGAAAATTAGAAACCTAGAATGTGACAGCAGATAAAAACACCCTCACACACTACGCCCCTCACACATACAATAAGTCCAAATATATATATATATATATATATATATACATATACATACATATATACACATATACACATATATACATATATACATACACACATACACACATACACACACACTACAGCACCCCTCACACTGCACCACTACACACATTACGCTCCAGATACACACTAGATCACTTACTCTATATGCACTCTTTATCCTCTATACACACACACACACACACACACACACTGGGTCCTTTACACAGTAGATCTCCTACACACACACACTACATTCCTTGTCAGCAAACACATACAACATTCTCTAAACACACCCTCTCTGCAACCCCTACACACACTATGTCACCTATACACACACACACTTCAGCCCGTATGCACACACTCGCTGCATCCCCTATAAAACTATGCCCCCTATACACACACTCTCTACAGCCCCTAGCCACACATATTACACCACAAACACAAATTAAATTGACCTATTTACACAATACCACACCACACTCTACACACACGCAATCCCACAAGCAGGCTCCAAACATATGCACCATGCACTTTCCTGGCCCATTTGTCCTCTGGTATCCCACTTGTGGAGACACCAGAGACAATTTAAAAGCAAACACAGCGCAAGCATGTTATTAAATTTGCTTGAGCTGTGCAGAATAAATTCAGGGCCTTTTTCTAATGCCAGAGCTCTTCAGCAGGGCTCTGGGCATTGAACCAACATGCTCACTTTGAGAGGGGGCGTGTTGTCATTAGTGATGACAAAACACACACTCTCTGGCACCGCCCCCTTCTTAGGGGGCCGCTCTGATTGAAAAATGCCCGGGCCTAATTTTTTTCCCAGTCCGGCCCTGGCACAGGGTGACCAAAACACAAGAGGAATCTGGAGACCCACACGTAGTATGTCTTCCATCCCCAGTGATGGTGACTACCGTCATATTGGCCTCTAGCACAGTTCATGCCGAAAAGAGTTCTATAGCTAATGTGGCTTTGACCGGTCAAATATCTGGAGCTTGTGTGGACTGAAAAGGGGGTGCTCCCCCTAGCTTTCAGGGACTGATTGTTCTTCGTAGTCTCTTGTACCTCCTCCCCAATTAGCTCTCTCCTGGCTGGTCAGGAAGTGGGGGAAAACTGAGATGGAGGTTGGCCAGGCAAAATGATTAGGCGTGGCCAGACCGGAGTTCAAGAGAATTGTGGATAGGTCTCACTACTGGGGAGAGGCGCTCTCAGGTGTTTAGCATGGACACATATGTGATGAAAGCCAGGGGTAGTGAAAAAGTATTTTGTAGGAAAATATGGGGAATAGAAACATGATTTGCCACGTGTGCATCTTGTTGGATGCATTCAGACCCCATTCAGTTTAAAATTGGTGCTTGGTGAATCTTCCAGATCCTATACTTTGTATAATAGTCACATGCGTGAGCATCAATTTTAACCCTGATTCCAAAGGCATCCAGGAGTTTGTTGCAGATTTGCTCAGGTTGATCAAATTCTGAACATACTTGGTTTTAGTAAATATTAGAATTGCCATTAAGGTTGGAATATGGTCATTATTAATGGAGTTTGTTGTTCACATTAGCTAAAGTATAACATTTTTGGGATTTCATATTTTATGAAAATAAAATGTGAAATTCACACAAGTGAATTCTGCTATGCTTTGGTCAATATGTAATAAATTCAGCCAAAGGTTAGGTTGATCGCTACCCACTATTGTTCATTCTTGGATGTGATGTTATGGATTCTGTAAAATTCTATTTAGAACTGCAGCTAAATTAATTTGTTAAAACGGGCTTATTCATGAAACATTGGTTTATCATTAAAAACAAATAGAAAAATTAAGAATAAAAAAAGTCCCAGTTACAACAATTATTGCAGAGTTAAATATATTGTGACATCTTTTTAACTTGCAGTACTTAGAAGACTATAAGATGGAAAAAAAAATGCAATGCCACCTATTCATGTGTATATAGTCAAATCTGGTTAAGAATTGTGCATATGATTCTGTATGACTAAACTTTTATTTAAGTTTATTCTACTTAAAACTAAATTGTTTTTTTTTTTTAAAGTATGCAGCACATTTTTGGTTACTACAAATTAAATTGAGCTGAACTAGAAATTGAAATGTACTAGAAATAAATGAAGAAAGTGATAGAGAAACATAACATTTTCTAAACTGTTTTAGGAACAGTTATAAAGGATGTGTATTCTTTTTCTTTTTTCTAGGAATATCCCGATAACAGTAATAGTTTCTCTGATTCTTATCACCATATGTTACCTTCTTGCAAATGTCTCCTATTACACCATCCTGACTGCAGATGAAATTTTGGCCTCTGAAGCTGTAGCCGTAGTGAGTATTAAAGGTTAAGTTAATCATTCAAAGAGCCATTCAGCTGAAATATAATGTTCATTACAGACATTTGTAAACAAGAAAACAAAAGCTTGATGGGATTTTACTGGTTGGAGGTAATTCTTTTTTAAGAGGCAATTGTCCAGCTTCTTAACCAAAACAAAATTTAGAATATGCGCAATATGTTTTTTTTTAGAATAATTATGGGATCTGGGATTCACGGATATATATTATGCTTAACTATTTAAAAAAAAAAAAAAAATATATATATATATAAAAAAATATAGAGAAACCATAAATCTAGGCTATGATCCAATTGACTACCAACACTTGCTTAATTTGATATCCCTACTTGACAAACAAGATACCCCTGAACCAAGAACTGATTTAAAAGTTAAAAGTTAAAAGTACATTCATCACTTCCCTGAGTGAATTTTCCCACAAATTAGTATGCAAAGAAATGGCCACTATGTACTGCCTCCCAAAAAATTAATAAAAAAAAAAAAAAAAAACTTATATAACATCCCTGGACATCCGATCCTCTCGGGAAAAGGGTCATTAATGGAAAATTGCAGCACTTTTGTGGACAAAATCTTACATCCCCTCATAGTAAAAACACCCTTGTTTATACAGGACACTGGATCAGCTATTGAGAAACTCACAGATAACTTGCACATCCATTTCCCACCTAGCAAGTCTGGACATAGTGTCCCTGTATTCCAATATTCCCCACGAGGTGGGCTTTAAAGCTTGTAATGCCTTAATAATGTAATCTAAACTATACAGTACTGAATTGAGTACTTTCATCATTAAGTTGTTGACCTTCATTCTCAAACACAACTATATTACATGGTTAACAGGAATATCGATCTACAAATCCATGGAACTTCCATGAGCATATGCTGTGCTCAGACTTAGGCCAATCTGTACCTGGCATGGTGGAAACAACGCTCAATTCATCATCAACCAATATTTGAGACGAACATCAAAACTTGGTATCGTTACGCAGATGATGTCATCTGCTTGTGGGA
>OW240914.1:226009571-226012180 GCA_933207985.1 Pelobates cultripes
AGGCGGTGAGGGAGCACTGATCCTCCTGTTCAGCTCCTTTGCGCTGCTTACTGATGCCGGAGCCGGAATGATGCGACTGCGGTATGTACGCCAGCACACACAAAATATATATATATATATATATATATATAATATATATATATATATATATATATATATATATATATATATATATATATATATATATATATATATATATTTGCGGTTATTTGTATTTTATATATAGATAGATATATATAGAATTTCATTCTAAGTGTATTTTGTTACAAATATATATATATATATATATATATATAGACATAGCAGAAATGACCGCACTCCAAGGACTTTATAGAGATTTTCAAATAAAATTTAGCTTTTATTCAATCCATTTAAAAAGTCAACGTTTCAGCTCCCACATGGAGCTTTCATCAGGACAAAACATAATTTACAAGTGCAGACACAAAGAAATATATACCCCCAATCCCTCAAAATAATTTACCTTAATTGTGTACTCACCTAGCCATGAGACAGCTTGCCCTGCATTAGAGAGTAATGCAACTCTGAGTGTGGTGGCCATGTGTGCAAGGCCCAGAAAAGGGGCGGGGCTACAGGTTACTAAGTAACAATCCAACTGGACTGGTTGCTTTCCACTTTGTGTCCTAGTAGCTAAAATCATGATTGAGCTCAGGGTAAAGTAGGAGTGGATACAGAGTCTAGAATGTTTCAAAAATGAATCTGACTGTCTTCATATATTTAAACAGTATAACAGGCTGGAAGGGCCATCAGGAATCCAAAATCTGTTATCATACTGGAAATTCACTCTTTGAGTGCTGGAGCAATTCATCCAATGCAGCACTGAAAGGATGTATCTGTTCCTGTGTAACTGAGGAAAGAGCTGAACTATAAGTCTATTCTTAAACTTGTAGCAAATAGGGTGGGCATATCTCATGGTTCGGATCTAAAAAACACATTTAATATAGACATACATGATTTTAAAAATAAAAATAAAAACAACAGCTCAATGCAGGAGGTGTTACCATGTTAATACATTGATTATGCATAGGGTACTAAAGTTTAATAAATAATATGGACAGACAAAATGACCAGTGTTGAATTGCATAGTGTCCCCTGCATAGTTATTTATGATTATATACAAGATGTGACATGAGTAGTGTAATCTCTTAGGTACATAGCACACAGCATTGGAGTATGGTGGTCTAGTAGGGTATTTAACCCCTATATGATTAGTATGTGTGGCCAAACTATGTGTAATAGCCTAATTACCATGCATGGAATAAGCAATGGAATGATATGCAATGTATGCAGGGGGAGCATAAATCAAATTATAGCAACAAGACAATTTATACACATTGCTGTATAAACAAATATGTTTAGGATTATTGGATGAGATTAAACAGTGTATTTAACTCCTACAGGGAAACAAAAAAATGTACTATAGAAACATAGATAATGTGTACTTCTCGTTCAAGCCTCTGGGATATACTGTGTCCAAAGTTTTTATCCAGAACGTTTTACGTTGTAGAAGAAGTTTACTTCGATCACCCCCACGTCTGAGGGGGGGTATATGGTCTATAGCCATAAATTTCAGGGTGGGTAACGTGTGGCCATGGGCCAAAAAGTGTTTTGCTACAGGGAGTTCAGCCTTATTGTCCCTATAGGCAATGCGAATGTTGGATCTGTGGTTGCGGATCCGTTCCCTCAGTGGGAGGTCAGTTTTGCCCACATAGGAGAGGCCACACGGACACTGGAGTTTATAGATGACAAAATCCGAAGTGTAGGTCAACCTATGCCTAATTTGGTACTTCCGCCCAGTGTGTGGATGCTGGAAGAATTTTCCAGGTATCATGTGGCTGCAGGTGACACAGCCCAGACAGCGATAGCAACCAAGGCTCTGTGCTGTTTGTTGTTTGGTGTAGCAGTGTACTGGGTCCGTCTTTACCAGGAGGTCACGTAGGTTTTTTCCCCGTTTATAGCACAACATGGGTGGATTCTGAAAGATTTTTGGTAGTGTTGGATCTTCTGATAGTAAACGCCAGTTGGAGTGCAAGGTGTTCTTGAGGCTGTGGGATGCCGTATTGTAGGTGGTCGGAAAGACTAGTCGTGGTGTATCATCTTTTTTCTCTCTCATAGGCTGTTGGCTCTTATCAAGTGCTTTCTGAAGAGTAGCATCCTTGTAGCCTCTCTGTTTAAACCTATTCCATGTTTCTTTAGTTTGTAAGCATGCTCTCATGGGATCTGAGTTATTCCTTTTAACCCTTAGGAACTGGGAGAGTGGTAAGGATTCTTTCAAGTGTCGTGGGTGAAAGCTGTCAGCTTGGAGTAGGGTGTTACGATCCGTTGTCTTGGTGAATAAAGTATACCCAAGCTTCATCTCTTTTTTAAAGATATGGACATCCAAAAAATTCACTGCATCCTGGCTCACTGTCATCGTTAATTTGACCGGTGTGGGTGCCCTGTTGATGGCCTCTATCATCTCCAAAATGGACTGGTGATCTCCCTTCCATATAAGGAACACGTCATCAATGAAGCGCCTATAGAATAAAATATTTGCTTCATACGGTTGTAGAATGTGGAGGGTCTCAAATATATACATAAAGCTGTTGGCA
>OW240914.1:226012555-226039801 GCA_933207985.1 Pelobates cultripes
GCCCGTTGGGGCAGCAAAGGAACCTCTATGAGTCCGTGGGGGACCTCGATTTCCACGGCCGGGCGGACGGCTCCTATACCTCCCGGCCCTGTTGAAAACATTTGGGCCAAAACCTTGTTTTAAGTTGGATTGAGCCTTATCTAGGGCGGTGAAGGTACGCACAAATGAGCCCAGATCTTTAACGAAAGACTCACCAAAGAGCATGAACCTTGGCGGCAGCGCCCGGTTCCTTCACCTCAAGGTTTACCAGTTTAGGCTCGATTTTTAGCAAGATCGCCTTGCGGCGTTCGGCTGACATAGCCGTGTTAGCATTGCCGAGTAGGCAAATCAATCTCTGGACCCAACCTATTGCTACATCAAAATCAAGGGGGGTATCCCCTGTTTTAGCCCATAAAGCTTAGCCATGGGAGCTAGCGTGTCCAAAATCTTGTCCTGGCAATTATGGAGCAAAAACTCCAAACCCTTTCTGGGTTTCCAGTCCGTTTTTGCCAGGAACTGTGAGATCTGAGGGTCAACCTCTGGCGTCTTACACGCCGCGTCAGGCACTGAGGGCCTTGGGCATTCGGCCTGTAACTTACTGCGCCCCTCCTTGGATAAGGGGGTACGCATACGAAGCGCTAGGTAGTTAGCTATATGCTCGGGCTGGTCCCATTCCACCGAGCGAGGGTGACGAAGGTCATCAGGAATCGAACAGGGGGTAACCCTGCGGATCGCATATGCCTTGTTCCTCACTCGGAGGCGTCGGAGTCCCCTTACTCATAAGAGGCGTAGTCGGGGGTGTCCGAACCTGTCTCCCCACTTGGATCGGAGTCTGACCCTTCCTTGCTATGGGCACGCGCCCTTTTCCACTTTCTGGCCGATTCTGCGCGGTAACACGCCATCTTGGACGGACAGAGGCACGTCAGTCAGGGCAGGTACTACCGGTGTCATATCGGGGGAGACATGTTTAGTTTTGGCATATGCCTTGCGGCTGACCTGAGCTTGCAGCACAGGCAGAGGGCTTGCCAACATAGGAGAAACCAGGGGCTGAGTCAAGGCCTGTTGAATAGTGTGAGACATTGATGATGAGACTGTCCCCATGGCAGAGGCCAGGGCCCTCTGCGTAGTAGAATCAATAAGGGCCTGGAACTCTTGAGAGGGGGTGAGTCCGCCTTCACCTGAGATAGGGGCCTGAAAGGCTTCCATGGTGGGGAAACTGGATCATCACCCTTAGCCTACATGATAGACAGGAGGGCAAATAAGCTTGTGGGTAAAAAAGGGGTATGTCCCGTTAAATATATGCAGAAAAAAAATTAAACCACAAGAAAATAATATGGGAGCCAGGGACACCAGTCTCAGAATATAAGTGATATAACAGGAAGATGATGTAACAACCTAAACCACACTACAGGGGTTGAGTAACCCACAAAGCAAATACCTGTAGAAAAAACAAGGGGAAAGGGGAGCCGACCGCCGGATCCGCCAGCAGCCACGTGTATGAGAGAAGATGGCCGCCGCATGCAGAGCACGCCGCGGCACTAAGCTCCTCCCCCGCCAATGGCCGGGGAGCTCGTGGAAACACACGCGGCCGGAGGCAACCACCCTCGAAACCGAGGGGGAGGTTGAGCGGGTCGGAGTCGCACGTGGCCCCGAGGGAAGGAGGGAAGGCGGTCAGGGAGCACTGCAACTCCAGGGAAAAAAAGCTTCCCCAGTGATCCGCGGCCCCTGTCTGTGCTCACAAAAGGTACAGCACAGGCAGGGAGCCCGAGAAAAGCAGGGGAAGAACCTGAAACACCCAAAAGGGGTGTCAAAAGCATCAACACAAATACAGAAAAATCACATAGAGCGCATAAAGCAGCATCCAATAGATAATACAGTAAAATAATCAGTATATAAACCCATAAAACAATTCAAGAGCAAAATATACAGGAATGAAATTTAATACTTAGCTGGTCTGAGGACAGCAGCAAAGAAAGAGGAAGTGGAAGTACTAAGCAAGACATTTATGGACTGTTCCTACTAAGCTGATTGGTTGCCCTGTTACTAGGCAGATCTGGTTGTACCTGTTATTCTATTTCATATCTAAATTTTTTTCTCTTTCAGTTTTATATTTCTCTTTGCTGCTGAGGAATAAAGTAAGAAAGAGATAGCATAATAGGAGCCTCCGTGTCATTAATAAAATTCAGATATATGCCAAGTACAATTTGAAACCCATCACCTCAATGAAGTATCAGCAAAATAGAAACAAAGTACATTTCACTCAACAGCATTTTCATTTGCAAAGAAGATATCCTAGCATTTGTGTATGCCGATTATGTAATTATGTGCCGTCCGAGACACTTCGTATGGATGGCCCTGATATGTTCACAGAATTTCTCTGGGGATAACAGAGGTTCATATTAGTGCAAGGAATTCTACAAGCGCCAGATCCACCCTTATGTCATGAGTCCAACCTATTCAATTTTAACTACCATTCCATGCAAGTTGTGCAAGGAATGGTAAATGCTGGATGGGCAATGTAACAGTATCCTGAGGACACATAAATAAGAAGTAGCAAAAATAAGTTTTGTCCAGTGCATTGAGAAATAAGAGGAAAGTTTGGAACTATTTTTAAATGTACTAATCTGCTTTGGAAAATCCAGCCTATAACCCTTTCAGTGCCAATGAGATGAACATACCATTAAAAGTGTGATACCAACTCCAGTCATTTTTCTACTATGTTCCTACATTTTATCACATATAGGTCAGTAGAAAGAAGAAATGTAAAGGCTTCTAAGCAAATCCATTATGAACGGAAATGGAACAAGCATTTCCAGGGTTAAAGGAGATTAAATATCCCTAATTACTAAAGAGTACAGCCTGGTCTAAATTTAGATTCACAGTATTCCCTTAAGTATGAATAAGATATGAGGTTAGCAAGTTGTTACTTATATGTAGGCCAGGACTTATCACCATGTTTAAGAGACACATACTTCAGAACCAGTATTATTTGTTAATTTGGTTTTATAAGACTGGTAAGGTAGTTCTATTGGCTAACTCAAAATTTGTTATACTTTAGGGGTTGCATTTCTACCCCTCCAGGAATAACTCAGCCTTTTATCATTCAGTGACAAAAAAAAGGCATAATTCTGATGGATGATAATATTCACCACCTACTTCTGCCATATTGGGTAACCACTTCACGACCGGATATTTTAGTGGTGACAACACATTCTTTGACCATATATATCTATCACTTTTGAGGCTCCTTAAAAACCTCACTGCCTTGGAAACCTCAACAAACCGATATGCACACATATATATACCCATTACACATTCCCACAGAATCCTACTTGCGCACACACACAAATATATGCATTCCAGGGGGTGGAGCCATGACTGCCGAGCCAAGAGGATGCTTGCTGAGCAGGCTCCCGACAATTAGACTTATCTTCTCGGTAAATCTAATCCTCTACCAACAAATAACCCGAACCCGAAGAGCCGAAACTTGAAAGGCTTAGTGATTGGAAAACGGAGGTGCAGATTCACGGCCTACTAACACCTGGGCCGGGGTGAGGCGGTCGCTCTCTCCGCTCTGTAGTTCTTCGTGGAGACTCATCTCACTCCTACCACCTTTCCTCCGGTCCAGCGGGGTTATCTCAGTCCTCACTGGGCCCCTAAGCATAACTTATCGTCCCACGCAGGACTGATCTTACCAGCTGAGGAGGCGTACCAGTTTTAATCAAAATGGCCAAGGTACATATGCATGGGCTTTGGAGCCTGACTGAGCAAGACCATGCCAGCCACATCTTGCTAGGGTTGGATGCAATATTTGCCTGCTTCTGGACCCAACTGGAGGAGCGGTTGGCAGCACCATACCTACTATCGCACAGGAGAGACCTGAGGAGCTGGGAACCAAGGACATAAAAATACCTTGCTGGCTCCAGCCTCCGTACTCAACCGCCCTCCAGGGCTGAAGGCCAAACAGGTCCAGCCCTCACTACACCATCCATCTAAGTGGAGGACCGCTCAAACCGTCGGGTCCCGACAAATTCCCAGCAAGTGATCAAGGCTCGACTATCAGCAACATCACCTTACCACCCTAGAGGGGAACACTGGAGAATGAGGTAGAGGGGGACTCCTCCGCGTGCAGCCACGTACATGCCTGTGCCGACTAACACCGGCCTGCCTCAACTGAAGACCGTCATGGTTAATACCTTATTGCATTAACCACATAGGCTGAAGTATGTTTGCCATCCGCTGCGACAGATCTCCAGGTTCTTTGGCCCTCTCCCGACAAGGAAGGCCTCGGACTCGCCGAGTAACTGAGCCAGTGGCTCAGAGATGCCAGTCTCTGCTCAGCTCTAGTGCTGCATCATGGCCCTACTTCGCTGCCACCTGTAACCTATAACTAATAATGTCTACCAGTCTGATACACTTTTCATGCTTTGAGTAATACTAAGAGACTAGACATTTAACTTTTACATACTGTAACGGTAGTATAAGGTATCACCGTCAAACATTCCCTTCTTCCATAAAAGAACGTCACCCAATATTCCACAAGTAGAAATATCCCTGGAATCGCCGAATAATCCACACATGAGCCAAAGCTTAATGCTGGAACAAGACTTTACTGGAAGTAACAACAGGTATTCAAGCTACAGTTTCTTTTATGCCCTGCTCCCATGCAGGGGAGGGACACACACGTTATCTACAGTAGCCAATAAAACAGAGGTTACAGCCCACACAAAATCCTCCCCTCTGCCTGTGATTCAATTATCTTATACAATAGAAGATCAATTATCACAGGTAGGAAAAATACAGTTTTTTCAGCATATTCATAACTTCTAAAATATACATCACATTTACAATCAATCCATTCAGGGAAACAACATATCAAAAAATGGCATTAATCAGACCAGGGGTTCAGAAGTTAGTAAAGTATTTTTTGGGGCATGGCTGGCAGCATGGCTATCTGGCCCAAACCGGTTTTACAGAGCCCTCTATCCTGGAGACAATGGGGAAAATAATCCAATTATCCAGGGATAGAGGCAGACTCCACTGAGCACATGTTCCCAGTAAAACACAAAAGGATACAAAAATACATAACTCCTATCATACTGAATTGAACGGGCCAAATCTCCCAGGGTCCATAGTCACAGGGCAAGAGGCGGGCAAGCAGTCCTCTCCAGGCACAAGTGGCGAAGGGCACTTCATCACAGTAATAAATCCATGAATAAAGTAGCATGGAGGGAAAGTACCGAATGAATGGAGGGGGATTCTTCACACATACTATATTACAAAAATTGCAGCTACTCTGAATGCTATGTCACTGTTCTGTAAAAGCAGTTTAACTATAGGTACAATTGCGGAGATGGCTTATCAAGCTTGTTATCGCTTGCACAACTTACATTTTATTTACTAAAAATCTCTAATCTCTCTAGGAATATATTTTATGATACGACTGCACTTGATGTAATATTCCTTTATTCTGTATTGTGTTGTATTTTTACTGCCTCAGTAAAAGAAAGATTGACATTAGAAAATATATGCATTTCACACATTCCCATGGGTACACACATAACTCAATACACACTGTCCGGCACATTCACACAAAGACATAGTACTAAACACACACAGCTACACATATACATTGAAGGAAGGCAGATGTGGTTCCTGCATTCAAAAAGGGTTCAGCACACTTGTTGACCCACATGTTTGGTGGGCACAAGAGAGGAAAAAAAACTGCAGAAATACTAACCAAAAATCTGGAAGCAGAAAGCGATTGGGGCTAACCTAAAGTCATCTAATACTCTGTAAAAGTGATGCTACATAATTGCTCGAACCGGTAATCTTACTTTCTGTACCTACTAGGACACAAGAAGAATAAGAGAATTGAGCAGCTTCTGCTAAAGCCATAATGTCATTCCATTGTGTTTCATGCAGTACGAAAATAAAGAATAAAAAAAAAAAAAAAAAAGGGTTCAGAATTTTTGTTTGGAAATTATAGATCTGTGAGCTTAACTTGGCTGGGAAAATATTTGAAGGGTTCTAAAAGGATAATTTTCAGGAATTCATTGGGAAGAACGTTTATTGCTATTAGCAATAAGCAGCACAGTTTTATGAAACACAGGTCATGTCAAACAAACCTAATTGCATTCTATAAAGAAGTAGCTAGAAGTATAGATCAGGGTGTTGCAGTGGTTGTTATCTACTTGGATTTTGATACTGTTCTTCATAACAGGTTTGTGTTTAAACTAAAAAAAAAAATGGTCTAGATGAAAATTCTTGTTCTTAGGTAGAACACTGGCTTAAAACACAGTACAGAGAGTTGTCATTAATGATACCTTTTTAAGCTGAACAAAAGTGGTAAGTGGTGTACCTCAGGGTTCTGGTCTGGGACTGCTACTATTTAATATATTTATTTGGAAATGATCTTTTAGTAGGCATTAATAGTCATGTTTCTGTGATTGCAGATGATACAAAACTGTGAAGTAATACAATGTGAGCAGGATATTGATTTGCTGCAGAGTGATTTAGATACATTGGGGAAGTGGGTGATTGAGCTATCAAATGGCAAATTAAATTTAATGTAGAAAAATGCAGTTGTGAACCTCGGGGTCAAGAATGCACAAGCAACTTACACCCTAAATGGTAGTGAAGTAGGGATAACAACATACGAGAAGAATTTGGGAATTGTTATAGACAACAAGCTGGGCAATATCTGCAATGTCAATAGGCAGGTGCTAGGCAATATGTGCAATGTCAATAGGCAGGTGCTAAGGCCAGTAAGATATGGTCGTGTATTAATAGGGGCTTTAATTCTAGGGATTAAAACATTTTGTCTCTTTATAAATCACTTGTAAGATCTTACCTTGAATATGCAGTGCCTCAGAGGGCATATGATAGCATTATACAAATACAGGGAGTGCAGAATTATTAGGCAAGTTGTATTTTTGAGGATTAATTTTATTATTGAACAACAACCATGTTCTCAATGAACCAAAAAAACTCATTAATATCAAAGCTGAATATTTTTGGAAGTAGTTTTTAGTTTGTTTTTAGTTTTAGCTATGTTAGGGGGATATCTGTGTGTGCAGGTGACTACTACTGTGCATAATTATTAGGCAACTTAACAAAAAACAAATATATACCCATTTCAATTATTTATTATAACCAGTGAAACCAATATAACATCTCAACATTCACAAATATACATTTCTGACATTTAAAAACAAAACAAAAACAAATCAGTGACCAATATAGCCACCTTTCTTTGCAAGGACACTCAAAAGCCTGCCATCCATGGATTCTGTCAGTGTTTTGATCTGTTCACCATCAACATTGCGTGCAGCAGCAACCACAGCCTCCAGACACTGTTCAGAGAGGTGTACTGTTTTCCCTCCTTGTAAATCTCACATTTGATGATGGACCACAGGTTCTCAATGGGGTTCAGATCAGGTGAACAAGGAGGCCATGTCATTAGATTTTCTTCTTTTATACCCTTTCTTGCCAGCCACGCTGTGGAGTACTTGGACTCGTGTGATGGAGCATTGTCCTGCATGAAAATCATGTTTTTCTTGAAGGATGCAGACTTCTTCCTGTACCACTGCTTTAAGAAGGTGTCTTCCAGGAACTGGCAGTAGGACTGGGAGTTGAGCTTGACTCCATCCTCAACCCGAAAAGGCCCCACAAGCTCATTCTCCTTTGATACAGGCTCAAACCAGTGCTCCACTTCCAATTGGCTGCCTGAGTCGGACTGGAGCTCTTTACCAATCCAGCCACAGGTTCATCCATCTGGCCCATCAAGACCTACTCTTTACTTCATCGTCCATAAAACCTGAAAATCAGTCTTGAGATTTCTGGCCCAGTTCACGTTTCAGCTTGTGTGTCTTGTTCAGTGGTGGTCGCTCTTTCAGCCTTTCTTGCCTTACAGCGCCTTCTGAGTATTGCAATACCTTACTGGGCACTCCAGTGATGTTGCAGCTCTGAAATATGGCCAAACTGGTGGCAAGTGGCATCGTGGCAGCTGCACGCTTGACTTTTCTCAGTTCCATGGGCAGTTATTTTGCGCCTTGGTTTTTCCACACGCTTCTTGCGACCCTGTTGACTATTTTGAATGAAACGCTTGATTGTTCGATGATCACGCTTCAGAAGCTTTGCAATTTTAAGAGTGCTGCATCCCTCTGCAAGATATCTCACTATTTTTGACTTTTCTGAGCCTGTCAAGTCCTTCTTTTGACCCATTTTGCCAAAGGAAAGGAAGTTGCCTAATAATTATGCACACCTGATATAGGGTGTTGATGTCATTAGACCACACCCCTTCTCATTACAGAGATGCACATCACCTAATATGCTTAATTGGTAGTAGGCTTTCGAGCCTATACAGCTTGGAGTAAGACAACATGCATAAAGAGGATGATGTGGTCAAAATACTAATTTGCCTAATAATTCTGCAGTGTGTGTGTGTGTGTGTGTGTGTGTGTGTGTGTGTGTGTGTGTGTGTGTGTGTGTGTGTGTGTGTGTGTGTGTGTGTGTGTGTGTGTGTGTGTGTATATATATATATATATATATATATATATATATATATATATATATATATATATATATATATATATATATATATATATATAGATAGATAGATATAGATATATATATATATATATATATATATATATATATATATATATATTCAATACAAACCATTGTCTGGTAATCTATTCATAAACAGAACTATACATTGGAGACACAGTGACGCATTTAGACTGAAAGAAAGGAGATTTGAGTCTAAGGCATATACATTTTTTTTTTTTTACCACCATAAATCTAATAAGGATATGGAATTCTCTGCCTGAAGATGTAGTTTTATCAAAGTCAATACAGATTATTTAACAGCAATTGGATAAGTACTTCGTAAAACATAATATTCAGGGACATCATTTTGAATTAGTGGGGCTTCTTCATCCAAGGAAATATCGGACTGCCATTCTGGGGTCAAGAAGGATTTTTTTCAAACTGGTTTTTTTTTGTCTTCTTTTGGATTAACAGCAAAAACAGATGTGAGAGAGGCTGTACTTGATGGATACATTTCTCCTTTCAGCTATTTAACAATGCTACACACACATTGTGTGTACATTGTCTGCGTATGTAGCTGGCAGTATGTTTTGCGCACACCTACACACACCATCCACTACTACATATAGAACACTAGTACACACATGTAAGGCTAAACACTACCCAAATACAGACATCTCAACTTGCAAAACTAATTTCAGGGAGGTGGCTGCAGCCCTCCCTCCTACACACACACACACACACACACACACACACACACACACACACACACACACTACAACTATTTATACACACTCAGTAAGAGTCAATGGCACATACATCCAAACACAGATGCCCAAACAGGCACATACACACAGATACCCACACTGGCACATACATCCAAACACAGATGCATACTGACACAGATGTCCACACTGGCACATACACACAGATACACGCACTGGAACATACACACAAACACTTGGCTGAGGCGGATGGGAGTGGGCATGTAGCTGCTCACTCTAGCCTCTCTGTGCTGCTCCGCGGCTGTCTCTTTAGTTGGGAAGAAGTTGGGTATTTTAATTAAGTAGTGGAAATAGACACATCCATGAATATATAGTTGAAATACCAAAACCTGTAAAGAACAAGCATCTAGGATGCCATAATCCATTAGGCAATCCCTACTGGGATACATTTATTTCTGATTTTATCCTAACCTGCCAGAAGGACCAAGCCTCAATGTTGGGCAAGCTTGAATATTCATTCCAAATTAGACAGCCTGAGCTCTAATATCCACCATATTGGAGACACACTGTTCATACATGGCCTCCTTACCATACTCTCTGGATGACGTGGACAACTGGGGGCGTAGGAACAATCTATGGATTCGAGGCCTACCTGAAAATAGACAGGAGGACCTACCACTCATTCTCAAAGAGTTTTTTCTTCACTACTACTCAGTCAAATAAGATATTCTACACTCCCTACGCTCCACCACTTCTCCACTACTATTTCATGGGCATCAGATCCAAATCTACCCTGATTTATCCTGGCTTACTCCTCAAGCACTGATGGCCCTCAGGTCCATTACCAACCAGCTATGTAACAAGAATGTAAAAAACTGTTTGGGCTTCCCCTTTTCCTTAATAGTATCTCATAAAGGCTCTACCCACTCTATATTGTCCCATACGTTTCCTTCAGGCACTTGACCTACCGTACACACACATCGTGGACTGGCAGGCACCCTATACAGCAAACTCACCCCTTTAACTGCTGCAGCATCAGAAATAGAGAACACCATTGAAGTAGAGAACCGATCATGCAGAAAACCTCCAACCCGGAGCGTCCTGAATAACCTTACACCTAAAAATGGCTAACACAATACCTGAGACTTTGGTGATGATCTTGGTTTCCCTCATATTTTTATTTTCATCGTTATTTTTAAACTTTTCTTTAGCCACTCTCTTCCCTTAGACTGCCCTCCTAATTACATCCTCATCATTACTCTTTCCCATTCACCGGAGATGTTACAAAAATTTTACAGTCTGAATTAGGCATTCTCCAGGCCTTAAAAAAAGCAGACTATGCATTTTTATTGCCATTGACCACTTCTTCAACTAGGAACCCATGGTGGTACACGATATACTCAATCATTTGGCACCAAATTCACCTGTGGACCATAACTAAAGCTTCTACATCAAGGTAGTCATAAAACAAGAAGAAGGTTGTACCTGAACTCCATCCCAGAATAACTTTGTTCCTATATATTAAGTACCTTAATATGTCTTCACCATATGTCTTAACACTCTCAAACCACTGTAAACCAATTGTATACCCAGAGCTGTTTGTACACTAGATTGCACCAACTATCCTTACAGCCTATGTGCCAGATGTTAGATAGTTCATCTCCTTATTCCTTAAAGGACCACTCTAGGCACACAGACCACTTCAGCCTAATGAAGTGGTCTGGGTGCCTGGTCCAGCTAGGATTAACCCTTTTTTTTATTTTTTTATAAACATAGCAGTTTCAGAGAAACTGCTGTGTTTATAAATGGGTTTATCCAGCCTCCAAATCTTCTAGTAGCTGTCTCATTGACAGCCGCTAGAGGCGCTTGCGTGATTCTCACTGTGAAAATCACAGTGAGAACACGCAAGCGTCCATAGGAAAGCATTGTAAATGCTTTCCTATGAGACCGGCTGAATGCGCGCACGCATTCAGCCGAAAGGGAGGATCGGAGGCCGAGAGGAGGATGAGAGCTCCCCGCCCGGCGCTGGAAAAAATAAGTTTTAGCCCTTTCCTCTCCCCAGAGCCGCGCCGGAGGGGGTCCCTGACAGTGGGGGCACCCTCAGGGCACTAAAGTGCCAGGAAAACGAGTATGTTTTCCTGGCACTATAGTGGTCCTTTAAGACAGTAATAGGAACTTACCCGACAGCCGACATTCCTTAAACTCCTCTTGATACACATACTTTATGAGAGGAATAAATAAAAATAATAAAGTACTCAACACATAAGAAATATTCTACCTCCAGTAGACCATGGTCTGCACCAAACATAGGATGCCTATAGACGCTTGCATACACCTCACCAACATCATACTAACACCTACCTGTCAGCTCATGTCCATCCCCTACTATCATGTGCTTACATTCACTACTACCTACTACCTTCCCCCCCCCTCCCCCTCTCACACCCTCCTTTCCCCCTCCCCAGTCGTAAATACCTTCATTGACTGTTCTATCTCTATTCCTCAGGCCTCACTTCACAATCAACTCAGTGAAGACTGCATTTTTTCTCCCCACTTCCCACCCACGCTCCCCTTAAATATATAGCATACTCCTCCAGCTGTTCGAGATTCTCACCCAATTACCTGTTCATTCCCCTAACATCTTACCAATAGCTGCTTCTCTGTTAACTCTTTCAGCCATCACCTCCAAACTTCCCCTGCTACCTTTTGTCTCAAATCCCCCTGGTATCCTTTAGATTGGAAGCTCAAGTGCCATGTATCTAAGCACTTTGTATAAAAGAGCTCCAATGGCTAGATATCAGCTTACGGGCAGGGCTCTCTTACCTCTTGTATTTGTTTGTGTATATTGTACGTTTCTCAACTAATTGTACAGCGCTGCGGAATCTGTGTGCGCTTTATAAATTGCAATAATAATAATAATAATACCTTCTCCTCACACAATAATTCTCTCTCTCTTCTATCGAATATGCTGCTTTGCGCTTTCTCCCTTCACTGCCCCATCCTCCTCTCTTTGCTAATCTACCCCCAACCCATGTTCCCCAACATATTCAACTCTACGCACTACCCTCCCACACTACACCAAGCAGCCAATCTACGGATTGACTATAATCATACATGCTATACTAACTAGAATACACACCTACATAGCAATGTCAACCTAAAACAGACATTTCCCCGCAGACTCAGGATAGTCTTACGGATTAACGACAGACCTTTAAGCTTCCATTCTAAACTGGAATGTTTGTTACAAAATCCCTTCAGATTATTCTTGAATTTGTACATAGTTATTGTTATGATGCTATAGATAACATTGTGATGTACCTTGACATGTTTTTGTTTACTCATCGCTGTCCTAGCTGGAAAGGTCGCAACCCTCTCACATATCTTCAAAGCCCTGATCATAGCAACCTTACACATAGTCTTTCTTAACACGAGAGGTTTAAGTACCACATGGCATTATCTGAATTCTATTGATAAGGCGCAGGCAATATTGTCCAAGAAACCCACTTTCACAAAAATACAGCACCAAACTTCAAGAATAGACCCTACCCTCAAAAATACTTCAGCAACTACTGTATATCTAAAACCTGTTGTGTGACGATTCTTTTTTAAATCAGCCTCCCCTTTACATATAAAGACAATACCAGATGATAATGGCAGATATCTGTTTGTAAAGAGCCTCATTGGTAACGCTATGATGACCTTTGCAAAACTCTAGCTTCCCAACAAAAAGCAGTGCTATGGGCTCCGTAGAATCCTTTGCAAACTAGTACACTTCACAGAAAGCCTACTAATCTTAGGAGGGGATTTTAACAGAACACTAGACAGCAACCTAGATACATCCTAGATACATCCTCCACTACACATACCAAGCCACCACACACAAACAAATGCAATCCCTACTAGATACAGCCCAATTATATGATGGATGGTGAATCTTGCACCCTAGAAGTAGGGATTACTTATTTTACTCGGTCGGTTAATACAAGAAGATCGATCTATTCTTCCTCCCCCACCGATTCCTATACTTGCTCACCTCATGCTCCTATGGTAAAATAATTTTGTCACACCTGTCTCTTGCCGTTGCAATCCCATCCCTTCACTTCTCAAACACGCAATGCAAACTAAACGACACCCTACAGAACAATCCAGAAATGGTGTCCCAAATTAAGGCTGCCCTTGACCAATACTTCTCTCAATACATATCCGGACCCGCCATACCTAACTATAGTTGGGGGGCGCACAAATATGCCATCAGGGGAACCGTAATAAAAATAGCCTTAATCCACAAACATGGAAGGGAGGTGAAAACCAACCAACTTTTAAAAGACATTAAAATCCTAGAAGATAAATAGAAAAAAGACTCATACCGGACTACACACAAACAGATGACAAAAAAAAAAAGGTCCAAACTCAATATTCTCATGGGACTTCAAACCAAAGAAAGTTCTCTTAACTATAAAGCATATTGTAACGGATCACCTGGAACCCCGACTGAGTAACTCCGTTGAAGGATGCTCCTAGCACTTCCTGAGGACTCCAAGCACTGCAGCAGACACCTAAACCACCGAACCGTAGGAGCATGTGAATGCTCTCAAGCATATGAATGTTGTATACAGCCGAATAGGAAAAACCATGCGAATAGGTTTACACTCCTAGCAGTCAAACTGGAACAGCATACATTAAATCCTCCCCCAATAATGAGACGACACTTCACTTTGAGGGTTAAGCAGGAACTGACTGGACTGGCACATACAGCCTCTTTTATTCCCAATCCACAAACTTAGTACTGCCCACAGGGTTTTACAGAACAACCAATAACACGTACAATACACTCAGACTCTCCCACACAAAATCCTCCCCTCTGCCTGTGATACAATTACCTTACACAATGGGTAATCTAATTATCACAGACAGAGAAATACAGTTTCATAAAACACATCACTGGGACCCCAAAACATGCAATAAAAGTATATCCTTGGAACCGGGGGATCTGGGTGAACCACATATCCAAAATTCACCCAGATCCATTCAGTACTTTGGAAGATACAGTTTAATGCAGATTCTGCAGAACATATACAGGCTAAATGAAAAAACAATCACTGTATAATGTGTCCCCTGCTGTATAGTCCAAAACCACTGCACGATGTCTCTGTGCACCAAATACTGGCGAGATGGCACCGTGTTGAAAAGTCCAAACAGTGTCTGTGAGTTAAAATGGCCGCCATCCATTGTTCTCACCATGTGCCTCTGATACAGGAAATGGTGGCCACCCAGTAACTCCACAGTACCTCCCCAGATGGTTCTTAAAGGGCCAGCAGCAGCACAACACAAATCCATTATGCCCAAATCATGTCTTTAAAGGGCAATGTCAGACATTACTAAAGCCTTCCAAATCTATTACATAGTTATATAGCTAAAAAGAGACTTGCGTCCATCAAGGTCAGCCTTCCTCACAATTCTTTTTGCTGTTGATCCAAAAAGAAGGCAAAAAACCCAGTCTGAAGCACTTCCAATCTTGCAACAAACAAGGAACAAATTCCTTCTTGACCCCAAAATGGAAGTCAGTTATCTCCTTGGATCAAGCAGCCATTACCCCACTAATTAGAAATTATATCCCTGTATGTTATTGTAACAAAACCCCTTGTAAAGCTATATATTTGCTGCATAAGAACTGAGAACAGAGACTACTCGTGTGGTTTCCTTCACCCCTACCCAACCCCAGTCCATCCGGTAAGAAATAAATTCTTACCGTGGTGGTCTAAGCTACCCGCTATCCGCCAGTGCCTTGGTCGGGATCTTCACCAGAGTGGGGTTTCCGAAAGAAATACTGTTTGACAGGGGGACTCAGTTTACCGCAGACTTAACCCAACAGTTATGGAAGGTCTGTGGTATTAAACCCCTACTCAGCTTGCCTTACCACCCCCAGACTAACGGTCTCTGTGAGCATTTTAATGGCACCCTCAAACAGTTACGGAGGATCTTTACAGACGAGTACAGAGACTGGGGGCGATTCCTGCCGCACCTCTTGTTCGCATATCGAGAGGTGCCCCAGGAATCCACTGAGATCTCCCCTTTCGAACTGCTCTATGGGAGGAGGGTGCGAGGACCCCTTGACCTCATCCGTGAGCACTGGGAGGGGGAGATGGAAGATGAAGGTGTGCCATACGTTCTGGAGATGGGGAACCGCATGGAGCAATTAGCCCGGATGGCAGAAGACCACCTCCATGCGGCCCAGGGCCGACAAACAATGGAACGACCGGGGTGCCCGCCAGAGGTCGTTCCAGGTGGGACAGAAGGTCCTGGTGCTTAGACCAGTCAAGGGGAATAAGCTCCAGGCCTCCTGGCAGGGCCCTTACAAGGTGGTGGTGCAAATATGCGACACCACCTATGTGATTGCCAGCAATAAGGATGAAAGGGTTCAGAAATACTTCCATGTTAATCTCTTGAAAGAGTATCAGGAGAAGCCAGAGGATATTGCGGCCATATGTATCCCCGCTACAGAAGACTGACAGTCTGCCTATACCCGATCTCCTAGCTCGCCCGGCGCCCGGTGACCTGCTCAGCACTGTCCAGCTAGGGGAGCGCTTAAACCCAGCAGAAAAGGGCCAACTTAGCTGCTAGCTCAAAAAACATTAACCTTCTCCCAAGAACCAGGGTACACTACACTAGCGACACACCACGTAAAGACCCCTGGTCAAGCACCCCTCACACAACCCCCCCCTACCGAATCCCTGAGGCAGTTAAGGAGGGGATAAGGAAAGAAATACAGGAGATGCTTAAGTTAGGAGTCATAGAGCCATCTGACAGCCCCTAGGCCTCTCCAGTAGTTTTGGTTCCCAAAAAGGTTCTGTGTCGACTATAGACACCTCAATGACCGTACAGTGACTGATGCGTACCCAATGTCCCGAGTGGATGAACTATTAGATCGCATTGCCAGGGGACGCTATCTGACCACTATCGACCTGTGCAAGGGATACTGGCAGATCCCTCTGGCCAAGGAGGCTATCCCCAAGTCGGCATTCGTCACCCCATTTGGCCTGTACCAATTTAAGGTCATGAAGAATGCCCCAGCCACATTTCAACGCTTGGTGGATAGGCTCCTTGATGGCTTCCAGGACTTCGTCTGTGCGTACCTGGATGACATTGCGATTTATAATGAGACATGGGGAGAGCATTTGAAGCATATATAGGCTGTACTGGACCAGATTTGGGCCGCAGGCCTGACTTTGAAGCCAGAAAAGTGCCATTTGGGCATGGCCGAGGTCCAGTATTTGTGACACCGGGTAGGGTGCGGGAAACAGCGTCCCGAGCCGGCCAAGGTTGAGGCCGTGGCCAATTGGCCCACACCAAGACTCATGTACTGGCTTTCCTAGGGACAGCAGGATATTACAGGAAATTCGTCCCCGACTATAGTAACATTGCTAAGCCCCTGACGGACTTAACTAAAAAGAACCTCCCTAGAGTAGTCCTGTGGTCTCCCTCCTGCGAAGCAGCCTTTCAAGCCTTAAAGAAAGCTTTAATCAACGCTCCCGTATTATCTGCCCCCATCCCTAACAAACAATTTGTTGTCCATACAGATGCTTCCATGTACGGACTGGGAGCAGTTCTGAGCCAGATCGGGGATAATGGAGGAGAACACCCTGTCGCGTACCTTAGCAGAAAATTGTTACCCAGAGAAGTGAGCTACACGGTAGTGGAAAAAAGTGCCTGGCCCTGGTCTGGGCTCTAAAGAAACTCACCCCGTATTCATATGGCCAGGAATTTACCCTGGTTACAGACCACAAGCCCCTTGTTTGGTTGAACAGAGTGGCAGGAGACAATGGCCGTTTGCTGCGATGGAGCTTGGCCCTCCAACCATATAACTTCTCCATCCAGTACCGTCCTGGCAAGCTCAATGGTAATGCAGATGGACTTTCCACGCAAACCAAACTTATACCCTTCTAGCAGCCCGGACATCCCCAAGCTGACCCGAAAAGAATCAAGCCGGGTCTGCTGGGGTGTTTCACAAAGGGGAGCCGTGTAACAAAATCCCTTGTTAAGCTATATATTTGCTGCATAGGAACTGAGAACAGAGACTATTCGTGTGGTTTCCTTCACTAAAATGGATTAATCATGCATTTGGCCATAATCACTCATTTACCGAATATTTTGTCGAACAACCGACCACCCAGCACAGGAGTGTGGCACCAATTAACCCTATTGACCTGTGCAAACTGCAAACACCTCAACATTCTAATGGTTTATCAGGGTGGTCGGCGTTCATTTGTACGAACACGTGGCAGCTGCCATTTTGTTTAGTCGAACGCACTCAGCGGTGTTTGGTTGTCGACCGCGTGGAACTGAATTTGGCTACCTTTTTCCACGCACACTGCTGAACTTCCACCTTCATTGCGTTAGGCTAATTAGGCTAATTCGTGGGTTTCTTCATACGAACAATCTACATCCAATGAGGGGAGGCACGAACAGTTCCGTTCATGCATTTTACAGATAATACAACAGGAAAATAGCCCGACCGCAAGGACTGAAATCGTGATACTATTTTGGAAGTACAAAAATGCGAACAGTCGGTCATATCCATATTTTTACTAACTTCTGAACACCTGGTCCAATTCGTGCCCTTTTTGGATATGTTGTTCCCATGAATGGATTATGAAAATGTAACTTTTGTTGAAATCCCATGTATAGTTTTGAAGTTATAATAAATGTGAAAAAGTATATTTTTTTAGCTTGGAGATAATTGAGATGATACAAAGATTAACTCAATTATCTCCCAAGCAGAGGGGAGGAATGTACTGGAATTACTGGGTGTGTTTCTATTGTAACATTGTGCCCCACAAGGTCCAGTGGGTGGTGACAATACTGTAAAATACTGCATAAAAGCAGCAATAAACGCTCAGTGGAGTTAGTTCTACTTCACCCTTCGAAACGTTGCCTTGTCTCGTTCTTGAAAGGGAACCTGCTTGGCATAATTACTAGCTCTTTTAAGAACTCTGCCTTACTCTCCACTTGGATCCAGTGAGATGGGATAAAGCATCTTGCCAGGAAGAAGGACGTCTCCAACGGCTGATACCCCCTCTCCCATTGGGGTAGCCGTTACAGTTATGTTTTTGGAAGTATTTATCCCATTGCTGTTTAAACATCTATATTGACTCTGTTTCATAAAACCATGCTGATTATTGCTAATAAAGTTCTTACCAATGAAATCCTGAATATTATCCCTTATTAGCCCTTCAAATATTTCCCAGTCACAGAAGTTAACATCACAGGTCTATAAATTTCCAGGCAAGGATTTTGAACCCTTTTTAAATTTAGGAATGACATCTGCCTTCCTCCAATCCTCCAGTACAATACCTGAAAAAAATCTTGTTCAAGTAGAGATTGTAGCCGTATTAGTCCAGTGATGTAGATGTAAAAAACAGATAAAATTCTTATCTTGTAATACCTTTTTTATTGGACTAACAGAATTTGTTAATGACAAGCTTTCAGGAGCTTGAAAGATTAATCTTGAAAGATTAAATACAGAGGTTCACTTATTTCCCCATTTAGCTCCTTAAGTACTCGTGGGTGAAAAACCATCAGGCCTCAGAGCTTTATTTACATAAATTTTCTTTAACTGCTGTAGCACCTTGTCTCAAGTCATTCAATCACAAGTTACCTGCAAGTTTTTTGCAGCAATCATTTGCATATCTCTTGCCATAGGGTCCTCATTAAAACATACTGAAGAAAAAGTTATTTAAAATTTCTGCTTTGTCCTGGTCTTCATTAACTAACAGACCCATCTCTTTTTCCAGTGTACCTACATTTTTTTGTTTTATACTAAGCTTTAGCTCAGAGAAACCCCGCCTTCAGATATGGATATTAAAAACTTCCTCCTAGCCTTTTGACGAAATCTCTTTTTTAGAAATTCCATCCAACAGAGAACGCAACCATTTAAATATCACTCCAATAAGGAGCTGCAAAATAGATTTAGAGGATGGCGTTCAGGCAGAAGACAGCAAGAAAGTAAGAGTAGAAAGATTTTAGAAGACACTCAACAACAACAATTCACCAACCGGCATATTCAATTTGTCTAAGAAGAACTTAAAGGACCATGCGCATTCAGCCAAGGAGAAGGATCGGAGGCGGAGAGGAGGAGGAGAGCTCCCCGCCCGGCGCTGGAGAAAGGTAAGATTTAACCCCTTTCCTCAGGGCCCTATAGTGCCAGGAAAACAAGTAGGTTTTCCTGGCACTATAGTGGTCCTTTAAGTAAAATTGAGATAGATGTTCTTAAAAAAGGCCTCAAATTTGCTCCCACCAGACCTTAATCACTACATAAAAAGTAATCTAAAGGCGGTGCTTAACGACTGAAGAGAACGGTCGCATGCTTGCTGAGCTCCAGGCCACGACACAGGGAAAAACCCACTTTCAACCCACATAAACGTGCCAAACCCACCCCAGGGTAACTCCAGTGCACAAGCGAGCCCAAAGGGACGAAAAACCAAAAAACTCAAAAACGAAAAGCCCACGAAGGGCATGGATATCGGCGAGCTATGGCGGCAAGCCCGCAGCGCCTCAGGCTCCAATATGGCTCTCTGCATGGCGGGTGCTCTGACTTCTATGAGGAGACGTCGGATGAAGGTGAAACAAATAAAAATGAAAGGCAAACATTAAAAGACCTGTGTAATGATAAATCAATTGTTATTAAACCTGCAGACAAAGGTGGTGTCCTTGTCAAATAATCTGAAGAGCAAGATGAAGACAAGGCCCACAAACAACTGAATGACCAAACCACCTATATCAAGCTCACTGCTAACCCCTCGATAAGTGTCAAAAAGAAACTTAAAGAATATCTAGATAAGGGACTAGAGGCCGGGATCTTAGATAAGAAAAAAAAAAAAAAAAAAAAAGAATTCCAGTATATTAATATTGGATAACCAAAGATTCCTGCCCTCTACTTCCTGCCTCAAATCCACAAAAGTCTACCTAAACCCCCAGGACGACCAATCGTCTCTGGGATAGGATCTATTCTCTCTAATTTATCAGAGTATATAGATATTCTACTTCAGCCCTATGTCATCAAAACAAAATCCTACCTCAAAGACACCATAGATCTTTAAAAAAAAAAAACAAACAGAAAAAATTACTGGGCAAGAGAATTTTTCACGTGTGATGTACAATCTTTGTACACCATCATACAACATGATAAAGGCTGTAAAGCGGTCAAAGAGATTTTAGAAAAAAGATGATTTTCTGATGCAAGACCAAATTAACTTTTAATTAAAGGCATTAATCTCATATTAAATAACTACTACTTCTGGTTTAAAGACTCCTTTTATCTACAAAACAGAGGCACTGCTATGAGCACCAGGTTTGCGCCCAGCTATGCCAATCTCTACATGGCTGAATGGGAGGAGAGATACATTTGGAGTGTGCATGGTTGGGCAAATAACCAGGTGTCCTACTCCAGATATATAGATGACCTTTTTATCTGGAGAGGATCTATCACTGAAGCACATGATTTTATTAAGTTTTTAAATTCAAACCAAGAAATCATCATTTTAACTTCAGAGATAAGTGATAGCGAAATCACATACCTGGACCTTAACATCTACATAAAAAAAAGAATACAATTAACACCAAAACACATTTTAAAGATGTACACGTCAATAACTATATGTGACGAAGTGCCCTTCGCCACTTGTGCCTGGAGAGGACTACTTGCCAGCCTCTTGCCATGTGATTATGGTCACTGGGAGATTTGGCCCTTTAAATACAGTATTTAGGCATATTGTATTTTATTGTGCTATTTCTGGCCCTTTAAGAACTGTAGTTGGGGCTTATGGACTTGTATTGGACCGTGCTGGCCCTTTAAGAACCATCTGGGGACATATTGAGACTTTGTGTGACAATGCCCTTTAAGACTATGTCCCCAGACCTTTAAAATCCTTTGTGCATGGCTTTCTCCCACTTGGTTCAGTAAGCCCATTTACTGAACCAAGTACCACACAGACGGACCACCCAGAAGTGGAAGTGTGCAAGCAATTTACTTCCCAGGCTGGGAGCCTGCTGTAGGTAAATTGACGACCGCTGGGGGGCCGCCGTTCGTGCAAACGAACACGTGGCGGCGGCCATCTTTATTCAGGCAAACGCGGTCAGCGGTGTGTGCAGCCAAATGCATAGAACTTAAATCGGCTACACATTTAGCTGAACACCGCTGACCCTTTCCTTCTCCTAAACTGAGATTTCAGCCACAGAGCCTAAGTCTCGTTCGGCTATTTGAACACACAGCTATACTAAGCTATTTGCACGAAAAGCTGCGTTTGTGCATTCAAATGGGACTTAGCCATTTTTCAGTGTGAAATTGACTGACAGCACAGCCCAAATCTATGCTGTTTTGGGCAGGAAAATGTGCTTGCGGTCGGTCACAAAGGACTTCCGTCTAACTTTTTTATCTATTGGAGGGATTTGTATGATTTTTGAGTATGTTTATATTTCACGTATGCGGATTCTGAAAATGTATGTTTTATGTGAATAGCATGTATATTTTGCAAGTTATTAATATTGTGTAAAGACTGTATTTTTTCTGCTTGTGATAATTAAGTTACTCTATTATGTTTAGATAATTGTATCACAGGCAGAGGGGAGGATTTCTGCTGGAATTAATGGGAGTGTTTAGCCGTGTTGTAATGTTTTGATTGGTTGGTCTACAAAACCCTGCAGGCGGTACTATGTGTGTAAAATCTGCATAAAAGCAAAGTGTTTGATTAAAACTTCAGTTCTTCTTCACCCTCAATCTGAGTCCTGTCTCTTATTGGGGGAATCTGCTACAAGGGATTGCTATGCTCGTCATACTCTCTAGCTATAATCACTGAGCTCTTGTAAGAGCTGTTCTGTTCCTGCTACGCTCTCTGGGGAAAGAGAGGTCCACCCACTGGGAGCTGGCCTTGGGTCCAGGGTGGGTAGAGACGGTGAGACCCCGGCGCAGCTACAACGCTGGAAGTGGGGTCTGCAGTGCTGATGGTGTCGGTTGGAGTGCTTGGAGTCCTCAGCGAGCACTAGGAGCATTGATTAGCGGAGGTACTCAGTCGGAGTGCCAGCGTTCCGTCACACTATATACACACCAACAGTTGCCATAATAAGGTATGGTTAGATAGCATTCCAAAGAGCCAGATGACAAGATTAAAGAAGAATTGTTCTAAAACCATAACTTTTACAGAACAAGCAAATATAATTAAAAAAAAGTTTAAAAAAAAAAAAAAAAAAAGGATATAATGACAAAATAATAGAATCTACTAGAAAACAAACACAACCAGAGACCTAATACATAAAGAAAAAAACCTGTCAACAACAGGAGTTCACATTACCCATAATATTAGATTATAACGACAAAAATAGACATCTGAAATTTTTTTTATAAATAAGCATTGGCACCTCCTAAAAGAGGATCCCATTCTTAAAGATATAATCTCCGAAAGACCTAAAATTGTATTCAGAGAAGCTCCAAATCTAAAAAGACACCTTACAAAAGAACTATACCAAAGACAATGAAGAAAGCATTAATAATTTTATGTCTTTTAATAAAGGTTTTTTTTTTTAAGTGCAATAGCTGCTTAGCATGTAAAAAAAAAAAATCCAAAGGTTAAACGGAAAACTATGTTTAAATCTAACAATACATGAAAGATATATAATATGAAAGAAAGTATTACCTGTGATAGTAAAAATGTTATGTACCTACTGGAGTGCCCTTGTGGCCTCCAGTATATTGGACGTACCAGAAGACCATTAAGAGTACGCATAGCAGAACACTGCAGGAATATTGAAAAAAATTACCAATATCATTCATCGTCCCACTTTTGCACACACAATAATGATCCTAAACACCTCACCTTTATGGGCATTGCCACAGTAAAAAAATCATTGGAGAGGCGGAGACCTTATTAAGAAAATAGGACAAACAGAGATGGAGTGGGTTTTTAATATGGATACCCTACACCCAAAAGGCTTAAAAATTGAATTTGACCTTTACAATTTTTTTATAATCTCTATAATCTTTTATAATAATAATAATATGATTATCCTTATTCCTTTTTTAGTTTAAGATTCATTGCATTATTCGTCATATCTCTGTTTAAGCTATTCATTTTAACACGACTATTAACTACTGACTATATTAACAAAGTAATATTAAAAAGTTTGTTTTACCAGTCATTTAACCCATTCTCCTACCTCAGTTATACCTCCTGCCTCTCCATTGTGATATTATGATATCCATGCATGTTTTGGCATTTTTCATAAATATGTATAAATTATTTATATAAACTTGTCCTATTTTACATTCCCAGGTTTTGGCCATATCTTATTTTATGCATGTTTCATACCACTTTGTGCACATAAACGCTACTGTATTAAATATGTGCATTTTAAATTCCAATTTGATTACTGGTACAGATTGTTTTTTTTAACTCTTACATATGCTTTTTGTACTTATTTATTCTCATGCAAAATTTCTTGTTTTTATTAAAATCTATTATCCTGCTCATAATATATCTATACTAATAGACACCAAAAAGTAATTTCCCTATATTGGAATTTAAATAACACAGATTGGTACTTATTTGACAGACTCCTCTGTCATAGAACTATGCACTATTCCGCTGCCTTTGTTTATCATTCAGTTAATTGCCTGTCTGTACCCTCCGTTCAATTATGTCACAAACTACCGAATAAACTACCGAACGATCAACCACCTGGGAACTGGAGTGTGCCATCAATTGACCTACCAGAAGCTGCGGTTAACCTCAGCTTAATTGGTGAACGTTGGGAGGTCACTGTTCATGTAACTCCCACGTGGCGTCGGCCATTATTAAGTCCTGAACGGCCAGCGGTGTTCGGCGCCCAAGCTATGGAACTGAAAACGGACGCTATTTTGCACGAACACCGCTGAAGCCGCCGACCTCCCTTCTATGCCATCCAGCACACGAACGTCGGTCCGTTCAGTACTTTCTGGCACGAATAGACGCAGACAATGTGAAAGATTTTGGCTCCATGGCGATTGAACTGAGCGGCATTAGGTAATAATGTGCGATCAGATCCCAGCTATCTGGGGATACATTGAATGTGTGGATTCGGTTCGTGTAATTTAAAGTTATTGATTTTATTGTATTTTTATGTTCAGGTACAAAATGGAGTTTAGCCTCTATACATGGAGAAAATTGGATTACTTCCCAATTATCTCCAGGATAGAGAGGAGGGTTTATCTACATCAAAGGGGAGTGTTTATGCTTGTGCCACTATGATTGGCTACTGTATCCATATTGTCCCAGTCTTCCATCTGGTCCCCTAGAGAAGTGTCGACGAGGTGGGAGACCTGCATAAATACCGAGCAGGTAGCCCTCAATAAACCAGATCTCTACTTAACCCTCAATACGGAGCTTGGTCTCGTACTTGGGGGTATTGGATTCGTATGATTTACTCGTTCGGCTGTTTGGTTCGTGAAGGATTTCGTATGTTTCCTGTACGGCTAATTGGAACTGCTGTTAGCTGCTTCTTCATTCGAAAATGGAACGTCCTCAGCGGTATTAACCCCTCTTATACCAGGGTGTACCGTAACAATGTACTACTAGAGATACTAAGTCCTATCTCTTTTCTCTCAATAGGCTTGACCTGTCGAAAAATGGCTGAAATGAGGTTCCAATGTAGGAGATACTAATTGCCGCTACACTTCCACCAGAAGTCTTAACCAATCAGAATGGATTTACATCAATTAAGCTATTCAAGATTGTCCCTATTTTATTGAAGGATTTATTGTTATGCTGACCGCCTTGTGGGTCGCATAAGATTGATATTCATTGATGGCAGCGCAGCGATGCCATTCTGGCACCGTTTGCATTCCACAAGTGAAACGCACATATTACCACTGTCAAAAACGCTGCGTCACTTCCGGGGTGATGCGTGCGTTCCACCGGTGGTTACAGGAAGCAGGAAGTAATCCTTGCACTAAACCAGGACATTACTACACATAATGGACTCCCCTATATAAACAGATAGAACCAGGACCTTACTCACTTCTGAGGAAGCCTTTTATAGGCGAAACGTGTCAAGTGGGACTTTTAAACAATTTTATATAGTATTTTACAATTTTATTTTTTTCTGTTACCATTAAAAGGTATATTTTTATCCTTTATCTACTCTGGACTTCAACTCCTTTACCTCCTGGTTACTACCACATTCTGTGGTGGGGATTATACCACCTATGCTACACCAACTAGAGCAAGTTGTGCTCTAGCAAATGTGAGTACGTTATTTTACACCTTATTTCACTTATTTTGTCAGTATATATTGCACTTTTGGATCTTTCTATGTCTCTTCACATATAATCTGCCTGAGACCACCAATACGCCTACTGCTCCATATATCCTTAGACGGGGATTGTGCTGAGCTGAGTTAGCTCTGGTAAATGTGAGTGTGACCATTTAGAAGCATTCATACATATACCCATTATACTTAACTTATTACACTATTATCCGTTTATGTCTTCTTTTTTTTAGGTCAACTGTATATTTATATCTTCACAATAAGACCTGTATATGTGTATGATTTTTTGTATTACACTACCTAGGGCGCGGTTTCCTTCCATTCTCTGTCTATGCCATTTTATCACAAGGTTGGGAATCCTTGTATCTTGTATTGGTTACTGCTGCCCATTCTTACTTTCTAGCCTGTTACTATAGTGAGCGCCTAACCCCCCCTGTTTTCATTTTATACCTAATAAACCTAATCCACTCATCTAAATTCTCACACGGACTCAATCTTATCTATTGATGCTGAAAAGGGTGGTCCCTAATGATGCTAGCAACATTAGAACTAATGGGTTTCGGACCCATTTGGTTGAGTTGGCTGAAAGCACTGTACTGTACCCCCACACCCCCCACCTCCTTTTTGAACTTGTTGTGGAGCCTTTTTTACAGAGCCTTATGGACAACACACAAATTCAAGACTTTGGGATTTGAAAGGCAAAGTAGAAGATCTCAGCATTGACAGATCTGCTATTTACAGTTTCAGACCTCACACACACTTTACCTCATATACTACAAGAAATATCGCTATATAATAAAGTCTCAATTTTCCAGGCAATCCCTAGCAAATGTAAAATACTGCCATTAAAAACTACTCACCCATTAAGGGCTGCACTGCAAACATACCTCTATTTTACATGGGCCAAATCTTCCATAAAATATCTGGGAGTATGACATCCCAAACCGCTAACAACTATGCGAATGCAACTTCCATCCACTGATTCAAACTATTTCCAAAGATCTTAACTCCTGGCACCTTCTCCATTTTGGATGGTCCTATAGACTTACCATCTTAAAGATGAACATCCTACCGAAAATGTTATACTTCCTCCAGGTACTACGCATATCCGTCTCAAAACCTTTTTGCCACGATATGTAAATTTTATATTATCTACCTCATTGCTATTCAGTTGTGATTTGCCTCACCACCACTCCATTGTGTACCAAATTTAGAGGGATATGCTGCAAGTGGGGAATATAAACCACTTCATGCTGTTTTACTTAAAACTGGTTATAGCTCTATCATATGTGAGTTGACATCTGTTTTAAGTGTTGTTTGCCTTATTATTTACAATCATATTGCACTATTGGTTTGCCTGTGTTCTTTGATTCTATCAAGCAAGACTACCCAATAAGTACCATACAAGCACTAGAAGATGTATTGCTACCTTTGAGACTGTGCCTTACCATTTGGTATTTTTATATTTTTTTTCTCTTATGTTTTATTGAGGACTCTCTCTCTCTCATATATATATTAATTATACTTTACTGTTCTTATTACCATATGCACTTTTGATGAAGAAGTCTATGCTTGGCACTACTTGTTCTATTTTTCTCAGGGGTTACAGGGATTCCCCTTCTATCAAGTGTGCTGCCTTTTTCTTCACTGTATTCAGTTTGTTTAGCGCTGCTCTACCCCTCTTTTTCTACAG
>OW240914.1:226069341-226096699 GCA_933207985.1 Pelobates cultripes
GACTCAGCCCTTATGCTTATACGAAAGCACAAGCCAACCTCAGGTCGTATGATTGTATGTGCATTTACCAAGTTGTAAATATGACAGTGACAAAACCAAATAATGCTAGGGGTGACTTACAACCACGAGCCAACAAGATCATAGTTGAACCCATCACCCCCCCACACCAGGGGAAAATTACATACTTTCCGCTGAGGTAGGAAGGCTTGTAGAAATGACAGACCCAGGCCAAACCAATTCAAAGGAATAGCAAACCCAGACCAAAATTCGACACTAAATATATAGGCATAGGGAGAAGGGGACAACTCAACCTGACACAACAAAACAAAAGGGACAAGTAGGGGAGAGGAACAAAAAAAAAAGTGTGTATATATATCTTTGAGAATATAGGTGTACTTGCATACAAATGTGTGCATGGCCCACTAAAATAAAAAAGTATAGAAGAACACAAATGACATCTCATTCTCCCCCCACGTCTGGGACTAGCCCACGAACCTTAAAACTCCACGCAGTTTCGTTCTTTCCCCCCCGCCACCCCCAATCGACTTGCTTCCAGATATACCTCCACGAAGCAATCTTAAGCTTATATGCGGTTCCACTCCATGTACTCCGCGAGCCCTTTATATTGCAGTAGAATAAAAACAGTAGCTCTAACTAACGATTACAAAAATAATCAAAACAAACGAAAAAAAAAAAAGACAATAAAAGTAACATTCACACTCACACACGATCCCCCAACCCTCATTTTAACGGGGTCACTTAAAAGTAGCCCTCTGTAGACTACGGGACTTCTCAGGGGCAGACCCCAGTTGTTTTCATAAGTGCCACAGAGCAACCGTTGTTAACTTACATCACCCTAACTCTTGGACTTATCGACCAACACGACTTATTGTATATAGTTCTGTTAATATTCTGTTAACGTTTAAATTGTATGCCAATCTCACTTGTTGCGGTAGCATCTACCTATCTATGATATTTTGCTAAAAAAAACAAAAAAACGACGTTGCGCTCACCATAGGTTGAGCCAATTCTCTCAGGCAGGGTGTCTCATATACAGTAACCACAAGACCAGACACAGGTGCCCTAACCACACAATCCCAATATCCCCTCTCCCGCCCCCTCTATCCCTGAACCTCTAGCTATGGCAACAATATCGGTGCTTTCCCACAATGCTAGGGGACTGAATACCCCCGAAAAACGCCACATAGCCCTCACAGACTACCACAAGCACAAAGCGGACTCATTTTCGTAAAGACTCGGCCCCCTCTTTAAAATCTAGACACTATACTAAGGGATATTTTAGCAATTACACAAACTCCAAATCTCAGGGGGTAGCAATACTCCTTTCACTTACCATTCAAATACAAAGAACATATGTCAGATGATAATGGAAGATATATATTCCTAAAAGGCCTAATGGGATCAACTCCAATTACACTGGCCAACGTCTACCTCCCCAATAGAAAACAATTCCAGGCCCTACGCAAAATAATCAAGAAACTAGAAACTTTCACTGAGGGCATGCTGATCCTAGGGGGCGACCTCAACACTTCACTAGATGGAGCACTAGACACTACATCTCTGGCCCAGACTTACCAAATCTCCACACGGGTACTTATTAAAAAACTCTTCGATTCATACCAGCTCTTTGACTGCAGGCGAGTTCTACACCCTACCGAACGAGAATACTCATACTATTCATCCTCCTCAGGCTCGTACTCACGGATTGATTTGTTTCTCATGCCACACAGATTCCTGAACTTGGTCAGTTCATGCAAGTATAGCCCAATCACATGGTCCGACCACGCGCCAATCTCTCTCTCAGTCACGATCCCCTCCCTCCACCCCACCAGGACGCAATGGAAACTTTACTCAATCACCCAGACATACGAAACCTAATAGAGGAATCCCTAGGCCAATACTTTGAGCTCAACGTACACCCAGACTCCACATTCCCCGTAATCTGGGAAGCACATAAGAGTTCAATAAGAGGTACATTCATCCAGGCAGCGTCTAGACTCAAGAAACAAAGGGAATCTCGCACACTCAGTCTCACCAAGGAAATCAGGAACTTGGAAGAGACACATAAAAACGACCTCAAACTCGCCACATACAAGGCACTGGTAGAAAAAAGGACTGAGCTAAACACGATCCTTAACGTCAACACTAAACACGCCCTAGCCAAAACGAGAAGCACATACTACGCACAAGGGGGTAAATGTGGACGCCTTCTGGCTCACGCCTTAAAGAAGCAAAGGGAACACACATTCATAGCAGCCATTCGAAACAAAGAGGGAACACTATCACACTCAATGACAGACATTCTCAAAGAATTTAAAGAATTTTATTCCTCGCTATACAATCTGAGACAGACCCCTCCAGATGCAGCAGACATCCAAAACTTTCTCTCCCACAAGATACACAATACCCTACCACATAATATCCGGGACTCGCTAGAGCATCCCATCTCAAAAGACGAATGTCTACAAGCGATAAAACACCTACCATTAGGGAAGAGCCCAGGCCCTGATGGGCTGACAGCCAAATATTAAAAGACATTTGCCTCCCTATTAAAACTCTTTCAACGCGCTACTTAACACAAACACCCTCCCCCCACAAGCCTTAAACGCAACAATCACACTTCTTCCTAAGCATGGGAAGGATCCGACCCAATGCGCCAGCTACAGGCTGATCTCCTTGATAAACATAGACCTGAAGTTGTTCACAAAAATTCTAGCCAATAGACTTCGCCCACTGTTACCAGGACTGATACACGCTGATCAATCAGGTTTCATCCCAAGCAGAGAAGCTAAACACAACACCACGAAATTACTGAACCTCATATACAAAGCCATGAGGGGGAACTGTCCCAGTCTACTCTTGTCCATTGATGCGGAAAAAGCGTTTGACAGGGTAGACTGGACCATGCTATCTCACACCCTACAATACATGGGATTTGGCCCAAACTGGCTAAAATGGTTTAACGCTATTTACTCACAACCCACGGCTAATATTCGCGTCAACAGTCAACTGTCAGAGCCAGTAAAAATAACAAACGGCACTAGGCAGGGTCCCCTATCACCTCTACTGTTCGTCTTGGTCCTGGAGCCCTTCCTTCAGGGAATCAGGGACAACACTCAAATTAGAGGCATCGAGGCAGGCAAGACAGAGCATAAGATTGCAGCATTTGCAGACGACTTGCTCTTTACAATTTCAGATCCCATAGCATCAATACCTCACCTAATGGCTGAGATGGACTCATACAGCAAGATTTCCAATTTCAAGGCAAATCTCAGTAAATGCGAGATACTGCCACTACACGTTACCTCTCAAGATAAGGCCTCTCTACAACAAGACCACCCATTTATCTGGGCACCCCACCGTATAAAATACCTAGGAATTCACTTAACCAAAGAGGCATCCCACCTGTTCGGGAGCAACTTCCCGGACTTGATGAAAAGCATAAACTCGGATCTCAATGCCTGGAACAAACCTCAATTTGGTTGGTTCTGCAGGCTGAACATCCTAAAAATGAATGTTCTACCGAGAATACTATATGTCCTGCAGGTACTGCCAATCATGCTGCTGAAGTCATGGTTTGCGCAAGTTCGAAAAACACTTACAACATACATTTGGGCGCACAAAAACCCACGGCTCGCATACTCACTCCTCACGAGATCAAAAGAAGAAGGAGGCCGGGGCCTCCCCGACATAGAGAGATATCACCAAGCTATCCTCCTGACTAAATTATATGACTGGACATGCCCACACTCCACTACACAATGGATAAATATAGAGGATACCTTCCTCAGAGCACCCATCTACACAATATCATGGCTCAAATCCGGACAGTCGCTCGTACGACACGCCCCCCCATCCTACCATCTCACCAACCCTCCGTATGTGGGCGAAAATGAGAACACATCAATCGATATCCCCATACCCCTCACCACTTTATCCACTCACCCATAATCCTTTATTCCAACCGGGAGAGGATGGTAAGGCATTCAAACATTACCATAACTCAGTCTACCTACCACTAGAAGCCATCATTGACGACACGAGTCACCAAATCAAACCCCTGCATGCCATCACAGATAGACAAAACGCAATACAACTATTCCAATATCGACAGCTCACTCACTTTGTACACGCAGGTCCGCTAGCCCACAAACCATTCCGCACACATACACAATTTGAACAAATATGCAAAAACCACACCTTAAAGAAAAAACTCATCTCAGTGATGTACACAACAATTGCAAAGACACAACCCCACCACCCACTGGTGTTCACTTCGTCATGGGAAAAAGAACTAAACATTTCACTCCCACCTGAAACATGGTGTACTATCTTTAAACAAATTCAAAGATCAGCTCGAAACACCACAATCCAAGAGAGTAACTACAAAAGAATAGCGAGATGGCATTATACCCCGACAAAGCTAAAATCCCTCTTTCCCTCCCACTCACCCCACTGCTGGAGATGCCAGGCACCTGAAGGCAACACAGCACATATCTGGTGGAGTTGCTCAGTAATCAATCGTTACTGGAAACACATTCATGGAATACTACAATCGTCCCTGAACACCCATATCCCATTCACCCCTGAACTTTTTATCTTTCTAATTCCCCCCCAAAACATACCGAAACTGACAACAGACCTCCTAATTCACTTAATATCTGCAGCGAAACAACTCATACAAGCTCTGTGGAAACACCCCAAAGCACCATCCATTCGCGAATGGATACAAAAAAGTCGAAGAGACTTAGAGGAAACTTGCCACTCCCTTGCAGGTACATTTCCCCATCACAAAACCGTTTGGCAACCCTGGTGTGACTACCTCAAAAACAGCTTAATATAACCAATAAGACATTGACCCAACTAGGCTCAGCCTTCCAATACCTGGTCCACCAAGTACCACTCCCCCCCCACACCCCCTCTCACACCTAGACGCATGGGAAGTTACCACGGTAGTCATGGTACCTTCAGATGTCATATCTAATCTGCACTATGATACATAACCAATGAGGTATACCGGAGACTCCAATGACCCGATAGTGGCCCGACCCCGTACCCTATAAAGAACTAGAATACGCAAAACACGTTTTTCTGCTGTAACACTGTAAAGAGATGCAATTTTAATGCTACCCATTGTTTTGTCATACATTGATTCATTGTTCTGTACATTAGACCTTTCTTTTTCGACAATTTATTGTAAAGGTGCAGAATCTCAATAAAAAACTTTCAAAAAAAAACTTTCCTTTTTAATTTGATAGGAAAAACAGGTGCTTTAAATAATAATAAACAAAACAAAATCCCTTGCTCTTACTAGACAAAAATCACTATCTGTAATTGGGTGGCTTTCCCACTTACCAATTTTCCACAAAAAAACTAAATAGATTTGCAATAAACACAATTGTTGTTCTCTCTCCTTCAGCTCTCCTAGCTGGCTTTTTCTCCCTCCCTCTGCAGCAGGCTGATCTCTTCTTTTAAAGGCCCTGTCTGCTAATTGACCAGCTACAGGTGAGTGCCAATTAGTTAACTCCTAAGTTAAATCCAAATTCTGGTCTCTTACACAGCAACTAGTGGTGTTGGAGCATTGGCCCACCCTGCTCTCCAAATGCTCCGCCCCAGGGACCCATACCGTGTTTTGCAGAGCATCAGCAATGTATATTGCAAACTTTAACATCTCTCCCTGGGGCATTTAACTGAAAATTCTCTGGCTGCTGTTTAGCAAATCAGGCCTGATATATCTTCCATCAACCACTATTCCACTTTTTTGCTCACAGTAGGCATACGACCGGAGTTAATTCTATTGGCCAGTGTTGCTGTGCTCGTGGAGTAACAGTTCAGTGATGCTGGATCTTGTGCAATAGTCTCGGTCAACAACCTGCTTTAGTAGGCCATAACCCCAACAAGGCAGCCAATCCCTGCTATATAAGAGCTCAGTCTATCTCGAGTTCTTTTGGCTTCTGAGGGTTGCGATGTCTACGTGGTCAGGCTGTGGTTCGAGGGGTTGAAAGTCTAGATGTGTAAGCGTTCGTCTCAGGTGCCAGTCCCAGGGAATTCAAACGGGAACTCCACTCAGTCCATGTGGATGGCGGACCTGGTTCAGTCTAGAGGGTTGTGGAGGCTGAGGTCCTCTGGAGATCCTGTGCACTGCTGCAGTAGCGGGTCACCCCATTGCCGCGTGGCCTGAATGCCTATCCTCACGGTGATTGGCCTCTGCCGGGCCTGTCTTCGGTTTCTTCGGTGGGGAGTGCCATCTTTGCCCTTGCAGACGCTGGTTGAAATACTGTGCTGGATCCAGGGCGTACCAGTCCATGATGCATACGTCTGTAAGTTCCAGTGTTCTCAGAAACGGTGCCACATCTCGGTGTGTTGCGATTGTATGGTTGATTCCTCTGTGTGTGATGATGAGAGCGAGAGGGAATCCCCACCTGTATTTGATGTTTCTGGTTCTTAACTGGTCTGTTATCGGCCTGAGAGTTCTCCTTGCTTGGAGAGTGAACCACGAGAGGTCCTGATATAGTTGGACTTTGTGGCCGTGAAACAACAGCGGGGAGTTAGTGTCTCTCCATTTTTTCAGTATCTCGTCTTTGACTGCAAAATAGTGCTTTTGAAATATTATGTCTCTCGGGGCCTCCCCTGCATGTTTTTGGGCCTTAATGAGCGGTGTGCCCTGTTGAGGAGGACCGTTGCATCTGCTGGCTGCCCTAGTATTAGATTGAATAGTTCTTGCAAGGTGGACTGGATATCTTCATTCACAGCCTCCGGCAGGCCCCTGATTCGAAGGTTGTTCCTTTTCCCCCCTATTGTCTATGTTGTCTAGTGACCTCTGGAGTTGGAATATGTGTGTGTCATGAGCTTCAGCTTTGGATGACAGGGTGTTCAGTTGGGCATGTATTGTCCCCTTATCATCTTCCAATTCTTGGACACGGAGGCTTACCTGCCGAATCTCGGAGCCAAGACTTTCCACTTTGCACTGGAAGGATGACTCCAGTTTTCCCAGCATTGTGGTTAGGTCCGCTTTGGAGGGTAATGTGGCAAACCTAGCCACTTGGACATTATTTAAGTACTGTCGCTTTAAGGGTTTCCTGTATGATTTTCGTGATATGTGTGTTCCAGAGTATAATGTAATGTGATTGTGTAACACTGTATTGCCTGCATTGGCTATCTGCCGAAAGCAGGTAGCTGATTTCCTTTCGTTTCACGAACGGCACCTTTGCGGGCCGTTCATGAACCGAATGAACTATCATTTAATAGCCCACACATTAAGAGACGTGTGGCACTTGTTAACCGATTCCTCAATGTTGCAATCGGTAATTAGAGGCTCTCCAAGGTGGCCGTCGTTCGACTACCAACCATGCGGCGGTCGGCCATCTTGGATCCTTTGTTCCCTCAGCGGTGTTTGGTCGTCGAGCGCATGGTACTAAAAATGGCTACTCGACGGCGGGAACACCGCTGAGCTTCCAGGCCGTTCGGGAGTTCCAGGCCGTTCGGTATCTTGTTCCCTAGCATGCAATCGGTCTTTTGAACATGTGTTTTAATGAATGTGTTTTTCGTGCGGCGTTCGGTTGTTTTAGCTGGGATCTGAGCAGTAATCTCACGAATGATGCGCTCAGACCCCAGCTATCTACCGAACGTCCATTCGTGCAAATAGACCGTATATTCAAACAGTTATGCATTTTAATATAAATTGTCGGTTCTGCTGCACGGAAGGATAATCCACTTAACGGTACATTCCTGTGGGAGGATCCCTCTCATGCAGCAGTGCCTGATGGGAGAAATGTCTTGTACAGTAAGTCCCCCATGTAGTCCCCTCTGGGAATGCCCCTGGGAGGGGACTCAGGAAACCCCTTGCATGGGGCTTGTATAAATTGTGGAGCTGAAAATAAAGACCTCAGTTGACTCTCAGAACTGTGTTTCATCCGGTTACTGGGAGATTTGGGACATTGCCTTGCTTTTTCCAGCACTTGACTGTGGATTACTTCCTGAACCAGCGGAATTCGTGGATTTAATATTGGCGTTCCGCTACAGGTAAGTTCTTAAGAAGGTCTTTAATATCCAGGTCCGTTGAGGCAGCAGAGACCTCTGATGTTGTTGGACTTGGCGGATTAGAGTAGGGCTCGCCGGCCATCGGCGCCATATTGGAATCGCCATGGTCCGACACGCGGTCAGCATAATCCTTAAACAGTTTGGAGACCAATCCCGTTTTACCCGCTGGGGTCTTCCCGGAGCTAATGTGGGAGCTTTGGGTTCTCTTGGGGTTCCCTTGGGGCTTTGCTTACAGTTTCCTCCATAATCGCTTTTGTGCCTGCTTTACCCGGAGCTGAGTTAGCATTCTTCTTTTTACTTTTATGTACTGATTTGCACAACCTATACAGGGGAAGGTATACCAAACAGTTCATTTTCCAAGGCCAATAAAGTAAGTGCTCTTTATCACTAAGGGCACTGGTTTGTACTTAAACTACACTTTGAAATATTTATATGTATTATACTACTTATGGCACAATATAGTGCACTTAAAATTGCACTTCCACTGTACTGTGTTGTAATTTATATAAGTACATTTTAAACATTTTAAAGACATAGCGCAACTTTTTTTTTTATATACATTTCAAGCTATTTCACTTTTAAAGATGCAGCTTTTCTATGGAATATCCGAACCCTGTTTAAGTCCTTTTTTATTCACTTAGCTTAATAAAAAAAAATTATTTACTTGATTGTATATTTTAATGTGTCCTATGTAATCCAGTCAGCCTTAATAGCAGAGCTGCAGGAACAGTTATAGAGGATGTAAAAGTGCTGTCCCAGCTCCTCCAGTGTCGTTGAGAGAAGCCAGACTGAAGTGGAATGAATCCCTTCCCATCTTCCTTATGCGCATGCGCAGTGTGTAGAACACAGGTATTAGGCCTTTCCCATAGTTAAACTCCATGAAACAGCAGGAATCACCTCTACTGGCTGTCTGGTAAACAGCCACTTGAGGCAATCTTAACCCTGCAATGTAAACATTGCAGTTTTTCTTAAATTGCAATGTTTTCAGTTACAAGGTTAAGAGGATAGGGACAGTGCACCCAGACCACTTCAAAGAGATGAAGTGGTCTCAGTGCCTATAGTGTCCCTTTAAGTGATGTACACTGTATAACAAGTCCTGCATCTCTGTTAGCAATCATTGGAGGCTTTGTGGACTATGAAGACATAGGAGAGTGAGTACTTTTCAAGTAAACCCTACAAATTCCACATGAACTAAACACCCCTTACCAGAGCTGCATTTATCGTGAGGCTAACAAGCCATTTGCCTTGGGTGGCACTTTCAGGGGCGGCAAAAAGCCTTGCTAACTTTGTGCTACGGGGATCCCAGGAGCTGGCCGACTGGCCATCTTTGGGCCCCTATAGATGTTTGGCTGGAGATATTGCAGGTGCGTGGTGAGAGAGCGCTGTCCTCTATGCTCCTCTTGTGCTGCTCCCTTGCGTGCCCTAATGTGATGACGTGAGCTGGTGGAATATGATGTCACTTTGGCCCTGGCATCAATAAGCAGTGTGTGAGGGAGCAGAGCAAGAAGTTTACAGCTTCCTAGCCGCTTACAGCTGTCCATTGCATATTTTCAGATATTTGAAAGTAGGATTTGCCAAATATATATCCTTACTTGCTATTTACACCCATACTCAAAGATTTTCCCCAATCCATGTCATTTTAAATGTAACAAATATGAGTATAGGCTTCTTGGGTTTTAATCAGGCCATGCCTGTACATTATTCCCATCTGTCCTAACTTAAAGATAAGGAAATGTGAAGAATTTACCAGGTAATTTTTCAAAGAATTCTAGCCTACATAGAATATTCTGTTTATCTGGTATGTCTGGGAATAAAAGTCCCCAAATGCTGGAGTATTGAAATATGATGAGCCTAATCCCCTAGGAACCCAGCAGCTACACTGGACCCAAGGGAAATGATTTACTTAAAGTGGCACTGTCATGACCGAATCCCGTTTTTTTTTTTTAAAAACCCCCTCCCGACTCCACTACATATAACTGACCTATATTACCTATATATTAACAATTTTTTTATATTTATTTTGTGCCCAGGCCTATGTTCAGGGCGCTGCCATCTTTGTGTGGGTAGTTGAAGTCCCTGTGCGACACGTCATCTGCCAACACTAGATAGCGCTGTGAAATTCCTGCACATGCCCAGTTAAACACTTGGGTATGTGAACGGGAATTTCATCTATTCATTCATTCGTCAGAAAGACGAATGAATGAATAGAAATGTCAGACAAACAAACAAACACTGAATATCAGTGTTCGCTTGTTCAGTTTATTACAAGAAGGGAGCTACCGGCACGCAGCTTCTTCCTTGTAATATGTAAAGATAGAAGCGGCAGGGAGCAGTGCTCCCTGTCCCTTTCTAAGCCCCCCATGTCCTCCCTCCCTCTATGGGGGTCAATCCTGCGCGGTAGGTGGGGTCCCTAAATCACAATAAGGGGGGGGACACCTATTGTCCTCCCCCCAGCCCCTATCCTTGAGTGGTGGGTGGGGCCACAAATAACAATAAGGTGTGGGGACCTATAGTCCTCCTCCCCGGCCCCCACCCCTGAGAGGTGGGTGGGGGCCCTAAATGAGAATGTGGGGGGGACCTATTGTCCTCCCCCCGGCCCCCACCCCCGAGCAGTGGGTGGGCGCCATGAATAACAATAAGGGGGGGGACCTATTGACCTCCCCCCGGCCCCCACCCCTGAGCAGTGGGTGGGGGCCATAAATAACAATAAAGGGGGGGACCTATTGTCCTCCCCCTTGGCCCCCACCCCCTCAGTTTGAAATACATCCAATCAGAGTGCTCTGTGTCATTTTACACAGCGTGGGAAAATTCCAAAGAACTTTCCCACGCTGTGTAAAATGACACAGAGCACTCTGATTGGCTTAACCCAACCAATCAGAGTGTTCTGAGACTCACTGCAGGGCAGGGCAAGGCTTTTTAATCCTTTCCCCGCCCTGTGGAGCTCGTTCTGCACCGTGCCCTCGCCGGGTGAAGATGGATTATTTTTTGTTTTTTTCTTTTTCTTCTTTTTTTGTGCTCGGGTTTTTTATTTTATTTTTTACAAGTTCGACGGGTATTATGGTTTTTATGTCCCCCCCATTGTTATTTAGGGGGCCGGGAGGGGAGCACAATAGGTCCCCTGCACATTCTCATTTAGGGCCCACATCTGCCGTTCAGGGAGGAGGAGGACAGTAGGTTCCCCACTCCTCTTATTATAATTTATGGCCCCCACCCACCACTCAGGGGTGGGGACCGGGGGGGAGGACAGTAGGTCACCCGCCCATTATCCTTTAGGGCCCACAGCTGCCGCTCAGGGGTGGGGGTCGGGGGGGAGGACTGTAGGTGTCCCCCCCTATTGTTATTTATGGCCCCCACCCACCGCTCAGGGGTGGGGGAAGACCAGGGCCGGCGCTTCCTATAAGGCGAACTAGGCAGGGAGGGGAGATGTTTTGATGGGGAGATGGGATTGATGGGAGCGGGGGAGGAGGTTGGGAGATGATGGAGGGGGGAGATGATTGATGGGAGGGGGGGAGGAGAAGATTAGGGGGAGAAGAAGAGAAGATTATGGGGGGGGGGAGAAGAAGGATTACAGGGAGGGAAGGGGAGAAGATTACAAGGGGGGAGGGAGAAGATTACAGGGAGGGGGGAGAAGAAGAGAAGATTACAGGGGGGAGAAGAAGAGGAGAACACAGGGGGGGAATAAGAGGAAAATACAGGGGGGGGAATAAGAGGAAAACACGGGGGAGAAGAAGAGGAGAACACGGGGGGTGGGAGATGAGAACGTAGTGGAGGGAGAGACCACTAAAGGAGGGAGGGGGGTGGAGGATAGACCACTAGGGGAGGGTGGGGGGAGAGGAGAGACCACTAATGGAAAGCCGGGGAGAAAAGGAGACCACTAAGGGAGGTGGGGGGGTGAGAGGAGAGACCACTAAGGGCAGGGGAGATCTCTAAGGAATGGAAGGGAGAGCTCTATAGGACAGGGGGACAGGGAGCTCTTTCACACCACGCGCATACACACACACACACACACACAACATGCTTCCCTTACACACAGAGAAACACACAATGCAACCCTTACACATAAAGACAATGCATCCTTTGCACATATACACAGAAACACACAATGCATCCCTTACACACACATGCAAACACACACTGCTTCTCTTACACACACACAGAAACACAATGCATCTCCTACACACACTCAACGCACCCCTTACAGACACACACACACACTGCATCCTTTACATACACAGAAACACACTTTGCATCACTTATGCATACAAACACAGATTCACACAATGCATCCCTTACACACAACAAGAAACACACAATACATCTCTTATACACACACACACACACACACTGCTTCCACTACACACAAACACACTGCATCACCTACACAAACTGGTATCCCTATACACTACATTCTGTAAGCACACACATTAGATCCTATACAGTAACACATAACACACCCCCTACACACTCTACTCCCTGTGAGTTCATGGGTGGAACATGTAGGTGGACTTATGGGTGGGCTTTATGGGCATACTCACCTAGGGCTGCAAAATCTTGCACCGCCCTGGGAGGACAATAGGTTCCCCCCTTATTTTATTTAGCCCCCAACCAGGGGTGGAGGCCGGGGTTTGGAACTAGGTTTTTTTTTTTTTTTTTTATTGTGATATAGCGAGTAGGGGCAGAGCCCTGTGAATGTTTACATGGTATGTTCAATAAAAACATGGCAACATTTAATTCTTTGTGTGTTATTAGTTTAAGCAGACTGTGATTGTCTATTGTTGTGACTTAGATGATCAGATCACATTTTATGACCAATTTGTGCAGAAATCCATATCATTCCAAAGGGTTCACATACTTTTTCTTGCAACTGTATATAGTTTTTACTTTTAGACTATTGCTTAGTTAGATAAATGTATGGTTAAATCAAATCATGTTAAGTTAATTAATGTTTTACGGCATTTGATTATATTATGTGGTTATTATTATTGTGGACATCTTGTCACTTCAGATGCATTTCACTTCTTTTTGTTTCCTTTCAGTATGATCGACTTCTCCACGTGATTGGACCTGTTTACGTTATGTTTCCGGTCATCTATTTTCTAATTCTGAATGTTGTTTGCTGTTAAGTTATTCTTCAGGGCTTGGTCTTATTCTAGACTATGTATATTGTTCAAAGAAAAAACAATCAATAATCTGATACATAATGTGTCAAACTAGTAAAAACAAGGGATTCCCCAACACTCAATAAGGCATAAACTAAAGTATAGTGTATATACTAGCCAGGAAAAAACCTGTGACCCAAAAAATAAAAAAGATAAAATATCAATACAAACGTATATCCATAAAGATGAAGAACACAGGTTACCACAGGTAGCCTAAAAACAGAAAATGCAAAACAAACATAGTGTAAACCATATAAAGGGATACAGAGATAAGAGGTGGAGTTTTTTTTTAATATATCCCCCTTTTTCTCTCTGCAAGTAGGTATGCAACAATATAATTTGATAGTATATACTTTTACATTGATGAATTTTCCTCTGTAAATATTGTAGAGACTTGGACTATTTATATGGTACTTAATATGACTTTTGAGAAAAATCCAGATTGATCTGAATGACATCACATGGAAAACGCCTGAGATACATGTGTTCCAACGTGCGTTCCACATGCCGCTGACGTCACCAGAAAGAGACGGAAATGACGTCGCGGCCGGCCGTGAGGACAGGATCTTAAAAACAGATGAACTCATAACATTGATGATGGACACTGGTATATAAAGGATGGAAGTAATTGGAAATATCAGCACTGGAAGAAGGAGATCTTGCCAAAACGTGTCTGCTGACAGCACAGGCACTTTACTATTTTACTTTTGGGTAACTAATAGGTGGTGAGTGATACCTATAGAGTAGTTTCACTACCACTAATTTTGTTAGTATTATTGCTTGTTTGTTTTATTTTATGCAAAAAATATTTTACACTGCAGATTCATCATCAATTTTTGTACTTTGGGGACAAGCCATCTCTGGCACCCTAGAGCATGTGATATAGAGCCTGGGACGGCTCTGGGCCATGTGAGTGATACTCCAACTCCACCTCTTATCTCTATATGCCCTTATATGGTTTACACTACGTTTTTTTGCATTTTCTGTTTTTAGGCCACCTGTGGTAACCTGTGTTCTTCATCTTTATGGATATATGTTTGTATTGATATTTTTTTTTTTTACTTTTTCTGTCACAGGTTTTTTCCTGGCTAGTATATGGAAGGCATATGTCTGAAGTTGTGGGAGGGGTTATTTTCCTATTTAAATCCCCAAGTATTCCTATTTAAATCCCCCAGCTTACCTATCGTTGCAGTTTGGAAATTCTGGCCTGCTCGCCTCCCTCTCGTCAGCACAACTTCAAGGTCCTCAACAGCGCGCTTCCGGTGCCGTCATTCCTTGTGGCTTTCCTGCCAGCCTCCGTTCGCACAGACGCTCTCAACTCAAACTAACGAACACGAACCGCCAAACATGCGAACGCCAGGTAATCGGCGTGAATAGCCGCGTTCTGGCTATTCCAGCCGTTCGACACCTTCTCAATTCAAGTCTTACATATTTAATACGAACAAAGCCCACAAACGCTCAAAACATACGAACACACAATACACCTGCCATACCGTTCGTTCAAATGTCGTTTCGTGCAGGTAATACCGACTGTGATTGTCTTTTGCACATTTTTTTTTTTTTAGAATTCCAAATTATTGATAATTTTGTATGGTATCCTGTAAATTGTTCTTTATGGGAATCTAGATGTGTGTAATATTTGTTTTATTAGCACTGACTTGGAAAATACAAAGCATACAGCTTTTAATATGTATTTGTTATAAGCATATGTACTTTTTAAGTAATAAGCATTCAGAGGCAGGATTCTGACATTGTTTCATTGACCCTTGAAGAGTAAACCTTTCCTCGCATGGCTAAATTAACCATTTATGCTCCTGGCTAGTAACACTTGTTCTCCTCTAGTATATTTGCGCTATTTTGTTTCCTCTAATTGCTGTTTACTTACAGAACCCTCAGTTTTACCAAGTTAATACCTGAAATGAAGCCAACTCTCTTAATAAGTTGAATTTATTTCATGTGTGCTAACCACCGAACGGGTATCGCATACACACAAACGTAATAATACACATCAATACGTAACTTCTACATAAATGAATAACACACGAATCAATAGGCACGTAAATGGTTAAACAAATTCATTCACTCAACACAGTAATTTGTTTGAAATAAGTTTATTGGTGCACAGGAAAAGCAGTCATCCCACGCAGGGGAGATAAATGGATCATAATAAGCTTTCGATATAGGCATATGCCACAGAGTGCATTTTATATCGACTGAGAGCAGTCAAAGCTTAATAAGGCAGAAAGGTTAGATTATGTGAACACAAGTAACATAACTAATGTTAAGCAAATGACATATTGCATATCCGGTCCAACAGTAGCAAGAAGAGATCATTCTCTGCATCTTATTTTGCTGTCAGCATATGTTAGCCGAACAATGTTTAGGTAAATCTGAACCGAGGTATTTGCACTATTGTCTACGCTGGATTATAACGGGTCCTGTTAAATAATGCCTATTCTCAACTGTATTTGATTAAACATTACGCAGCAACCCATTAGTGAGTCCCCATATGCTGGCAGGGAGGGGTTAAACTATGGTATAACACAAGGGCTCATCATTAGAAAATCAGAGACAGGGTTAGTAGTTCACTCTGAGATGTTAACATGACATTCAATGATTAGATAATGGGGGATTAGGGGCTTAATCGGTTGCTGTGTATCTTCCTCTCCCCACGTTTAACAGGGTAGTATGTTGTAAGTCTTACATTCGTGCCCTCAGGTAGGAGGTAATCGGTGTCCCTAAGATTGGACCCACAGAAACTGTACGTGCGAGATTACAAACACAACTGAAAAATATGCAATGAACGGTTAAACTGTAAACATGCTGTTCCGTAACTTAGGGTAATATGATGGGGGTATGAACCTCCGGCTATAGAGCCTCGAAATATTACAGTTATTAATGAATATTGATATACGAATTATAGCACACAGGGTTTTATATTAGTCGGTCGAGGGCCGACTATGGCACAGCAGCGATATGTCCCTCAGTCCACGGGTCTCCAGCTCTCTCCCCCAGGCAGGTCTCAGCCCGCCAGTTGGACTCTCCTTGGCTCTGTGGGCACTCAGAAGCAGGTCTAGTCCGCATGACCCCCACACCTAGAGTCTGCGAACCGTCTGCCTCCTGCACCTCCCCAAAACCTCTCAAGTCTCCATGGAGCGTGTGCCCCCATGTCTCTCCTGGCGCTGGCCACACTCTTGGGGGTGGTGCACGTCAGTCTCGGCCACCGGTCCGCCGGGAGGCCCGCCCCCACCTGGTCCACAGGGCTCACAGCGCCAGGGACAAGTCCCTCCGGGATCTCGGAGGCCCGGGCACCTACTCCTCTTGCGGGCTGGTTGCCGGAGAATCCATCCGGAGGTCGGTAGCGCCGAAGGCTACACGCTCTGTCCAAGGCGGTCCCCATGTTAGGTGAGTATTTTCCACTGTGTCCCTTCTCAGAGCCGTCGGGTGTTTAATGAAAGGGGTTTAAAACAGCCGTGTGCATATATCCACCGCTGTGGCTGTCCCCATGTCTGTTTGGACCAGTCTTCTGACAGGCTGTTCCACCTGCAGCCTTTGCCAGTGTAGGCGGTCGGCACAACACCAGCCCGGGGACTCCCGTCGCCATGTGGGCCGCCGCCATGAGGTCAGGATTACCCCCGCCGACCATGAGGGGGGGGAGCGGGGCCGCACCGCCGGCAGGCACCGGCCGTGTTAAGTCAGGGCCCCTTCGCGTTGACCGCCCTGCTCAGTTGCCGCTTGAGGCTCCATATAGTGTGTAGGCCGGAGACATCAGCACCCACCTTCCATCTTGCTGTTGGTGGTTATTGGGTGTCTTTCTGATGCTAGGGTTTTGCTCTGCTCCGGTACCGCGGAGATGTCCACTTTGGGGTGTTCAGCACACCTTTTTAGTGCGTTTTTCCCGTGCTCGGATCAGGAGCTAAGGTTCATGGCTGCCAGCCGGCCCGGCGGCCCGGCCCCGCCCCCTCAACACAGTAATTTGTACATGAAAGCCCATAGGGCTATTCACACCAAGCATATTGTTCAGCTAAATCAGTGTTTAAGCCTATATAAGTTACATACACTTACACTGCCATCTATGAGAAAATTACGTTTATAATTTATAAACAAGCAGGTTTTTTAAAAAAACGCAATCCTAAATTCTGCAATGGTATTTTAGGGAGTTCCGTTGCTTTTACATTTTAGTTGATGCTGCCACAAATCCTGTTTAGATCTGTTACTTACATGGAAAGGTTCATTAATTAGTGTTACATTCCAAAAAAAAAAAAGTAACCAAGAACTGCTACTGGTTTTATTTTGTCCAATAAAATACAGGTCAACCACAGCATAACAATATGGGCTGTGGCCTTCACAATACTGCAAATATGAACAATCAGTATCTCTGCGAGTTAGCTATCTGACCAGACATACATCTACACCACTACATATATTATGAATAATGATGGTTTGGTTTGTACTGCAGATACATGTGGTCATTCCCCATGATGCTCAGCAGGCCGTGGCTTAAACATGATTACACAAGATCCTCAGATCACGTGTCTCTCCCCGTTGTGAAAACAGGGATGTGTGTTTAAAAAAAAAAAAAAATTACAAAAAAATATAAACATTTTTCAACAATAACGTATACTCTACTTAAAAACATTAAAAACCAGGCCATGATCTGGCACTTGTGAGCCCGAGGGCTATACACACACATACATACATACATACATGCATTCTATTTCATATGTACTCCATACAGTCTGACGATCTGGACCCCAACATGCTCAAAGGGAACTCCAGTTACGTTTGGCCTTACGATTCTAACTCATTACCCCTCCCTTGTTTTCGTCCCATGGTATGTCCTCTCTCACTTAGTTAGCTGTGGCTGGCTATCAGTTTCCGAGGTGTCAACTAGTTGTTATTCCCCCTGGCTTAGGTTAGTGGTCCCGCAAGGCCAACACCCATCCTCATACTCGGAGGTACTACGCCCCTCGGGCCAAATCATAGTTAGTCGCCTCGCATTGTGGCATAGATAGGGCCTCACCTGTCACTCCCATTCTATTTAATGTTTAACTGTCACTGAGAGGCAGACACCCCGCCACAACGTTCAGTGGCCACTTTATCCCCTCGTGCCAAGGCATAGATAGAGCCTCTCAAGCCTCTTGGCACCTAGCTGGGCCTCACCTGTCACCAACCTAGAGTAATTATTTCACCACATTGCAGCACTAGCTAGTCAGCCAGCACACAAACACACACACACACACACAAAACACAGGTAACAGAGAGTTTGGGAACGGCGCCTGCAGACCCCGTCACACATAGGCACTATATTTCAGACCCGATACTAAGATCAGGTGCCCTAGCGGATTATTTCCCGCTTCGTTTATAGCTTTCGTTTTGAGTGTGAGTTTATATACCCCTGGCAGTGATACAAATAGTATGTCAGACCTCTATCATACAAGGCTAATCCATGCTTTCAATACTTCAATCACTTACGGGCTAAGGGTCTACTAGATAATTAGATATAACAGTACAAGGATGATACCCAAATACATATATTTCCCCAACTTGTCAAACACTTTGTGATTCTATTATACCACATACACTAGGTGCCATATCAATTTAGTAGTAATCTTAAAGAAGGAACCAAGATCAGCGGTGTTCCTCCAGCAATTGTTTCAGGTGTTTGTTTCCATATATATTTTCAGTTAAAGACGTATATTGGGCCTCACGCTGCCTTTTACGTTTAAACGTTGTGCATATTTAGACATTACATCGGACCATCGTCAGGTCCTCAATACGCTTACGTACATATAGTGACTGCTTTCCAGATTGTATTCATTACAGAGTATACTATTTATTATGTGACGACCCATTAGGGGCATTACAGTACATTGAGTTCTAGATTACTATACCATGACTCATACCATCGCTTAATGATCACGTCTACGTCATTTTATACAATGCAACGCAGATTAAAGCATTAGTAAATCTAATGAAGATAAGGTAAACTAGAGTTCCCACTTGTTTCATATCGAGCATCGAGGCATCACTCGGCCTTCATTACGACCAAACGAATACAATTCAAATCCTTAACAGCCAATAGGGACTTGTCTCTGCATGCTTGACCTTCGCAAGGTTCTCCATACACATTCAATCATACGTTACGCTATTTAATATTACATACGTTTCACTATGTTACTTTACATTTCAAGAAGTCCATCAGGATTGATGGTCACGCTATCTGTTTTCTGTCTAAAAGTTACACCTATAGGCATCTTATAACACAGACAAATGTACGACCCCAAGCCTATCAAGTAAATTATCAAAGGGTATTTATTGTACAACACATATCATCTTTAAGTTTAAACCACAATCAAAAGCTCCTTTTCAGATTCCTCTCTTAAGAGCACACATTTTCCCTACTGTTAGTCACTATATTTTCATTCTATTCTTCGATTCACATCACAACTGGTAGTTTCGTCAAATGCCTTTTCCAGTCTTTTTCTCTCTGGTTCTATCCACTTTGCATGTACGGTTATGTTCACACTCATCCACAAGAAACAAGCCCTGCCAAGGGTAAGAAGAACTGAGGCCAGCTACTCATACTCTTCTGCAGGGTCTTAGGTAGGGCCTCAGATGTCACAGCCACAAGGATTGTCTTTTTCCGCAACCGACAGGTCAACACCCTGCTACGTCACGTGGTGGCTACAGGCCTACACGGGCCAGGTCACGTGGTGGCTACAGGCCTACACGGCCCAGGTCAAGGTAGAGCCTCTCACAGCCACTGGGCGGATAGCAGGGCCTCACCTCTTCGCCTATCAGTACTCGTTAACAAGCCAGCTCTACACATATTTCAATTGGCATCAAAGTTTTGCATTGTTAATACATATATATATATATATATATATATATAACAAAAATCAATATATAAGGAGCACTCACAGGTCTTCCCTGAGAGGGTCGAAACGTCGATTGCTCAAAGATTTGCACATGTAATTTGCTCTAAGGAATAAATTAGAGTTTGGATGAAGACCTGTGAGTGCTCCTTATATATTGATTTTTGTTATATGCCAAACGCTGAGGATTGCACCCAGGCAAGATTGAATTTTGTGCAAACAGTAAGGGTGAGTGTCAAGATCTCCATTTATATATATATATATATATATATATATAAATTCTCCTCTCTCCTTCCTTCTGTACAGGAGGCTACAAGAATAGCTCCAGTTGACATTCTATATTTAATAGACACGCTAACCCTGTCATCCCAGGTCCCCTGCCGTATTCCCCGCCCTGGCCACTCCTAAACTCCTGAAGTCTGGCCTTGCTTAAAGGTAACGGTTGAGCTTAAAGTACATTCAGCACAGAGATCCTCTACAGTTCAAAAGATCTAAACTTGCATTAAGTTAGTGATCAATTACGCAGGTAAATTTGTCCACCAATACTAAGGAACTTACTCTAGCGCTTACGATATGTGTAAAATGGTGTATGATTTCAATATAATAAATGCGTTCCAATTGTAAATGGTTGCTTGCACAAATTTTTGCCACATCTCTTTGAAACTAGCCTACAATACAATTGAAACTATACTTACAGGAGTTTAACTTTACATGTAAACAATATACCCAACAGTTCCCATTTGGTTTCTTATTTAGTAAAAGTGTGCGGACAGGTGTCAGAGATCAAAACTCTGCAAATCATCCAATTCATTCCCTATCGACAGTAAATCTTAAGGGGAGTGTTCAAATTAACCATCAACGTCCATTTAATAACCCTACTAACATAGTAATTAAGTCAGCAGCTTACTTGCCTTTCCACTATTTCTTGAGGCCTAAAAGATAGTCTTACTGTCGGAAAACATTCAACCTTCAGTCATGTGTCAAGAATTCAGGAAATCAACAATCATTACGTTATATCTACTCCTCATACTAAATATATATCAATCGGGTATATTTAAATTGTGCCCGGTTCAACTTTATAATCGGAGTCAAAGTCCAGGTTAGCCAGGTTCCTAAATACCGCTTACTTTCTCTAATAACTATATTTGTTACTTTATTACACCACCCCGTCCTTAATCCTTCCCCCTACTCGGGCCACTCATTCAATGTCAATACAACTTCAACAGCCTCTAATGGGCAGGTTACGTCAAACATAATTAGACTTATGGGACGTTGGATCACAATAGGAACACTCTTAACCCAGGGGGAAATCAGACTTCCTTTTCGATAGGGTAACTAAACAATTGCTAATTTGTGAGAATTAATAACTATTTCCTCTGCAAATTCCTCCCATCCCCCCTTCCCATCGAGCAAGCCTTGTGTAACAAATTCCTGTGTTAAAGGAACAGCTTCCTTTACTAACTCCTCCCCCACTTCCTTTGTGCAACTAAAGCTCTATAGAAACATGCCACGTGTAGTAAAATAGGGCTGGGATACAAAGAAATGTCATGTGATGATGCTGGGGTCACGCCCAGTAGGGTGGGTTTAGACAAGACCCCTTAGACTGTTAACCAATTGATGAATGTATACTGTATGTTAACTGTGACTCTGTACATGACATATTTCTGCTTTAAAAGGGAATTGCACCCCCTGGAATAAAGGCCACTCTGGAGTTCTTCATAAACCTGTATATTTACAACAACAACAACCTCTAATGGACAGGTTACGTCAAACATAATTAGAATTATGGGACATTGGATCACAATAGGAACACTCCAAACCCAGGAGGAAATCAGACTTCTTTTTCGATAAGGTAACTAAACAATTGCTAATTTGTGAGAATTAATATTGTTTTATATTTTTGCCCTCTTTTTGCAGGCCTAACCTCTTGTTGGTTTCGGCACACCTCAACCGACTTTTGTCCTTATCGAACTACATACTTTTAATTGTACGTTCTCTAATTACCCCGTACACAAATATACTATACTTTGGTTTATGTGTTTGCTACAAAGAAAGAGAAAGTGATCAGACTGGCAGGGCTTTTTATAGAGTTGGATTCGTTTTTCTGATTAGTTGTTTCTGTTATAATCTTTGCTGCTGGATTTTACAGTAAAGAGTTATGCTAAATATTCGCCTCCTGTCATTACTAAAATTAAGATTATAGGTACACTAAACCCTTTAACCTACCCACTTCTAACATTATCTTTAACCCTACATGTATTTACACAGCTACATACACTGATAGATTTAAACACAATACATTAAAAGCAGACATATATATATATATATATATATATATATTACAGCTATCAAATACAAATATATGATTTTTAGAGTTTTAGATGGTTGCCATTGAACTCGCTGCACCATAACTGCTACAGAACACTTTCCTTTAAAGGGATACTCTGACTACCATAACCACTACAGCTTAATGGTAAAGTTTTGTTGCAAAGAGGCTGTTCCTGTAATATTTCATTTGTAAACATCACTTTTTCTTTTTCACCAATACTTTTGCGACTTTTACTTTATTTCTTTTGCATCACTTTTTGTGTAAAGCATTTCTTAGTTTTCCACTATTTTGTATTCTGACATTGTGTTTCATCATCTTTATTTTGAGGTAGAAAGTGAGGCAGAATATTTGTAATTAGTTGGATTTAATAAAGGATTTGCAAAAAACTGTAGACATATATACACCGAAGATAAGTGACACTACTACAGATTAATTTTAAAACAGATATTTGTCAAAGAAAAAAAAAATTGTTTTTCAGGAGACAAAGCATCTTTATTATGTTACCTTGAAGAGGCAAAGATTCCTCCGTTCAATGCTCCAAAGCATGACATTGACACCAGGATGGGAATCACCGATGAGAAATGTTTGAGTGTCTGATCAGCAAAGGTCTAAAAAAGAATTTAGATTTATAATGTGTAAAATAATTAGTATAGGTGATACAATATGAAAGCATTCCTGGACTTAATTTACCTCATTACAATTTGAAATCACCACTGTGCAGGTGTTTGATTACATTTCTAAGGACTAGGCTAGAGCAATGTTTTTAGGGTTGCTTCTTGTGGTAAATGAATGTGATATAATATTGCCCCTAGACACTTGCCCATTTGCTCCACCACTCACCACACTTAACCTACCATGTTTCTTTGTTTCACACATTTATAAATCTTTCTAATGTTTTTCTTGGTTTGTTTTATTGTAAACATCGCTTACTATCCCAGTTTAGGTGCTTTCTCCCATTATCCCCATCCTTGAGTAGCAATATGCATGTCAAGACAAGCACAAACGCTGGCAAACTACATGTAGAAGCCAATTAACCTATTTCAGTAACAGGGGTATTCACAATACTGATAGTTACTGGGAATTCAAAGTGAGAATTAACATTTAAGGCCAAAATAGCAAAACTCTATGTTAGGGATGTGCATGGGCAAAAAATTTGTTTCGGTTCAGATATTCGGGTAAGTAAAAAAATGTGTCTGCTTCGACAATTCGGACCAATGGCATTCAGTTCGATTCGGCACTTGGAACTGCCGAACTTCATCATTTCTGAACTTGATCACTTCGAGCATTCGTAAGCATCTGAAAGGCATGAAATATGTACGAATGTACATTCAGAACAAAACAAATTGCACATGTATTTCTCAATTCACTGGACAGGGAATAGTGAAACAGGATTGGGCAATCAAGCATTACATTGCACAAAAGGAATTAGCTTATTGGTCAAGATTCCTGTCATCATTCACATACTTGTCCCTCCTTCTCTCTTGTCCGAGTGGCATGAAATTCGTACGAGTGTACATTCGAAAAGAACTACATGGCACATGTCTACTCTATGTACTCTCTGCTAAAATATGTATTAGTGTTTAGAATTTATACAGCATATTTTATTGACTTTGTATTGCAGTGGATAAAAGCTTTTTCAACACATCTAGTACTCCTTCTTCTACCCAAGGTAATAAACCATCCATCACATCTCAACCTGTACAATAAATATTTAAAAAACCAACAAGTTTATTACTTCCTGAAAAACTGGACATGATAAAGTATGGACTGCAATAAGAAACCCATAGTTTTTAACTTTTACATTATTATTCGGTCTTTATATAGCGCCAACATATTCCATATGTCAGTACAATAGAGGAAATACAGACACGTATGGATACAAAAGAAACAGTTTCAGTTAAATGGACGGTATAGACACTTTGTTTTCTTAGCACTATAGTGTCCCTTTTTGGAGAACAGTAACCCCTTCTCACCGTTACAGATTTCCATGCCGTCCCCATGCTAATGGGCTTTAATGCCGTTGTGATGGCATGGAACACAGTAACGGCTTTCAGCTGCTGGAGGTTTCTTGTACTTGCCTCCATGTGATACACTTCTGGGGGACTGCCTGACAGTCCAGGCAGACCCCCTCAGCAAATTAGGCCCCCAGGGGCCGTGTGATCGCTCTCAGAGCAGTGCCTGCAAGGGGACTGCATGCGCTGTCAGGCAGTCCCCCTACTGCTGGGAAATGTAAAATAAAATAATCAGCAATGCCCAAATTAAATTTATATGTATATTTTGAAAAAAGTCCTACATTGGACTAAAACATCAACATGATTTTGGTGTATTTACCTGCACAATAAAAGTTTAAATATTTATCTAGAAAGTACTGTGAGTGCACTTTCCTCAAAATACACACACATATATATAATAGATATGAGATAGGAGTGGTGATGTTGGACTAGCCAACATCAGAACCCCCAAGGTAGGTTACAAGAGGTAACACGGGGGGCTTAACCCCACAACAAGTAAATAACTACCAACTGAAAGAGTGAGATAGAAAAAAACACTCACTCAAAAGTAAATGGGATTCAATCTCACTCTAGAAGATTACCTCCTAAAGTAAACATAACAAAGAAAATGGTAATAACCTTTATTGAACTAAAATTAAGCAAAGAAAATATATATAATAGGTATAAAGCTTACCCTGGATAGAAACACCATAGAAAGTTGTGTTAGTGAAAATCACATAAAGGTGAGGAATTAAAAACCTGCGGATATGTTCCTTAATCTCATAGAAAAGGATATATAAATTGTATGTGCACATACATATAGAGTCCGCTAAAATAAATAGTAGTAAGGCCTCTAAAGAGGACCAAGTAAGACTATAGGGACATCCGATATGTGGACCAATATATAAGAGAAACGGAACATAAATACAGACTGCTCCGAACAAAAGATGAAAATTAAATAAACTAAGTAGCGCAAAAACTGTAAAATCAGTAAGTGATATATATAGCTGGGATCGTGGTACCTAGCGATAGTAGAAATGCCGATATGGTACTGGAGTTAAACTGTGGTCATTATAAATAGTGTCTCAATAGAGTATACCAAGATAGCTCACTGGTGGAAAATAAATTCACGAAGAAGCACAAACGGGTATAGAGCTATGTAGCCGACCCTGCTGTACAGACTCTCTGGGAGGCTATATGTCTCGTTTGACAATATAAACTATAGGGGAAATCCAATATATATCCCCTAGTGTGAGACTAAAAGATACATAAAATCCACAGCGGTATATAACAGCAGTACCTTAAATCAAAAAAAGGCCCCCTCCGAAATTAGTAACTTTAGAGGAAAGGAGACAATATCCTAGAAAACCCTGGGCTTACTATCTAGCCCACAGGCAGGCCATAGATACTAAACTGCTGCTTCAAGGCAGCCTAGCAAATCCCTATTAGCACAAACGGGTGTGGAGCTATGTAGCCGACCCTGCTGTACCGACTCTCTGGGAGGCTATATGTCTCGTTTGGCAATATAAACTATAGGGGAAATCCAAAAGTGATATATCCCCTAGTATGAGACTAAAAGATACATAAAATCCACGGCGATATATGACAGCAGTACCTTAAATCAAAAAAGCCCCCTCTGAAATTAGTAACTTTAGAGGAAAGGAGACAATATCCTAGAAAACCCTGGGCTTACTATGTAGCCCACAGGCAGGCCATAGATACTAAACTGCTGCTTCAAGGCAGCCTAGCAAATCCCTATAAGCTTATGTAAGCATATACTTGGAAAAAATAAATAAATAGAGTGAGAAGGAAAGAGGAGATGAAAGGTTGGAGGATTTCCCCGACCCGCCTACCCTATGGGTGGCCCTGGCGTTCCAGGATCCAGGGGTCCCAAATTGTTTTGTTGTGTCGTGTAGCATGGCGGATAGCTTTTCCATTTCAATAGCCTCATCTGTCTTTTGGATTGCCACTGAGAGGGAGGGTTTGTTGTGGTTATCTCATTGTTCTGCAATCGTGCATCTGGCAGCGAGTGCAAGCTTTGCTACCAGTTTGTTCTGTTCTGGTAAGAGTGTTTTGGGGTTTGGAGTATGGACCTGCCAAAGGGGTCCATTGGCACGTCTGTTTGGAGTATATTGGAGATGAGGTTAGCCATAGCTGGCAGATCGATGGTCATTCCCACTATAGTGAATATATGTGCCTTTTATGCCACATTCCTTCCAGCAGACATCGTGTCTGAGCGCCACATTTGTTTCAGCCTGTGAGGTGTGAGGTACCACCAGAGCATCGTTTTGTATGCATGTTCCTTTTGGTTAACGCATGTTGTGATGCTGTGGCCTCCCAGACGTCCGCCCAATCAGAGGGGTTGTCTGGTGGACCTATGTCTCTTTCCCAGGCTGCTGTATACGGGCAGGCGTCTTCTGGGGAGGTTGAATTCAGGAGAGAGTAGATTGTGAAAATTTGCCCTTTTTGTATGGGTGCGTGTGTGCATTCCTTTTCAAAGTGTGTGAGTGTTGTTGTGGCTGTAGCCGTTATGTTTGGTTCGTTGAGGAAACTGTGTAATTGTACATATCGGAAATGGTCGAAGGTAGTTAGTGGTACTTTTCTTGGTAGGTCTGCGAATGGTAAGAGTAGTTGATTATGAAAGAAGTGGAAGAGTCTCAGTAGCCCGTCTTCAAAGTGCGCAACGTCTTGGGGTGTCATGCCTGGGAGAAATTGTTTATTTCTCAAAACTGTTGTGAGTGAAGATAGTACATTTATTATTGGGTGTCGTGAGGTTACTCTATCCCATATTTGGAAGGATGTGGTTAAGGCTGGGAATGTCTCTATCTCTTTTAGGGAGCCAGAGGAGGAGGGGAGTTCTCTTCCTAGTAAGAGTGAGTTGAAGAGTGTAGTGAGGTGGGGTAGTAAGGTATTAAATAATATTTTGTGATAGAGACCAGA
>OW240914.1:226125301-226143306 GCA_933207985.1 Pelobates cultripes
GGAATAAGATGGTAAAAAGTGGTCAAAAAGACATATTAATGCAAAACATTATACAAGATCATAGTGCATTTGTTAACCATCAGGTAGACATTTTAATGAAAGCTTCCTAATTCCTGAATCGGCTGTGGAATGTAAGTCGCATAAGCCTATGATTCCCAGCGGCCCTGTGTCTTAACGTGTGCGGGGATGTCTTGGCTATAGGCCGTGGAGGCTGCTCCTATCCTAAAGGAGTGCCCTGAGTAGTTGCTAGGGTTTAGTTCGAGCCCGGTGAATGAGTAGGTGGACATAGTGCATGAACTTACCTGTGGTAAGGACAGTATCGTACAGCGACAGTAATGGTTCAGTGGTGCGTATGGTGGCGTGCCCAAGAACGTAACCAGTACCTTAACTGGGCACCCAGCATTGCTTGTAAGGTAGTAGGTTTTATTCACTGGCTCGCTCATCTGGCTCGTCTTAGTTTTAGGAAGGGACCGGACATAGTGGTCTGTGTGTTTTAGAAGAAAAGAGGTCAACAGGCACTCTTGTTTATGATGTTGACCGCTGACAGTGAGTTATTTTTTGGCCTGAGAAAGCCATTAAAGGCTAGATAGGTAGCAGTTTTGATAACTGCATTGGTGCGTGGCTCAGAAGGTGCATGGTTTGAACATTGTATGTCTATTGCCAGTATTTAGTTTTAGCGAGAATGTCTGCTTGGCTATGTCTCTAAGTAAGGTATGGATGGGGTAGGAGGATAGGTACCCTTGTTGTTTGGGAAGGAGAAATACGTATAGTGTTGAATGCCCGTGAGATAAGTTTAACTGTGTTGTGCGAGAATTTTTAACTTAAGGTGGCAAAAAGAGGTGAAGGCCATAAGTGGTGAAACCTCAAACCAGCTATCTAAGTGATGGTCCAACATGAAACGTATTGTATAAGTGGAAAACCCTGTAGCAAGCGTGTTGAGTGCTGGTGGACAAGGCCAGTTTTGTCAGAGCCCGGCTATGTTGGCGAGGTTCATGTAATCCATGACCTTGAGCATAAATGACCCCCCTGCCATGGCGGCTGTCACGGCAGCTGCCACAATAGTTTACCATTACGTGTGGTTAAGAAAGTCCACCATATGTGTAGGTCTGCCGAGGCTTTGTTGTCTAGGGACAGCCCCTGCTCATCATGCGGGAGTATGGAAAAAGCAAAGTGGTCTTAGATGAAAGCACGGCCTGCTGTATGATGCGCATGGCAAAATTTAAGGAACCTGGTAGGGATTGTAGTTCCATGCGGTTGTAAGTACCAAGCCGGAGGTGGTAATTGGTGTTGTTGCGACTGTTCCTATTTCTCACGTGGTAACTTGTTGGCATGGATGCTGAGTCAAGTTGTGTGCCCAGGAATGTAACGATAGTGTCTGGGTCTTCTGTGACCTTAGGGAATACTGGGACAACCAAGTGTTCAGACATACTAATGGCTTCCTTGAAGCTTCTAGAGGGAAAGGCGTTCCCTTTGACCAACAAGAAGTCATCTCGTGAGTGTATGACTGTGGGGCATCTGGATATGTTTAACCACAACCAGCAAAGAGTTCAATGAATATATTGAAGATTGTGAGCTGCTCTTGACCTGAAAGTTAAGCGGGAGAAGAAATATATAACTGCTGCCCATAAATGCCCTGTAAGTGCCAGTGTAGGGTGGATGGTGGCAGTCTGCGTTTGTGATATCAGTTTTACTTAACCAGGCTTCCCCCCCTGCTTGAGTGATAGCTGTAATGGTATGAACAATGGTGGCATACTGTATTGAAAACTCCTCGGAGGGTATGAGTGAGTTGAGACTTGGAGTAGCTGAGGCGTGAGGTGCAGATAAGTCTATGATTAGTTACAGTGTGAGGCAAGATTCCCTGTGACAATCCCAGTGGGATTGCGCCACGCTGTAAATGGTGTAGATCGGAGAGGCCCAGGTAGAAATCTTTCTGCCATTTTTGGGCCATGAGTGTAATGCCAGCTGTTGGATGCTGCTGTGATGACTGCAAGTTAGGGCATTCTAGATTCCCCCAAAAGTATATGGCAATACCTGTACGGTAGGCCTTTAAAATTCGGAGATTAGGAAATCAACTAAATGTCTGGAAGGGTGATGAGTTAGAAAGTACTGGAAATGCATAATGTTTACAGACGTCCAGGGTACATTTATTGGGACACATGTGCCCTGCAATATTGAGAACATATCTGTTATGCAACAGTCTGCATGCACTGAAACTACATGTGCCAACATGGAAATTGTTGCAGATCTGGGATTTGCCAAAGAGAATGAGATGACCCAATTTGTCTCTGGTAGTTCTCTACGTACTACCAGAGGTGATAGAGCCTGGAGCCTGAAACATGATCGTCCGCTGTGTTGGGACAAAATTGTCGTGTGGGACTAGCAACATCTTCTCCAAGTGAAAGTATGTTGACTCTAGCTGGAGTGTTAGGTAGAGAGAAATCCTTACCACCTGCTTGATACATACTAAAAACATGAAGATAGCCATTATTATATGAACCCACAGTGTGCTAGTACTGGCTTGCTAGCTAAAGCCGCATGGCGAAACAATTAATTCTTTGTTTGGTGACAGGTGAGGCCCTGCTAGTTGCCAAGTGGCTTGAGAGGCTCTATCTATGCAATGGCGCGAGGAGACTAAACGTAGTGGCAGGATGTTGGCCTCTCGGTGACTATAACCAGAAAAAAGGGGAAGGGAGGGACAGGTGAGGCCCTCTATATACCATGAGAGGCGGCTAGCTCACGAGTGGCCCGAAGGGTGTTTGCCTCCGAGCGTTGAGGCGGGGTGTTGGCGTTGTGGGACCACTATACGACAGGCGTAGATGCCAAGAAAGGAGAATACCTATTGGAAACCTATAGTCCCTAATTGCCAGTACGCTAAGGATAAACCCAGGGGGAAACAGAAATTGGATGTATATACCACATGAGCAGGTGTATGTACCTGGTAGTATGATTAGATACCCTTACTGGTTGTAAGGCTTATTAATACCTGTATCCCGGATGGGTAAAACAATGTATGAAAATTTAATATAGACATTTAAAAGCGTATATGTCTGTTATGCAAGTTTAATAGAGCAAAGTGCTCCGTCCCAATGTTTATTGTATGCTTGTAATGCCCCTGTTTGAAGGAAATTAACTTGTCGGGAGTGTTATATCATGTGTGATATGGAATACTACTGTACCCCGAAACATGAGTGTAGTGAACCATGACTGGCAGCTGAATAACCGAATATGTGAAAATACTTAATTGGAAGGACTTCTATTTTAAGCGTGCAAACATGCAAATATTCTGTATTAGACTCTGGAATCCTGCATAGTGCTTTAAATAGTATGTGCATTCTTGGGTAAATTTATGCGTATTGTCAGTAAATGTAACTAAATGCCTATGTAGGCAGGTATGCCGGAATGATTATATCATAGCAAGCATGAGTTGTAAGGAAGTGTTATTGTGTAATTATAATTATAGTGGAAATGTTATGAGGGTAATAACCATATGTCTGAAAAAGCCTGTAGTATACCGTTTGACAGATAGGAGTCAGTATAAAAGCGAAAATGCTGTAGTTAGTTTGTTTGCTTATGAAGTGAAATAAAGTCTGAGAAGCCTGTAGTACACCGAATGACCGATAGGGGCCAGTGTGTAGGTGAAAAATGCAGTGGTTCGTTGATTTGTACATGAAATGCAATAATGTCCGAGAAGCCTGTAGTACACCAAATGACCGGTAGGGGTCAGTGTGTAGGCAAAAATGCAGTGGTTCGTTGGTTTGTACATGAAATGCGATAATGTCTAAGAAGCCTGTTGTACACCAATAGACCGGTAGGGGTCAGTGTGTAGGCAAAAAATTGTATTTCGTTTGTAGTTTTAACCCAAACAGATTTTACATGAACAGCTAGGTGAGTATAAGGTAACGAAATAACCGTGCAAAACAAAAGGAAACCGTAAAGTGAGGACCTGTGCTGTGCTGAACGCCGTGGGAACTAATCCTGGCACGACAGGTGGGTCAACTTACAGTTTGAGAGTCCCTGAGACACCAAATGTGATGCTGACCGGAGAGAAAGCCACTAGATTAACGGAAAGCCCTGCTGCAGGATTCCTGGACACAGCTTGGAGTAGGAGACCTCATGGAGCAGAGGTGAAACCAAAATGGCGTCTTGTATGACCTGGAAGTGGATCTCATGCAAATGCTGACCTTGAACAGTTTATTCATCTGACCAACAAAAGTAAGTAGGGAAAGAGGGGAGTCCCTTTTATAGGTCTATAGCCCCTCCCACAACTTCAGGCCATGCCTTCCAATATATATATCCCATGAGTCTGTATACAGAAATAAACCTCTTGTAATGTAGTCCTGGTTTAACCTTGGAAAGATGAACTTATATCAACAGACATAGAATGAAAAAAGACAAATAAGAGAGAGACTCACTAAGGTGTTAAACGGTTAGAAATAGGAGAAAGAGAGATGTATAGAGGGATATAAAACATAATTGTAAGACCTATATATTAGCACAAGTCAATAAAGCAATTAAACAGGACAATGTCTACTGTGTAAATGTATCATAAATATACCATAGGTAGAGTGGAAGAGGATAGTTTGTATTGAAAGGTACAGAATCTTAGCCTTTCAATGATACAGCGTAATAATGTGGTATATGTACCTAGCGAGCTACTTGCTCAATACGTGCACAAAATAGATACAAACATTGTAGCGGACAGCTGATTTCCCACAGCTTATATTGGGATATTAAAATAATGCAGGAACAAGTAGTAAATCCAAGAGGGTAACCAGCACAATCATCAATAAAATCCAACAGTATCCCATCTCCTTTCCCAATCACTGGACGACACACAGTATCAGGAGTAGAACTGAACTTTATTGGCAACATTCCTGCTTTTATGAGATTCTCCCATGCAAGGGGAGGGACTCACCATAATTACTACAGTAGCCAATCCCATAGACGTTACCTCCCATACATCTCCTCCCCTTAGATTAACAGTTAACATAATTATACAGTGCATACCTTTCCCCAATTCTTGGATGTACCCCCTGATCTGGGTGAGGAACATATCCAATAATCACCAGGGGTTCGGGAGTTATGAGAAGGTAAAGATTTGACCGACCGCATGGGTAAAGTAGCCGGAAATAGTTCCATGAGATCTGGCCCTGCGGTCGGTCTCTGTTTGTGCCTCAAAAGTCCCGAAAGGCTATGCCATCCATAGTTAGGTTTGTAACCGGATGAATCCCCTAGTTCGTGGGATTCATCCTACCGAACAACGGGCCATTCGCACGTTTCCATTTGTACTTTCTGAAGCCCTGGAGGTCTTAGCGGTGTTCGGTTAGTCGAGTGTCCGTTTTGAGTTCCAGACACTCGACGACCAAACACCACTGTTCGCGGGTTTAAGATGGCCGCCGCCACGTGTTCGGCTGCTGAAATGGCGGCTACCCAGGGAATACAACAGAGTGTTCGTGCGTTCAAGGGAATGTAACAAGCAATCAGGGAGGTAAATTACAGCCACCCTTCACATCAGGGTGGTCTGGTTGTTTGGTAGTTTAATTCGTATGGTGAATATAGCCGTTCACATGTAAGCTGTTACATCTTTATACTGAACAACGTGTAGCCACCTATGGTGGTAGGTGTGCCTGTATAATCCAGGCACAGGGAAAACTCTTAAGTGCCAACCATAAAAAGGAAATAGTTTGGACAGCCAAAGGGGTTCTGCTACAAACATATATTAGTAGAGTTAATTATTGCTACAAATAGCATTTGATGTTATCGATGTATAATGACTGTCTCAGTATAAAAGGATAATACAATACTATAGAGACTTGAATATAATCAGTTCACAAATTCTACATAGATTCTAGATGTGAGCTGATTACCTGTAGGTAATGAGTCAATCCACTACGCTTTCCATAGATTGTGGAATAGGCGCCAGTTTGACTAGAGTGTTGCTCAATTGATCACGTCTGTATAGATACTTGTGGATAATCAGTCACAAAATAAATTTTAAATTCGAGGATTTGAAAGACCATTCAGCGTTCACTCTATCTATGTACTCATACACTCATAATATCGCTGCAATCTGTTAGCAAACTCGTATACTCTCCCTATAGCACCTTCGTGGGTGCCGATTAAATAAAGTGTCTCTGTAGGTATCCCTCAATCATATAGAGTTCCTCTGATAGTAGGAAAAGAATTCCCAATCTCCAAATAAACCCCGCCTCCTCCTTGTAGTGAGAAATAAATCAAATAATAGAGTGGAAAAATACATTTGTGCTTAGTGAAGTTATTAAAATAAAATAATCTGAACGCGCATTCTCTATGTCTGGGAGATATTTGAGTCGAAGACTAGTAACTCAATTATCTTTCAGTTACAGAGGACCACACATAAAAACATAAAAAATACCCCAAAATACAGGTAATTCATACAGGAACCCAGCAAGTCTTATATCCCCAAATACCCCTGTGAGGTGCTCAGATCCATGTCCAAATAGTATGGGTCGTATCCAAAGACCCTGTTATCCTCAGTTCCCCTGGTTTAGTACCTTCCCTCTCCCAAATTCAACCTAACGTTCACTTCCTGGCAGTCGTTCGCACAAGCTAACCTGCAAACGGTCCTCAGCGATCGCAGCAGAACCTTTTTCAGCTATGTGACTTTGCGGTTCTAGGTAATCTTGGTCCGGTATTTTGACCCCCTTGCCGACCTGCCAGGAGAGCGCTTTTTGGAGGGAAGTTGCCCAAGACTGTGAGGAACAATTGCTTTCTGAGAGCCAGGAGGAGCACCCGGTATTTCATCCACAGGAGCTCCCAAAAGTTGACTGGCCAAAGCACTAATCGCCCCGGAACTATTAGTTCTGGTTATCAGAACTTTACCCAAGTATCGATTTCACTACACTGCATGGATCTGAGCACTATTTTTTTTAAACTTGGGCGCACAGATCAGGGTTATTCGGGTATATAGGACATGTGGAGTATTTTATTGTATTAAGTGTGTTCTTATGTGTTGTACCCTCTTTGTCCTGGGGGGTCTGTGTATGAATTTTGTGTGCCTTGCCTGAATAAAGCAGTTTGTTTTCACCCTTCACTCAGTCTCGGCTAGTGCTTGGGTGGACTAGCTATACAGCTATACTCTCTGCAGGAGAGCATAATCACTTGGTGCTGTACCCAGGACCCTGTTCCCAGGACTTGATGAAGGGTACAAACAACTGGTTTTATTAGGCCATGATACCTGTTAATATACACAACTCCCAGCATGGGGTCCCTATTCATAAAACAGTAAACCGGCCCGGGTGTCTCTGTGTCTGGGAGATTAGTGAGTTTGCGTTTGCTTAAACTAATTATCTTCTGGACACACGAGGTACAACATATAAAACACAACAAAAACAGGCTGGAGCCCCCACCTATTTTATATCGCTGAGCTCCTGCGGACAAACAAATGGCTCCCCCAGGCTCTCAGGGAGCGATTGTTCATCATAGTCTAGAGTATCCTCCCTCCAATAAGCGTTCTACTTTCTAGTCGGGAAAGGTGAAAATACAAGGGGTAAATAGGACCGGGGAAGTGAAGGCGAAGTGGCAGTTTCCTGTTCCAAGGTGCTGATTGCCAAGTCTCGCTTGGGCCATTCAGCTGTAGCTTGTTACTGAATGGCTGCCAAGAGCAGAGCGCTTCGGGTGAATTTGGGAGAGATCATGTATTTCTGTGGAGGAAAGCTGAACAAAGCCTACTGAGCAATGGAACAGCAGATGGACTGCTCAAGGAGAAAAACTATACATCACTTAAGAGAAGTACCATAAAAGAACTGCTGGAGGCAATGGGACAGATAGCCGGCATCAAGCCAAAGGCTACCTTTGTCACAGAAGTCATGGAAAGGAGACCAGTCCAGCAGCACCTCGTACCTGGCTTTGGCCAACGAGACAAACCTCCAGAAAGAGGTGTGACTCAGGCTTGCCTTCTATGGCAATCACCCATTAGACAGTGGTGAGAACCCGCACAGAGGTAAATGGACCAAGCTGATCAAGAGGTACAGCTACGGCTGTCCGAGCGGCAGTACCATGAGGGGATACCAGCAGTTTCACCCAACCCAGAAGCCAAAGATTTATATGGGGCTTTTAAAAACTTTGTGGAAGCCGAGGAGAATAGTGATGGCTTCCTCCAGAATTTCATACGACAGTGCAACTTGAACAACATCAGCCCTGCAGACTGGGTCCCACTTTTGGCCGTCAAACGGTCGGGCCAAGCAGAGGCATATCGACCAGTGCCAGCTGAGGACATCCAAAACTATACCCAGGTCAAGGAAGTTATCTTGGCCCAGTATGCCATCACATCAGAAGTATACTGGCAGCTGTTTTGAGAACTAAAAAAGACAAATGAGACTCTCACACCGAATGGACTTGTTGTACTCACGAGCAGCTGTGGGATGGTTACAAACTCACCAAATTAAGACTATGAAGGAACTGCTCCAATTGATACTCTTGGAAGGAGGCAGCCACTGACCACATGCTACAGTTATACAGGTACAGGGTTAACAGTAGCCAGGCTGGGCTACAAGAATGTCAGGCAGAAAGTTCCAGTCTTGAAGCCCATCTGCAATGACAAGCTGCAGGCCGCATGGCAGGGTGCATACTGGGTGGTAGAGCAGAAATGCAACAACACCTATGTGATCAGTCCCAGCTCTGGTGAAGGGGCGTGGTGCATGCTAAATGTAAACATACTTGTAGCAAACCTTTGGTAGCTCAACAGGTTACCTCCACTAATCTGTCCTCTCAGCCAGACTGGAACGTGACAGTAACGAGACAAGACATAGTTCTGATAGTAATCTGGTTTTATTGCTCTGAATGCAGCCTTTTTTGCCGAGACCCCCAGCATGGGGTCTCCATTCTTTTACATTGTGATATCGCTCAGATGTCTCTGTGTCTGGGAGATAATTGAGCCAAGGACCAGGAAGTTAATTATCTCCTGGATACAGAGAGCCAAACATAGAAACATACGAAAAACACCTCAAAATACAATTAGATCCCACTGAAGCCCCTCATGTCCTACATCCCTGTATATCTCTTGTCCAAGCACCCAAGTTGGTCACATAGCCCCCGGGGTCCATCAGGGTGAAGTTTTGACCAGTCGTACTTGTGGGTGAAGCCCAAAATTGTTCCAGAAAAAAAAAGTGATCTTGGCCGGTCAAACATCGGGAGTTCATGTGGTCAGACGAAAGGGCACTCGCCCTGATTCTCTGGGAGTGATTGTTCTCAAGAGTCTGTAGTACCTTCCCTCTAAATAGCGCTCCCATGTCATGTCGGCAAGTGGGACAAAACAGGAGGATAAGTAGACCAGGGACCGCATGGTCGAGTGGCCGTATAAATTTCCATGTAGTTCACTGCTAACTCCCTGCTGCCTTTCTCCTCATAGTTGCCATGATCCCAAGTATTGTGTCAACACTCCTACAGCCATTTTCCTTTGCTCATGTACATACAGAAAGAAATGGTGGGTGTGGTCTGGCAGGCCGAGGGCTGGGGCACTCATAAGTGCTTTCTTGATTTTCTCAAATTACTTCTGTTGCTCTGTAGTCCACAGGAATGGATCACGTTCTGTGCCTTTTACAGCCTCATACTGTTTTTGCCAGTATCGCATAGTTAGGAATCCATATCCTACAGAATCCAGCTGCTCCCAAGAATTCTCGAACTTGTCTTCTATTATTTGGTACGGGTATGCGGCATACAGCTTCTTTTCTTTCAGGTCCCATTGTTCTTTGACCCTCTGAAAATAGAATCCTAAATACTTGACAGTTTACTGACACAGTTGTGCCTTCTTCCTAGATACCTCGTATCCAGCCTTCCATAGGATGTGGAGAAGTTCATGAGTTGCTTGTTGACACATCTATTTGGTGATTGCGGCTATTAAAAGATCATCCGCATACTGGAGTAGTACACCTTTCCATGGGATGGATTTGAAATTTTGTAAATCTCGACTTAATGCAGATCCAAATAGAGTAGGTGAATTCTTAAACCCTTGTGGTAACCTGGTCCAAGTCATCTGTCATTTTGATCCCGTAACAGCATCCTCCCATTGGAAAGCAAAGCACACTGGCTTTCAGCGGCGACTCGGAGTTAAAAGAGAGCATATTTGAGATCCAAGACTGTATAGTGGGTTGCACCACCAGGAATCAGGGCAAGCAAATTATAGGGGTTGGGTACCACTGGGTGTATGTTAACCACTGCATCATTAACTGCTCTTAAATCTTGTACAGGACGATACTCATCAGATCCCAGTTTCTGAACAGGTAATAATGGAGTGTTCCAAGGGGAGGTACAGAGTTTCAAGATGCCATACTTCACAAACTTATCCAAGTATGTCTGTATGTTTTTCTTGGCCTTCTGTGGTATATGGTACTGACGAAGGCTAACAGGATAAGCCCCAAGCTTTAATTCAATATGTATAGTTGAAATATTATGGGCGAGTCCTGTAGGATTATTTTCTGCCCATTCTCCTGGAATATCAAATAATGATCCATCACTCTTTGGGTTATCATTGCAGAATACAGACGCCATTCTTCTTCTTTTGGCACCAATACGGCTAACATGCCTGGTGATTTATTGAACTGCAGGGATGTTAATCCATTGGGTAGAAATGTTATCTGTGCTTGAAGTTTTGACAAAAGATCTCGTCCTAGAAGTTGAATTTTACACTCCAGCATATATAGGAACTGATGCTTAACAAAATGGCCCCCTAGTGTGCAAGTACGACTCCTGAGAACCGGTCTAATTGCTCCTTTCCCAGTAGCTTCTATTACTATAACAGTCTTTCCAGAGGGAGGGGCTACTAATTTGGTCACAACAGAGTGTTCAGCACCCGTATCAATCATGAAGGGACTTTTTTTCCCCCTATTGTTACTTCGACCATAGGCTCCACTCGGCCAAGGGGAATGAAGCCCGGTCTGTATCAATAGTCCTCCATGACTGTATCAGCCAGACCCACACAGTCCCTATCCCTTGGTCTCTGAGTAGGGGGGTAGTATCTACCTTCCTGGACGTCTCCTGTGTTACTACTGTCGCTCCCTCCAATACTTCCTCTTCCTCTATAGCCACCTCTATAGCTACCTCGTCCCCTTTTCTCCTCTTGTTTAAAACTTGCTTTATATCCCCTCTGTCGGCAGTCACTTTTCCAGTGTCCTTCCTCTCTGCAATACGCACATTGATTTCTGCCTAATGGTCAGTCCTATCCTGGCTAGTCCTGGCCTGGCCTGGTAGCCTGTCCTTTTCTCACCTCCCCTTTCCATCTCTCCTCCTTGTCTACCCACGCCTGTAATAGCTATTGCTAGCATATCTACTTTCTTTTTCATCCTGCGTTCCTCCTTACGCTTTTTTTCAGCTTCCCTATTCATATAAACCCTGTTTGAGACTTCCACTAGCTGTGTTATGGACATCCCTGCAAATCCCTCTAACTTTTGCAATTTCCTTTTAATGTCACTCTGGGCCTAGCTGCTGAATGCCGAATTAATCATACGAGAATTTTCAGGGGCTTCGGGATTAAAAGGGGGATAAAGTCTGTATGATTCAAGCATGCTCTCATAATAGGCACTGGGAAATTCATCATTTTTTTGTAATACTTCAGCTGCTCTCTACATATTTATAGCCTTTTTCCCATTTGCTTTCATGCCTATAATAATTGGTAAGCTTGTTGGTAAGCTTGTTGGTAAGCTTTTAAATGAACCATATCAGCACCATTTATATTCCAGTTAGGATCCGTATTGGGGATATGGGCAGTAGACCAGGCCGCGGGATTTGCTTGGTTTTGGGTACGGGCAGTCTCCTCAAGAACTTTAATGGCTGCTTGGTTAATACGGGTTCTTTCCTCAGAATAAAATAGAGTTAATAATAACTGCTGGCAATCAGCCCAAGTAGGGTTGTGGGTTTGTATGATCGATGTGACCAAATCAGTCATAGCTTGTGGTTTTTCCGTGTATGAGGGGTTATGGGTTTTCCAATTAAATAAGTCGGTTGTAGTAAAGGGAACGTATACAAATACAGTGTCTGCCAATTGCAACTGGCCATTGCCATCAATGTGTGTTGGGCCAGGAGTAAGTCGGAGAGGCATCTGTAAATGCCAGGGTTGGAGGGTACCAGTCGTTATACGTGTTAAAATGGGACTGTGAACATTTATAGAGTGATGTGTTTTAACAGGTTCCGGTTGGGGAGTTGTCAGAAGGGTAGAAGAAGGTAAGTTAATCATGTCCGTCGGTAATTTTGTTAATAAAATATTTCGGACAGGGCTGGGAGGAGCCTGACCAGTAACTAAAAAGAGCGCCAATTCAGAATACAGAGAACTAGTGGGGGTAGGTACAGAAATAGGAGGGCTTAAAGCAAGAGAACTGGCATCTGAGATAGGTGTGTGGGTAGGCGGGGACAATAGAGGAGCAGGAGTGGAAACACCAGCTGCACCAGATCTAGCTCGGGAGGAGAAATTGGGGGGTGGTAAGGGGAGGTCAGATTCAAGAGGTGTATCCAAAATAGGTGGAGTTGAGGCATTAGTGGACAGGCAAGTTCTAGCAACCATGAGGCACGCTTCCTAGCTGTAACCGGGACACACACAGCACTTCAGTCCCATTTGCAGCAGCTTGACTGGGGTATATCTGGAACTTTCCCGCCCTAGAGCTATTAGTATCGTGCTATTGTCTCAAAGTGATCAGGCTCTCCTCCTGAGCGTATAGCTGTATAGCTGTCTCACCCAAACACTAGCCGAGGCTAAGTGAAGGGCGAATAAGAACTGTTTTTATTGCATGAACCACAGGTTTATATAGGAGTAATCACAACAGGGAGTCGTCAAACAAAACAATACAAGTCACTCGCTGGAGTCTTGGTGTATAGGACTTAATTAGGTTAATATTCCATAACTGATTCACACTTCAAACTTTCGAAGTGGCACTTTGAACTGTCGAACTACCAAAGCCATTCGAACACGTGGCGGCATCTTGCTTAGTCGAACGAATCCAGCAGTGTTTGGTCGTCGAGTGCATGGAACTCAAATCGGACACTCAACTGCACGAACAGCGCTAAAACTTTACCTTCGGCTATTCGAACGGGAGTCGAACAGCGTTCGGTAAGAATATGCCCCAGAACAAGAGACATACACTAACTTTATCCACGAACTGCTTCGTTCGGTTATTTGAATGTTATTTTGAATATTCGAAGTAGACTGGCCGCACAGCCTGTATTTCTGTTTTGGGCATGAAACCATGCGTGTGTTTGGTCAAAATGGGAATTCCATAGAATTCATGAACCCCTGAACTGATCTGGGTGATTTTTGTATATGTTGGTCACCCAGGTCAGGGCTATCAGGGGATGTAATAATTATGGGTATTTTATGTGTTTTGGGGGTACTTTTGGGGTTTTGTAAAATATGTGTTTTTTCTGCCTGGAGATAATTGGGTTAATGCAGTATCTGCCTCAATTATCTCCCAGGCAAAAAGGAGGGATTGTATGCTTGTATTGGGTGTGTCACACTTTGTAACCGTGTTGTTATTGGTTGTTCAGTTTGTGTCCCTGTCCCCAACAAAGTCCATGTGGGAATATATCTTGCTTGGGGACTTGCATAAAAGTCAAGTCTGGCACCATTAAAATCTATGTCATCCTGTTATTGGAGGGAAAGAAGATTTACTCCTGTGTCTGCTGTTCCAGCTTGCAGAGGATTCAATGGGAAAAGTCCTTGTAAGGACTAGAGCTCCCAGGACTGAGTATCGTCCAGTGCCTGGGGGTGTCCAGGAAGAAGTGGTTCCAGGGCCCCAGTCAAGCCATGGTGACTGAGGGCAAGAGTGCTGAGATTTTTTCCCTGTTCCAGCTAGGAAGCGGTCATTGGCAGTAGTACCCAGTCGGTGTACAGGGAGCTCCGTTATAGCTGCCATTCATGTAACCGAACAACACGTGCTCTAGCAAATGGCAGCCATTTGTCTCATGAAAGCAGGCAGTGGGACATTTTCTCTGGAACTATTTTGGGCATCAGCCACAGCTACACTAAACCAATCCAAGCGCTATTTGGACAACTTGGGCGCTTGGATCCAGGCTCTCCAAGGATATAACACATGTGGGGGTTCCTATTAACCTTGTATGTATTTTGGGGTATTTTGTGTTTTGTAATGTACCTCGAGTGCCTGGGAGATGATTAGTTTAAGGAAAAGCCAGCTCTCTTATCTCCCAGACACAGAGGCGCTTGGACGGGCTTACTGTAAAACTGAATGGAGACCTAATGCGTGTATATAGCCTGGCAACTTGGCCCTAATAAAACATTCTAATTTACCCTTCATCAAGTCTTGGCTGATGCGTGTTGATACTGTAACATACTTTCACTCTGCGGGACCAGGGAGACTCTTCAGCGCATATACTCAGTTAGAGGGAATTACTCACAACCCCTCTTGAACTCCGGCTTGGCCATGGCTAACCCCATCTCCCAGCCAACTTTCACCTGTTTTCCCAACCAGTTAAAAGAGCGCTTTTTGGAGGGAATGTGCCCCGAACTATGTGGAACAATCCTTCTCTGAGAGTCGGGGGAGCACCCCTTATTTCATTCACAGGAGCTCCTGACATTTGACCATCAGAAACCCTCATTTATCCTGGAACTCCATTGGGCATGGATTCTGTTAGCTATAATTTTACCCCAGTGGTGATTTGTCATTTCTTCTTGGATCCATGCGCTATTTGTCAACATTGGTGCTTGGATCAGAGCAATCTGAGGATATATCATGTGTTGGGGTTACTGTTGATTTTGTTATGTTTTTGGGGTGTTTTTGTGTTGTGCTCTCTGTATCCGTGTCAGGGTCCCGCGGGCGGCTGCGTGGGGAGGTTGCAGTCCGCACGCGGCACTCACCCTCCAGCCGTCCGCGGTCCCCTTCCTGGCCTGTGCTCGGCGGGCGGCATCCTCCCAGCCACGGATGCCGCCTGCGTCTTCCTCTGTGTCCCCCAGCAACAGCATGCATGACGCTGCACGCTGGGAGACCGCCCATTTTAACAAACGCCGGGGTCAGTCACCTGACCCGGCGTTAAAGGCACAGTGCCTCAATCACAGTGGGAGGTTTAGATATCTCCCACGTGTGATTGTTAATTCTGATTGGAAATTATCCAATCAGAATTAACCTATGGATTTATATACTTACCTTTCCTGTTCCTCTCCGCCCTGTTGTGGTCTTTACTTGCTAGTATTACTACTGAACTTGTGTTTCTGGTTACGTACTCTCTGGCTTGTTTATCCGACTTTGTGACTTTCTCGGCTTGTCTATCGTTATTCTGTCTTCTGGTTCCCCTTTACTCGGCTTGTTTCCTGACTATTCTTTGTGTGCTTAGCCCGGCCACTCTAAGGTCCGGTACTGCACTTTGTGTGTGTGTGTGTTGGCGTGTTTGGTTCCCCGAATCGTGACATTCCACAGCTCCTAGTTAATCAGGAGGCTAGAATGGATGGTTTAGACCACCGTATGGATCAGTTTGCCCAAGCTTTACAAACCATACTGGCTCGTACTGCACACTTGCAACCTGCCATTCAGGAGGCTGCTGCTGCTGTGCCCGAACCCATTCCCACTCCGGTACCCGTTCCTGCTCATGTTATTCATATGACGCCGCCACAGCGTTACAGCGGTGACCCAGCATTGTGTCGTGGTTTCCTCAACCAAATTGATATCCATTTGGTGATGAATCCACGTTCCTATCCCACTGACAGATCCAAAATTGCCTTTTTGATAAACTACTTGTCCGGGAAAGCTTTAGCATGGGCTAACCCCATGTGGGAGAATACGTCTCCTATGTTCTTTGCAGATTTCTTGACAGCTTTCAAACGTACGTTTGATCAACCTGGTAGGGTTGCCTCTGCTGGCAAAGCTCTGCTTAGGGTCCGACAGGGTAACAGATCTGCAGCGGATTATACTATCGAATTCCGCACTCTAGCAGCTGAAGTGGTTTGGAATAATGACGCACTCGTAACAGCCTTTCAGGAGGGTTTGGCCACCTACATACTGGATGAAATAGCATCCAGAGAATTGCCTGTTCTTCTGGATGATGTTATAGATTATATCATTCTTATTGATAACCATATTAGAGAGAGGCGTAGTCAAAGATGGATGGATACACGGGCATTACATGCTCTACCCTCTACTGCATTACTAGCACTACCCGCTCCTAGGCAACCATCCCCCGAACCCATGCAATTGGGTGCTACGGGGCTAACTGAGGCTGAAAGAGCGTATCGTAGAAGGGAAGGGTTAAGCCTTTAAAACAGGGGGCACCACTGTAATGCCTGCCCTAAGTTACAGGGAAACTACAGCACCTAAGGCCTAGAGAGGGGTCGGCCTCGGGTGTTATGACTTTGTCCCCTCATGTGTCCATCTCCAGACCGTTTATTACGGTTTCTCTTTTGGTCAATAAAACCACTATAACAGCCTTGATCGATTCAGGTGCGGCAGACAACCTTATGGATGAGAACTTTGCTAAAACCGCAGCCTTGACTTTGATCCAAAAGGCCACACCCTTGAGGCCATAGATGGTAGACCACTTGAGAGACCTCTGGTGACCCATGAGACCCAAGAAATAGTGATGTCTGTGGGTGTTTTGCACAAGGAAAGGTTAACCTTCCAAATAATTGACTCCCCTACTGCTTCCATCGTTCTGGGTTGTCCCTGGTTAGTGAAACACAACCCTGTACTCGATTGGGGTTGTTTAGATATACTCTCCTGGGGGGAATCTTGTCAACGAGATTGTATGGTTCATGTATGTCCTGTTTGTTTACTCAACGTGCCCACGGCTAAACCACTTTCTGTTTCTGTCCCTTCTGTATATGCAGACCTTGCATTGGTTTTTTTAAAAAGGGAGGCAGATAAGCTACCTCCGCATCGTGACTATGACTGTGCCATAAACCTGTTACCGGGTACTATGCCCCCTAGGGGTAAGGTCTACCCTCTTTCTGAGAAAGAAAACCAGGTCATGGAGGAGTACATACAGGAATCCTTAAGGAAAGGTTTTATTAGAAGGTCCTCCTCTCCTGCTGGTGCTGGTTTCTTTTTTGTGGCAAAGAAGGAGGGCGATTTGAGGCCATGTATAGACTATAGGGCTCTGAACAATATAACGATTAAAAACGCCTACCCTATCCCCCTCAACACTGAGTTGTTTGATCGTGTTAAAGGTTCTAAGTACTTTACTAAATTAGACCTCAGGGGGTCTTATAACCTTATCCGTATAAAGGAGAATGATGAGTGGAAGATAGGGTTCAATATGCGTAGTGGGCATTACGAATACCTGGTCATGCCTTTTGGACTGTGTAATGCTCCTGCTGTGTTTCAGGATCTCATAAATGATGTCCTTAGGGATCTATTGTATGTCTGTGCCATGGTGTACCTTGACGACATACTTGTATATTCTCCTGATTTGAAGTCACATCATAATCATGTTAGGATGGTGCTTAAAAAGTTATTACAGAACGGACTTTATTGTAAGTTAGAAAAATGTTTGTTCGATCAGACCTCCTCCAGCAATTCCTGGGATATATAATTACTGAAAAGGACTGTAGTATGGATCCTGCTAAATTGGAAGCTATACTGTCCTTGCCACTTCCCCAAGGACTTAAGGCTATCCAGCGTTTTATAGGTTTTGCTAACTATTATAGGAAATTTATAAAAAAAAATTCACCACTTATCTCCCCTATCACGAAGCTGACTAAAAAAGGTCTACACCCTAGGGTTTGGACTCCTGAAGCCCTTAAGGCCTTCGAAAATCTCAAGAAAGCATTTGCCTTTGCTCCAGTACTACACCACCCTAATCCTTCTCTTCCCTTTGTTATGGAAGTAGACGCTTCTGAATCGGGGGTGGGAGCAGTACTGTCACAGAGGTTATCGTATGACGAACCCCTCCATCCCTGTTGTTACTTTTCAAAAAGGTTGTCTGATCCAGAAAAGAATTACGATGTTGGGAACAGGGAACTATTAGCTATTGTGTTAGCTTTTAAGGAATGGAGGTACTTATTAGAGGGTTCTAGACACAAAATTATGGTTATAACA
>OW240914.1:226143406-226170598 GCA_933207985.1 Pelobates cultripes
AAACGCAATCAACTTCAAAACCTGGAAACACCCTATTTGGTGTTTTCCTAAGGTAACTCGAACTTCTAAAACTTAGTGTCATGACCTGGTATTCTATTTGTCTCGTAGTTATTGTTGTTCTCCCTCCCCACTCTACCCCCCGACCCCCCCCTGCCCCCATACTATGGGCACCTGAGTGTAGCATTACTTTTCTTACGTGGGCCGTGTTAGTGCTGATTGTTTATTATCTGATCATTTACACTTTGCCCTGTCCGTTGTTGGGTCTTTGGGCCCTCCGCTGCGTCTCCCTCCCACCATACATTTACCCTTTGTCGTGACTGTAAGTCCCCTATGTGAAGAGCGTGTTAGATACCTAGTAATTTGCTCTTGCGAGCCCCCCTGGTTTCAGATTGTTATAATACTTTGGGCTTGTGTGTTAGCCCCCCCTCATCCCACCTCTTTATTTATTTTCCGTGCATAATTGCCCTCTTCTGTGGGGAGAAGGCGGGAAGAGAGGAGGACGGGATTAGTTTGGGTATCAGGGAAGGGCGGGGAGGCAGCGGCCATCAAAAAAAAAAAAAAAGGGGGGGGGACCCGCTGCATATGTGTGTAGTGGTGGGTGTCACTTTGGTTGGCTCTGGTGTCTCATGGTGTGCGCGCCATTCTTTCTTGATATTCCTCCCATGGTTGCCACACCTTTGAAAAAGTGCCCATGGTGTTCCGTACCTGCGCTGTCAATTTGTCCATGGTGAAATTGTCCTGTATTTTGTGAATGACTTTGCTCATAGGGGGCATGTCGGGGCTTAGCCATTGTTGGGTCAGTGCTCTTCTGGCTGCTAGGGTCAGTTTGTTAACTAGTTTCTGTTCTTTTGTCGTCAGGTCATCCTGTGGTTTGGCTAATAAAAATGTCCATGGGTCTCTGTGTATTGGTCTCTCCAGGACTGCTGTCATTAATGTCTCTATTTCCGACCAGAATTTCTCTACCTTGGGACATGTCCACCACATGTGGGTGTATGAACCTCTCTCACCACAGCCTCTCCAGCAAGTATCTGTGGTGGTTTTCCCCATTCTATATAATTTGGCCGGGGTGGCGTACCACCTCAGGAGGGTTTTATATGCATGTTCCTGAAGTGTTACGCATATGGAGACTTTGGCTGTCGCTTCCCATATATCCCTCCAGCCCTCCCCTTCCAGTGTTTGGTGTAGATCTTTCTCCCATTGGGTGATATAGGTGAGGGGTTCTGCGTTCCTCTCCGGGGCACTAAGTTGTGCGTAAAGCCCGGTAATCAGTCCCTTGCGTGTGGTTTCTGTTATGCATAATCTTTCAAAGCTAGTCATTGGAGCCTTAGCTACTTCTCTAACTCTAGGATGGCTAGCGAAGTCCCTTAGTTGTATATATCTGAAAAAGTCTCTAGTCTGTAATGGCGCTGTCTGTTTTAGTTCGTCAAAGGTTTTGAGTGTGTCTCCGTCGTATAGGTGATAGTATCTCTGCAGGCCTGCGTATTCCAGACCTTTGAAGTCCCTTGCCCGCATACCTGGTGTGAATGCCCTGTTTCTCAAATATGGGGTGAGAGGTGAGGGCATTTTCGTTAGTGCATATTTTTGAGCGTTGGCGTCCCATATTTTAATGGAGTTGAGTATAGATGGGCAGTCTGTGAGTAAGGGTGGTCTGTCTGCTTTTGGTACCCAGATCCAAAACTGGGGAAGGTCGCTTCTCATCACTAAGGATTCCAGGTCTGCCCATCTGCGTCTATCTGGGGGTGAGTGCCACTCTATTATTTGGGCTAGCTGTGCCGACAGGTAATACAGGTGAAGATTAGGAAGTCCCAGTCCCCCCAGTCCCTTTGGTCGGTAGAGTATGCGTCGGGCTATCCTATGTCTTTTGTGTGCCCATATAAATTGGTCTATGTTGGTTTGTAGGGACAGGAGGTCCCCTTTCGTGACTTTCGTGGGCAGTGCCTGGAAGAGGAACAGCATCCTCTGTAATACATTCATTTTAATTGCATGAGATCGGCTTCTCATGCCATTTTTCTAAGTCTTTTGTTATTGTTTTGATCATTGGTGTGTAGTTTTCCGTATACAGTCGTGAGACCTCTTTTGTTAGTTTGACCCCCAAGTATTTTATATGTTGGTGGTTCAGCTTTATCTACGTCATCCTCCTTATTAGCGCCGTGTCTTCCGCCGTCAACCCCAGCAGCATGGCTTCTGATTTGTCCATGTTTATTTTATAGCCTGCCACCTGGGCGAACTCCTCTAGTAGCCTAACTAGACTCAGGAGGGAGTTCTCCAGATCCGTGAGAGTGAGCAGGATGTCATCTGCGTACGCAGATACTTTATACTGCTCTGTTGCTATTCTCAGTCCCTTTATGTTTGGGTGTTCTCTAATCCTGTAGAGGAGGGGTTCTAGGGCTAATATGAAGAGGAGCGGCGAGAGAGGGCAGCCCTGCCTCGTGCCGTTACTTAGTTGAAAGGGTTTTGGGATCGCTCCTGGTATGGCTATTTGGGCCTGTGGATTCATGTACAGTGCTTTGACCGCTGTGATGTAGTTTTCTGGTAGGCCTATGTGACGCAATAGGGCGAACAAGTAATAACATTGGATCCTGTCGAAGGCCTTCTCCGCGTCCAGCGATAGGACGAGAGAAGGCGTCCGAGTTTTACCGGCCCACCAGATCACGTCCACTGCACGTCTAGTGTTCTCATACAGTTGCCTAGTTGGCACAAAGCCCACCTGGTCTGGGTGGACCAGCCTGGGCAGAATGTGACCCAGCCTGATGGCCAGGATCTTGGCGTAGATTTTGGAGTCTACATTAATCAGGGAGATGGGGCGGTAATTGTTCACCTTTGATTCGTCCCGTCCCGGTTTCTGGACCACGTTTGCCGTGGCGAGCTCTGCGTTGGGACATCCCCCCTCCATCCATTCCTGATACATTGTTGTCATGTGAGGTGCTAATTCTGCTCGCAGTGCTTTATAATAGGCCCCGTCAAACCCGTCTGGTCCTGGTGTCTTATTGCCCTCTATCAATCCTATGGCCCTGTCTACTTCTTCTGTCGTAATTGGTGACTCTAGGTCTGTTAGATCTTCCCGATTTGGTTTGGGTAGGTTTATACTGGCCAGGAAGCTTGTGACTGCCTCTACGTGTTCCCTGTTGGTTTCATCTTTCTCCGGGGAGTGATTGTATATTTGCCGTAGGAAATTGGTGAATTCCTCGGCAATGTCCTGTGGGGAAGGGTTGGCCCTTTTCGTTGGTGATGGATGTGATGTGTTTGTGTTTTTGTTTGGGTCTGAGGGCTCTAGCTAAGAACGTGTCCATTTAATTGGACTTTTCGTAAAAAAGTCTTCTCGATCGGGTGATATCTCTGCTTACCTCATCCAAGAGGAGATTCTTCAGCGCATGTCTGATGTTTTGTATGTCGTCTAGTGTGGGCTGTGTCGGGTTCTGTTTGTGTTGCATTTCCGCTTTACGGAGGGCCTTCTGCAGTTCCATTAGTTTTTCCATTTTTTGTTTTTTATTTCGTGTCACTATTTTTATTAGGGTTCCCCGCAGGACCGCTTTGTGGGCCGCCCACGTCATAGTGGGGGACATTCCTACTGTGGTGTTTAATTCAAAGTACTTGTTTACTTCTGTCTTAAGTAGCTCTAGGGTTTGCCTGCTTTTTGTTCTTTTTTTTTTTTTTTTACCCCCCTTCCAATTGTATATGGAGTGGCTATATTCGTACCCTTCTCCATTCGGGTAATCTCCCCCTCCTTCCCCTCCCTATCTTTCGTCAGACCCCATGTCCCCTCTATCCCCTACCAGCTTTCAATTTTAACTATGTCCGCAATGTCCCTTTAATGTGATGTATCATATATATCAACTTGCATGTTGTATTGTCCATGTTGCGTGTCCCTCAGGTACGGGTCGCCATCTTTGTTGCCTATCTCGCTCTGCGTTCCAGCCATTCCCTGGGAAGCAGTCCCAAAAATATTCAGCTTTGATATTAATGAGTTTTTTGGGTTCATTGAGAACATGGTTGTTGTTCAATAATAAAATTAATCCTCAAAAATACAACTTGCCTAATAATTCTGCACTCCCTGTACAGCTTTATTATATACAACAAAAAATGTTGCCGGCACACTGGCTCTCTGCCCATCATGTGACATCACATAAACCACACCTGTCTACGCTCTGTCCACGGTATGACATCACAATACGATCCGGCCATATCGTTATGTGGGATTGCCATATTTAAGGATTAAATAACTAGCTACTAAACAACTGAGAGATGAAAATTATGAAAAACCCTTTTATTCATTTTGGTCTTTCAGTTATTTAGTAGATAATTTCCTCATTTGCAATATTGATGTTGGATTGCCATATTTAAGGCTACCAAATAAGGGAGCTATTTGCTAAACAGCACCCTCATTTAGTATATTTGAATATGGACATTTTATACTAGGGAACCAACTTATCTGCTAAACAGCTGAAATGTCAAAGTTAATGGAACACTATAAACACCAAATCAACTTGAGAAAATCAAATCTGCAGTCAGGGCCGGCCTTAGGGGTGTGCAAGCTGTCAACAGGGCAATAGGGCGCCATGCCAACAGGGGCACCGGGCAACCGACACAGCTTGCACAACCAGGTCCTGCCCTACCTCAGAAAGATTGCGCCCTGGCCGGCCGAACCTTAGAGAGTGAGCTCTGCTTTATTATTGGCCAGTAAGGAGATTGAGAACCTCCCTCACTGGCCCGCTGTTTGCATGATGGAGAGGAAAGAGCAGTGAGCGCTTTGATTCTGCCCTCCTCTCGCGAGCTCAGCATTCGGAGTGTTGCCACGGAGTTACCACGACAACGCTCTTATACTATCAATGCGGAGCTCGCGAGAGGAGGGCTCCTGTTCTGCCCAAAGGTATGCAAGAGGGAGGGAGGCCGAAGGGGGGAATCAACATGAATTATTTTAAGAAAACAAAACATGAAATTGCTCTCCTACCTCCTCATTTAAAGCCTTTTGCCACCCCCGCCTACCCACAAATCATCACTATCCAACCCTTGCTGTGTTACCTACACACACACTACATAATCTGCTCACACACACCATCCCCTATACACACACTACATAATCTACTCACACAAACCATCCCCTATACACACACTAAATAATCTACTCACACACTACATAATCTACACACACACACACATTACATAATCTACTCACACACACACACACACTACATAACTTACTCACACATACACACTACATAATCTACTCACACACAACATCCCCTATACACACACTATGTTCTCTACATACATACACACTAGATAACTCACAAACACTACAAAACATACAGACACACTATGCTCCCTATACATACTCACTACGTAATTTACACATACACACTACATCCCCTATACACACACTATTTCCTACACACATACACAGTACGTAATTTACACCCATACACACTACATTACCTATACACACACACTATGTTCCCTAAACACATACACACTACATCCCCTATACACACACTGTTTCCTACACACATACACACTACATCCCCTTTACACACACACACACACACATTACATAACCTACACACACACACACTACATAACCTACACACATACACACTACATCCCCCTATACACACACACACACACACACACACACACTACATCCCTATCCCACACCACAATGTTTTCCCCACACACACTGCATCCCTATTCCACACACAACATGATGGCATGGCAAATTCAGGGAGACAGGACACTCTTGTTAGAAATACATTTGTACTCCTAATGCTAGAGTGTTCCTTCACATAGGTTTGTTTTTCCCATATCTATACATGTAGGAGGAATTCCTCTAGCCCATATATATAGATAATTTTCTGCTCTTTAAAAAGACCAGAAATTGTGTGTAGCATAATATGTACAATTTAATATGATTTCTGAGTGTAATATTTATATAGACATGTATATTAATATGTGTGTATTATTATTATTACCGTATATACTCGAGTATAAGCCGAGTTTTTCAGCACATTTTTTGTGCTGAAAAACCCCAACTGGGCTTATACTCGAGTCACTGTCTGTATTATGGCAATTTACATTAATTTACATTGCCATAATACAGACTGGGGGCTGGCAGCGAGCGCTTACCTCTCCTGCAGCTCCTGTCAGCTCTCTCCTCCTCCGCGCCGGTCGGTCAGCACCTCGGTCAGCTCCCAGTGTAAGTCTCGCGAGAGCCGCGGGGTTACAGAAGAGCTGCACGGACCGGCGCGGAGGAGGAGAGAGCTGACAGGAGCTGCAGGAGAGGTAAGTAACAGCTCGCTGCCAGCCTTCTTCCTCCCCCCACTGAACTGCCAATGCCACTGGACCACCAGGGGAGGAGAGCCCCCCTCCCTGCCATGTATCAAGAAGGGAGGGGGGACAACAAAATAAATAAATAATATATAAATATAAATAATAATAAATAATAATAATAAAAAATAATAAAAAAAAAATAATATTTTTTTTTTATAAAAATGCCCACCCCCCACCAAGGCTTTGCAACACACACACACTGCACTCATACACACACACACACACTGCACTCATACACACACTGCGCACTCATACACAAACACTGCACTTATACACACACTGCATTCATACACACACTGCATTCATACACAAACACTGCACTCATACACAAACACTGCACTCATACACACACTGCATTCATACACACACTGCATTCATACACAAACACTGCACTCATACACACACTGCGCACTCATACACAAACACTGCACTCATACACACACTGCATTCATACACACACTGCATTCATACACACACACTGCTCTCATACACACACACTGCTCTCTCATACACACACACTGCGCTCTCATACACACACTGCGCTCTCATACACACACACACACTGTAAATAAATATTCAATTAATATAATTTTTTTAGGATCTAATTTTATTTAGAAATTTACCAGTAGCTGCTGCATTTCCCACCCTAGTCTTATACTCGAGTCAATACGTTTTCCCAGTTTTTGGGGGTAAAATTAGGGGCCTCGGCTTATATTCGGGTCGGCTTATACTCGAGTATATACGGTATATGTGTTATTATGCCTATAATATTTACAAATGTATTAATATACGTGTATATGCATGATATGCCCAGAAATCACATTAATAGGTAACACCTATGTAATGGAGCTTAGCACTTTTTACAGGATGGACCATGTGACCATGGAGGGGCACTGTGAAGATTTTTCGCACAGGATGCCTAAAAGCCTAAGGCCGGCCCTGTCTGCAGTATCAATGCTCAATTCTCTGCCATTTAAGAGTTAAATCACTTTTGTTACTGTTTATGCAATCCTAGCCACACCTCCCCTGTTTGTCACTCACACAGCCTGCATGGGAAAAAATTGTTTCATTTTAATCAGATCTTATCAGGGCCGGACTGGGAAAAAAATTTGGCCCGGACATTTTACAATCACAGCAGCCCCCTGACAAATTTAATAACATGCTTGGGCTGTGTTTGCTTTTAACTTGTCTCTCGTGTCTCCATAAGTGGGATACCAGAGGACAAAGGGGCCAGGAAAGCGTATGGTCATGTGTTTGGAGCCTGCTTGTGGGATTGCGTGTGTGTAGAGTAAGCTGATTGTGGTGAGGTGTGATATTTTGTAAATAGGTCGATTTAATTCGTGTTTGTGGTGTGAAATGTGTGGCTAGGGGATGTAGAGAGTGTGTGTGTGTGTGTGTGTATAAAGGGGGCATAGTGTATATAGGATGTAGTGAGTGTCTGCATACAGGCTGTAGTGTGTGTGTGTGTGTGTATATAGGTGACGTAGTATGTGTAGGCGTTGTAGAGAGTGTGTGTTTAGATACTAGATGAGGTAGCTACTAGGGATTTATCCAATGTGTTAGAGGACTTAATAAGCTACTTAGCCCACATTGACGAATGCCTGAGACATAGGCAAAACACTAGGGATAGGCCAAGGCGTATTCCGGAACGCTTGGCTTTAACCTTTCCTTCCTCTGAAACAGCCACTGTCACTCCTCCTGAACCTATGCAATTAGGAACTACTCGGTTGTCTGATGCTGAAAAGCAATATCGAAAAAGGATGGACTTTGCCTGTACTGTGGAAAGAAGGGCCATTCACGTCTAGCCTGCCCTAGTAAACCGGAAAACTCCAGCACCTAAGCCCTCCAGGAGTGTAATGTGTATGTCCTCCTTTAATGAAAAAAAAGAACTCAGGCTTCTACTACCCATTATTCTAGAACAGGAAGAACAGATAGTGCAGGCTACTGCCTTGATTGATTCTGGGGCTGCCGAGAATTTGGTGGATTTAAATTTCGGTAAGAAACATTCTCTACCATTTAAAGCAAGATCCACACCCTTGGCCGTGGAGGCCATAGATGGTAGACCACTGTCTGTTCCTTTTATTATTAGGGAGACGAACCCCCTGATTTTATCCGTAGGTACCTTACATAAGGAAATTATAATCCTACAACAGATAACCTCTCCTACCTTCCCTGTCATTCTTGGGTTTCCCTGGCTCTCCAAGCATAATCCTGTGATAGATTGGGAGAAAAAATAAATTATTAGGTGGGGTAATTCCTGTTTCCAAGGGTGTATGACTCAAGTGAAGCCTGTAGGTTTGCTTAATGTTCCTACTATGGTACCTTTAACGACTCTAATACCAGATGTTTATCTTGATCTTAAGGCAGTCTTTGAACAGAAGGAAGCTGAAAAACTACTACCCCATCGTACATATGACTGTGCTATCAACCTGTTACCTGGTACAATACCTCCTAGGGGTATTGTGTATCCGCTCACAGTTAACGAAAATAGGATACTACAAGAATATATTACAGAGAATCTGAGAAAAGGTTTTATAACCAAGTCTTCTTCACCTGCTGGGGTGAGTTTCTTTTTTGTTTCAAAGAAAGAAGGGGATTTACGACCCTGTGTCGACTACCGGGGTTTGAACAAAATAACCATACGTAACGCCTACCCTATACCTTTGATAACGGAATTATTTGACAGGTTAAAGGGAGCGTCTATTTTCACTAAACTAGATTTAAGAGGGGCATATAATCTAGTTAGAATTAAACACGGAGATGAATGGAAAACCGCCTTTAATACTCGTTATGGTCACTACGAGTAGATGGTGATGCCTTTCTGCTTGTGTAATGCCCCCACAGTCTTTCAAGATTTCAAGAATGATGTGCTAAGAGATTATCTGCAAGAGTTCGTGATTGTTTACTTAGACGATATCTTAATCTATTCTAAGAATATTGAGAAACACCATTATCATGTCAGACAGGTCCAATCTAAGTTATTGGAAAATGGACTGTACTGTAAATTGGAAAAATGTCTGTTCGACAAAACCAAGATACACTTCTTGGGATACATAATATCGGATTCTGGTTTCCAGATGGAACCTGAGAAACTTGAGGCTATCTTAAAGTGGCCCCTACCTATAGGTCTAAAAGCCATACAGCTTTTTTTTAGGCTTCACCAACTATTAGAGGAAATTTATTACGGTATTTTCCTCTATTACTGCTCCCATCACATCCATGACTAAAAAGGGAAGAAACCATCAAAATTGGAGTCCAGAAGCTATGGTTGCTTTTGAGACGTTAAAGGAATCCTTCTCGTTCTTTCCTACTCAAGGTGGATGCATCTGAAACTGGTATAGGAGCAGGCTATCTTAAAGTGGCCCCTACCTATAGGTCTAAAAGCCATACAGCTTTTTTTTAGGCTTCACCAACTATTACAGGAAATTTATTACGGTATTTTCCTCTATTACTGCTCCCATCACGTCCATGACTAAAAAGGGAAGAAACCATCAAAATTGGAGTCCAGAAGCTCTGGTTGCTTTTGAGACGTTAAAGGAATCCTTCTCGTTCTTTCCTACTCAAGGTGGACGCATCTGAAACTGGTATAGGAGCAGTATTATCCCAAAGACCCTCAGATGATCTGCCTTTACATCCTTGCGGTTATTATTCTAAAAAATTTACCTAAACAAAAAAAAGGTATGGAATAGGGGACAGAGAACTGTTAGCTATCATTTCTTCTCTTAAAGAGTGGCAACATATATTAGAGGGGTCTGTTATGCCTGTTACCATACTTATCGATCATAAGAACTTATCTTATTTCGTAGAAGCTAAAAGAATGACAGACAGACAGGTTCGTTGGTCCTTGTTTTTAAACACGTTTTAATTATATAGTGACATATCGACCTGGATCAAAGAATACTAAGGCTGATGCCTTGTCCCATCAATTTGAACCACAATTCTCTACTGAGACCCAAAAGTCGTCTATAATACCTGCCGAACGCATTTTAGCTGCCATTCAAGCTAGAATGTCTCCATGCTTACTTGAAGAATTATCCAAACTTCAGCATCAATTTTCCTTACCCATTCCCCGGGGAAAATTATATGTGCCTCTTGTTCAAAGAGAAAAAGTCTTGATGTACAATTCTAAGATAGCTGGTCATCTCGGTATCCACAAAACTGAGTCTCTCCTTGCAAAGCAATTTTGGTGGCCTTCTTACAAGGAGGATGGCAGAGATTACATTCTTGCCTGCAGTATTTGTTCTTCTACCAAAATACCAAAAGATACCCGTGTGGTCTTCTCATGCCTTTACCCATTCCTGATAAACCTTGGTCTAGTATTGCCGTGGATTTTATAGTCGATCTTCCTACTTCCAAAAACAACATCATCTTAACTATCTTTGATAGATTCTCTAAAATGATGCATCTGGTTCCCTTGGTCAAACTGCCATCTTCCTCTGAATTGGCCACTTTGTTTATAAGGGAAGTTGTTCACTTACATGGCATACCGAATTATATAACTTCTGATAGAGGACCACAGTTTATTTCTCGGTTTTGGAAGGCATTCTGTAACCAATTGGGAATACACCTTAATATTTCATATTTTATCATCCTCAATCCAATGGCATTACTGAAAGGATGAATCAATCACTTGAACAGTATATTCGTTGCTTTACTTCTGAACATCAAGATGATTGGGTAGAATTACTCCCTTGGGCTGAATTTGTCCACAACATCCAGGTTCACGAGTCTACGCAACACAGTCCCTTTTTGATCAATTATGGCTTTGACCCTACTACTCTTCAGAGTTCTCTTTCTGCTACTGGAGTGCCAAGTGTAGAGAGCACTATGGACAGTATTAAGAAAATTTGGTCAGGGGTTAAACAAATATTGGTTCAAAGGGCCAAGGCGCAAAAGTGTAATGCGGATAGATCTCGTAGAGCTGCTCCTACTTATGTTGTGGGTGACATGGTGTGGTTAAGTACTCATAACATTAAATTGAAGGTGCCTTCTAGGAAATTTGCCCTACGATATATTGGACCTTTCAAAATACTCAATCGCTTTAATCCAGTCTGTTACAGGTTGCTCTTGCCAACCTATATGAAGATACCAAATGCCTTCCATGTTTCTCTCCTTAAACCTCTGGTATGTAATCGAAATACTAAAAAGCTTACCAAGGTCAAAACAAATATGAAGTCAGGTCCATTCTCGTTTCTAGGGGTAAATTGCAGTATCTGATTGATTGGAAAGGATATGGTCCCGAGGAAAGGTCATGGGTTTATGCCTCAGATGTCCATGCTCCTCGTTTACTTTGTTCGTTTTGCAGACTTTCTCGGGGGACTGGTTCTTCCCGCCAAGCAGGTGGTTCTCGAGGGGGGGGGTTACTGTGATGATTCCTTACCTCTCTCCTCCGGACCCGCATGGCATGGCTCCAAGTTCTGACACTTCCGGGTGAGGGCGTAGCTTGTCGGCCGCCGGCCGCTCAGTACACATCTCCTCTTATGACGTGACACGTGCGCCAACATCCGAGGAATTATACTACACAGGTGCAAAGTATTCTACGCTCCCGAACATTTTGGGGGCGTGGTGTTAAAGACACTCTGGTATATAAATAAACCTTTTTCCTTGGATCAGTGCCCTATTGTGGTTCCTTTCTTGGTTCCCTCTAGTGCTTCTATATTCTCCTTTTGTCTCTTTGTATTTTGACCCGGCTTGCCTTCTTGACTACTCTCCTCTCTGGTATCCCGACTTGGACTGATTTTCTCTTTCCTCCGATTCTCTGTAATCCCTGGCTTTGGCTAGTTTGTTCGTTTATTCCTCTCTCTGGTATTCTCTGACTTTTGGCTATTTCCCTCGACGATTCTAAACGTTGAACCCATCCATCCTAAGGTCTGGTATTACGTCTCCTTGGTAGGTTTCACTCTGCGTGTTTGGGTCACTACCGTGACAGTTTGTATGTCAGGAATGTAGTGGTTTAGGTGGTGCAGTGTGTGTAGGAGATCTAGTGTGTAAAGGACCCAGAGTGTGTATATGAGATTGTGTGTGTGTGTGTGTGTGTGTGTGTGTGTGTGTATAGAAGATTCAGAGTGTATTTTTTATATGTTTGGACGTATTGAATGTGTGAGGTGCGCAGTGTGTTTGGTGTGCTGTGTGAATGTATGAAGGGTGCAGCATGTATATGAGGGGTGCTGTGTGTGTGAGCTTGTTCCTATCTGTGATCACATTCTATGTTTCTAATTGTCTTTTTTAACACACTGAGGGTTCATTTATATAATATATATATATGTGTGTGTGTTGTATATGTGTGAGAGTGTGTGTGTGAGGGTGTTGTCTGTATATGAGGGTGATGTGTGTTTGTGAGGGTGATGTTAGTGTGAGTGTGCTGTGTGTGTGTTGTGTGTGTGTCTGAGGGCGCTGTTAGTAATGTGAGTGTGCTGTGTTTGTGTATGAGTGTGCTGTTAGTGTGAGTGAATATGTTTATTTAAAGATGTTGGGGGGTATTTAAAAAACAACATTATATCCCCCCTCCCTTCTTACCTTTAGCCTGGGAGGAGGGCGGGGGCGTGCTGCCATTCCCGGTGGTCTTAGTGGTGAGAGTGAACTCTAGTCTGCAGGGTAACCGGGGGCAGCGCTTTGACCTCACGAGAGGAACTCGGCGGAGCTGCTGGCTAGAGCTCCCCAGGTCCTCTCCTGCCTCCCTCTACCCACATATCAGTGCCTGTGGACCGGTGAGGGAAATCTTTGATCTCCCCACCGGTGCATGAAGGCACACAGCAGGGTCGACAGAGGGGATCCTGTGATCTCCTCTGTTGGCAGTGGTGTATCCTGGTTTTGTGCTGCCCTAGACATGACAAAACTCAGGCACCCTTCCCACCCCCGTCCTGCCTTCTAAATACACATACACACTTACTGACAGACACATATACACTCAGTGTCAGACATACATACACTAGCTAACAGACATACACACTCACTAGCAGACACACACAGTCACTAAGAGACACGCATACGCTCTCTCTAAAAGACACACACATAGTAACACACTCCCTAACAGACACACACACACACACTAACAGGTGTGTCTGTACCTCACCCACACACTCACTAACAGACACCCACACACACACTGACACCCACATTAACAGACAAACACACACACACACATTAAACAGACACACACTCACATTTTTTTTTTTTAATTCTATCCCACCAGCTTCCTTACCTTTGGGAATGCTGGCTTGGATTATCACTTTCCCTGGGGTCCAGTGGGGCTGCTGAGCTCCTGGGCGGCCAGCCAGTGACTGCAGTCGGCGAGGGAGCTCTAATTCGTGCTCCCTCTCCGCCGCTGCCAGCCTGGGGGGTCCGAGGTGGCCCCCCGGCCAGCTCCTGGGTCCCCCCAGGACAAGAGGCTAGCAAGGCATTTGACTGGGCGATTGGGGCGGCTTTTTTTGCCGCCCAAGGCAAAGGCCTTGTTTGCCTTGGGGTAAATACACCCCTATCTGTTGGCCTCGGTCCATGGCCATCGCAGCCCACCGGGCATTTGCCCGGTGTGCCTTATGGCCAGTGCGGGCCTGGATCTTACTTTACAAGTTTTTATCTCCTGCACTGTAAATTAAACTGTAAATCTGAACCACAAACAAGAGACTCGAGCAGACTATTATCAGTGCAGGAGACAAATTCTTAAACAGACTCTGCAGTGAGGAAGTTCAAATGTTACTACTCTTGTATGTACGTAGTGGGGAATTTTCCGGTGCTACCTAATACATAAATTAACCACATTAAACCCTCCCAATAACGACAGACAACTTCGTATGGATGAAACAGGCCACAGCATTTATTATAACATGAATAAATACTGCATGACACATCCATAACTTTATTCAAAATCTTCTTTCTGTAACCAAAATTGTTAAACATAAATAAGCATAAATTAACATATATAACACACAGTGTTATACAGTAACCCACCCGTCCTTGCCAATAAACATACCGTGGTTCCTAATCACCACTTCCTCTCACCTCCCCCCTCGTCATAAATCATACCATTCCAATGCCCGCCATCAGCCGACCTTATCCACGCTCAATGGGCACGATACCTCAGGCAACCTAAAGTTAACCGTTTGAAGCAGGGGAGGTTGAGACTTGCCAACTTATTAACTCACTCCAACCATAAAACATAACCCCACAAACTTAATTAGCAAGGACATACCCCTGGCAAGCTGCGACTAACTACCAAAAAAAAAAAGGGGGCGGACGGGAAGCTGTCTGCTGGCGCGGTTCGCAAGTGGCACTGAGGTAAGACCACTCCCCCCACTAACTACATAGAAACTTAATCCCACCTACACATACTTCCTAAACCACTCCACTGCATCTATCCCCACACTCCTACATGTGCCCTTGTCCGCTTAGCTGCGCTATCTCCCCAGGGCCTTTACTTGATGTGTGTATGGAGACTGTGTAGTCTCATGCGGGGAGGTGTGGGTATGGCTGCAAAAACAAAGTTATTTAACTCCCAAATGGCAGAGAATTGAACGGTGAGAATGCAAGGGCATGTGCTTCATTAAGTTCATTAAATTATATTGGTGCCTACACTATCCCTTTTACAAATGCCATTTTCTTAATTTTGATCTTTCAGTTGTTCAGTAGATAACTTTCTTATTTGCTATCCTTATGCATACACATATAACCACAGATAAACATAAACACAATGTCATGGAAACATAACCACAGACACACACACACACAATCATAGATTAATTCAGGCATGCACACACACATAATTTTGGTGGAGAGTTGGAGTGGTTCTTCTCTCTGGTGGCCAGTGGGTTGCTGCTGGTATCATTGAACTCTCACTGCACAGACAGACATATACCTAATCTACCAAATGAGAGTGGCCACAGTTAAACAGCAGCAGATGCGTCCTAAACACCATTGCTCTAGGCTGGGGGTGCATACAGAGGAGCAAGGCATAATCGGGGGTGGGGGGGGGAGAGTGGTATTCTAGGGCAATGCCCTATGCTCAGGGTAGTACATTGGTAGGCATCTGGTGAAGGAGTTAAAGCAGCACTGTGATGGTCTGGGGGACTTTACCAAATTTGCAAAGTCCCCTGATGGTGACATAGCTGTTGGCGGCCCGGTGGTTGCAGGGGGCAGATAAGGGTGAGATTCTGATTGCGCTGCTATTCTTGAACACCTGGTGCTTCAGCTCCAAGAGTCGACATCACTGCTGTACTTTATCACATGCACTAGAATACAGCATTGAGGTCTATAGTGGATCCCTCCATAGACACATCAATTCACTGCAGCCATCACTGATGACAGCTGCAGATATAGACACATAGCCGCATGGGCATCCGCAGAAATTTTTTCGGGGGGGGGGAGGGGGGCGGGAGCATAATTGTTATGACATCCATGCTTGGCCCCTTTTTGACAGTGTCATGAAGGAGAGGAGCATAGTCGTTATCACATAAGGCCAGGGTGAATAGCGTTTTCACAACTATGATGTCAGGACTGTATTCCTGACACTATAGTGTTCCTTTAAGCAAATTAAATGAACATTCTGGTCACCATAACAACTTCATCTAAATGAAAATGCCATGATGCCAGGAGGCCCCTGGGCGCTATCTTTACTTTAAGGGGTTAAACCGCTTCCTCCAGCTCCAGGTTGCTCAGTGGTATTCGGCTTTTGAAATGGAGTGTCAGGAAGTGCAGATTGACGTCAGGCATGGGTGCTGCAGATTGGCTAGAGTGGTCAGCTGACGCTCTAAGCCAATCTCTAGTTCCTGATTCATAATTTTTTTAAACTTTTTTATGAATGGGGTGCTACTGATTGGCTTAGTGCCAGATGACCGCTGTAGCCAGCAACACCTCTACCCAACAGCACTCTGTCCTTCCTGACACTCGGTAAATAAAAGACACCTTAACACTGAGATTTTTTTTTACCTGGAGAAATGAGAAGCTCCAAAGTTTCCCTGACCATGTTCCAAAGCCTTATGATGTGGTGTCCAGAATAAAGTGGAGGGATCACTTCACTTGTCCTTCTTGCTCCAATCTCTTTTTCTTCTTCACAGTCTTCTTATTCTTCTGACACGGTCTTTTCTCCTCCTTGGCTTCTTCTGCTCCTTTTCCTTTCTGCTACTTTCTGCTTCTTTTGCGCCCTTCTGCTCCTTTCTCTTTCTGATCCCTTTCTGCTCCTTGCAGACCCATTCTGCTTTTTCTCCTACTTTACCTTTCTCCTCCTTCTGCCCCTTCTAGCCCCTTTCTGCTCCTTGCTGTCCCCTATTGCTCTTTTCTGTTACGTCTCCTTCTTGCTCCTTCTCCTACTTTATCTTCCTGCTCCTTGCTGCCCTTTCTGCTCCTTGCTGTTCCTTTCTGCTTCCTGCTCCTTGCAGACCCTTCCTGCTCCTTGCAGACCCCTCCTGCTCTTTGCTGCCCTTTCCTGCTCATTTCTGTTCCTTTCTGCTCATTTTTCTACTTTATCTTTCTGCTTCTTCCAGCTCACTGCTGACCCTTTCTGCTCCTTGATGTCCCTTCCTGCTCATTTTTGTTCCTTCTCCTTTCTGCTCCTTCTCCTACTTTACCTTCCTGCCCCCATCCCTCACTTACCTGATCTGTAGGCTGCCTGCCCATGCCTCCCTTACCTGATCTGTAGGCTGCCCCCCATGCCTCACTTCCCTGATCTGTAGGCTGCCCCCCATCCCTCACTTCCCTGATCTGAAGGCTGTCTCCCCATCCCTCACTTCCCTGATCTGAAGGCTGTCTCCCCATCCCTCACTTCCCTGATCTGAAAGCTGCTCCCCCTATCCCTCACGTACCTGATCTGTATGCTGCCTCCTCACTTACTTAATCTGTTGGCTGCCCCCATCCCACACTTACCTAATCTGTAGGCTGTCCCCCTATCCCTCACTTGCCTAATCTTTAGGCTGCCCCCCAATCCCGCACTTACCTATTTTGTAGGCTGTCCCCCTACAATATTGCATAGGGGTCATCGTTGGCACTCTGACCAGTATGTGGTTACAAAGAATTATCATGGCCAGTTGCGTTTATCAGAAATGTGAGCTACTGTAGCTCTTCTGTGTGATTGGACCAGACTTACTGTCACAGCATCGAATAGGCATGACAACTGAGGGCCTCCATGACCCTGACTACTGGTTGTCCTTCTTGCACTACTCTTGGTAGGTACTAACCACTGCATACTGGGAACACGCCACAGTCATCACTATTTAACCAGTGGCGTACATACCAGGGTCGCAGGGGTCGGGGCTGCGACTGGGCCCGGCCTACCAGGGGGCCCGGCCGCCCCTGCGACCTGGTATGTACCCACAGGGCCAGCCTCTTCTCCTGGGGGGCCCAGGAGGTGGCCACCTCAGGTCATCTTCCGGCGCCGGAATCCCTATGCGGAGCGCAAGGGAGCTGAAGAGGAAGCACTCAGGGGAGAGTGCTCCCTCACACGCCGGCCACCCAGACAGCCAGCCCGCCCAGCAGCACCACTGGACCCCAGGGAATCCCCCCAGCTCTCCAAAAGGTAAGGAGGCTGGGGGGATTAAATTTAAAAAAAAATGTGTTAGTGTGTGTGTTAGTGTGTTACTGTGTGTGTCTGTTATTGTGTGTGTGTCTGCTAGTGAGTGTGTTACTGAGTGTGTTTGATGTCTGTTAGTGAGTGTGTGTTTGTCAGTGAAAGTGTATGTTTTGTAAGTGAGTGTGTATATATGTCAGTAAATGTGTGTGTCTGTTAGCTAGTGTGTATGCGTCTGTTCGTGTGTGTCTCTTCTGCATTTACCTTTCTCCAGCGTCGGACTCCCTTGGCGCTGGGGATCCCTCCGCCTCTCAGCTCCGAATGCACATGTGCGGCAAGAAGCTTATCATTTTCCTTATGACTTTGTCCATGTCAGAATATGTACAGGTTTGACAATGTATTAGACATGTGCCCCACAAACAATACAGTAGGTAGGGTAAATTAAAATAAAGGTAAATGAAGATGCAGGAAGGAAGGGGAGGGAATGGGATACACGGTAAACAAAAAGCCAAAATGTGGATACTAACACTCCAAAACCCAAGTCCAAAGTAAGAAAGCTAATGATCCTTGTATTCGTCCCGGGTGGAATTACGCAATATAACAGGATGTTATAGAGGATCAGACAGTCAGCTCATCCACTGAGTTTATTAGCCTTCATTTTTGCTTCCGCAATGTACTTGGTACTAATGCATCTTGACGACTCCCTGTTGCCCATGCTCTGCATGTCACTAGTGTAATTTTATTAAAGAACTTTTTTGACTAGACTGAGAATCCCTTGAAAGACTGTCAAAGGAAGTAGACTGTGGATCAATTTCAAAAGAATTCATAAAGACCTCAGATTAATCCCATGCCAGAAAAGGAACAATTTTGAGTATGTATTTTGCTCATGGTGTGTTATATATGTGGATAGCTTTGTGGTCACTCACCTCCCAGATGTCTTGATGACCCTCAAGACAAGAGGCAAAATCAAATATGTGAGAAAGTCTTGTGATCCCAAGAAGTTAAGGGCAGCTAATTTTCGTCCTATGTAAATGTTTAACTTCTGGATTCTAGTTTCCCTAAGATTATCAAAAGAGTGGAAAGCACCTAATGGGAAGGGCAAGAAGGCCAGAGAATACTTAAGACAGTGTGAGGTCCCATTCCCTGTGTGATTTTTCACACCTCCGTCATAGTTCTATTCCAGATCCCGCAAGGAAAGTAGTTATTATAGCCCTCATGTACCCAAACATCAGTTGAGACTTGATGAAGGGTAAAATATCTGGATTTATTGGGAATGCACACAGGTTTATATACACAGATCCACAGCATGGGATCTCCATGCAATACATGGTAAACCCATCCATGCGCCTCTTTGCCTGGGAGATAATTGAGTCAGCACTCGTTTAAACTGTGATGGAGCTCCCTGTACTCGAATTGTACCTCCATGTAATGGAGCTTTAGTCCTGACAAGGACTTTCTCCCCCGAATCCTTCATGAACTGGAATTCTGAAACAAGGAGCTGAATAGCTCTATCCCTCCAAGGGAGGGCTGACAGCCTTAGGCCTTGGGGGCAAATCCAGTCAAGTGGCACATTGCACCACCAAATCAGCTCCCCATCCATGCCTACCTTTTTCTGGTTTTAGAATGGATATTGATGTTATGCTAATCAGTAGCTCTTTGCCATACACAATATGCGGCTCCATTACGCAGTGACACTCTTACCTTTCTGAAACTCAGTTTCAGAAGCCGGTTCCTGCTGAGGACCTGAAGATCTAGCATAGGTTTTAAATCATTAAGTTAATAGAGAGCCCGGGGACCTACTGGCCCCATAACAACTTAATTTAGATTAAATTGTTATGGTAAACAGTGTCCCTTAAAAAAGTGAATACATTGATAGTTGTTTTTTTATTTTATCTGGGATGATGAGAGGGTTCAAAGTCTGCCTGTCAGGTACCAAAGCCTCAGCGTCCAGGATGAAGTGGAGGGATCATTTGTCTTCCACGTTGTCCTTCCTGCTCCAATCTCCTTTTCTTTACCTTCTTCTGACACTGTCTTCTCCTCCTTGACTCCTTCTGCTCTCCTCTTCTTTTGCTCTCCTTCTGCTCTGCTTTCCCCTCCTTTCCTTTTGTTCTCCTTCTGCTGTCCCCTTCTTTCCTTTTGCTCTATTTCTGCTCTCCCCTCCATTCCTTTTTTTCTCTGTTTTTGCTCTGCTTAACTCTCCTTTTGCTCTGCTCTCCTTTCCTTTTGCTCTGCTCTCCTTTCCTTCTGCTTTCTTTCCTTCAGCTAATCTCCTTTTTATCTTTTTCTTCTTTTCTCCCTCTTCTGTGCACCGCAGCCGGGGGAATGCAGCGAGGGGTTGCGTTGCAGCGTGACGCCATCGTTGTCACAGTGTGCTCCACAATTGGCTGGCAATTGGCACTATCCGCGTAGCAACAAGATTGGATGATTGCCAGAAGGTTTAGTGTGCAGGAGGAGGGGACTGTAGCATGAATGGAATCCCTGTGAGGGGTTCCATCTTGTATTAACAGCGCTGTGGCAGTGGCATGGAAGGCTTAAATTATATTTTTGTATTGGGAAAGACAGCCGACAGTAAGTTAATATTGGTGAAGCACTGCAGCTCTCTGATTACACAGTTTTAGGCCGCCGCGAGACCCCTTTTAATTCGAGGCCTTAGGCGGCTGCCTAAAGTCGCCTAATTAGAGAGCTACCTCTGGCCAAGAGATCCTGTCTCTGTCTCCGTGGCAGGCAAGCAGGCAGAGACAGCAGCCATTTTTTACATGATTTGGCCCACTGGATTTAGGGCGGCATGGGGGGCAACTGGCTCGCTGCCTCTGCCCCAGCCCGCCCCTGTATACCTCTCTAGTAACTGGACGACACACAGTTCTGTGAGTACAACTGAAGATTTATTTCAGGACAAGTTCTTTTATAGCCAGAGCCCCAGCATGGGTTCTCCATACATTTACATTGTAAGCCAGTCTCTGTGTCTAGGAGATAATTGAGTCAAAGTGCAGTAACTCAATTATCTCTGTTACAGAGTACCACACATAAAAACATAAAAAGTACATTCAATTCATACAAGAACCCCACATGTCTTATATCCCTAAATTTCTCTGATCTGAGGGCCCAAGTTGTCCAAATAGAGCTCAGATCCATGCAGTGTAGGGGAATCGCCATCATAGAGGGTTTTCGGTTGGTCAACTTTCGGGAGTGCCTGTATGTGAATTAATGGGGGCTTCCCCTGGCTCTCAGTGAGCGAATACTCTCCACAGTCCTCCAGTTAGCATTCTTAGCACACCAGGAGAATTAGCATTCTCCTGGTATGCCTGAAAGTGAGGCAGGACAACGCAACAATCTCCCTGGGAACCACATGGTAGAGTAGCTAAAATTAGTTCCCCAGCGTCGACGACCAAGTACTGCTATCAGCATTTGGTATTCAGTTATAAAGAATAGAGAGAGCACTAGATGTTTGTTCGGGAGATGGAAGATTTCGAGCCAGATGGACCAGAATGTTCGGCAAATACAAAAGGGGAGAACACTCATTCGGGAAACAAACAAGGAGGGTTACCGGCACCTGAACAGACACAGGACCAGGTCTGCTACATGGCTCCCCCTTAAAGCGGCACTGTCATGGCTGAATCTTTTTTTTTAACCCCCCTCCCGACCACTAACTTGTCCATCTAGTCACCCTCAAATGCCCCTGAGCCCCCCATATTACCTATTTTTGCATCTTTATTTCGTGCCCAGACCTAGGTCCTGGGCGCCGACATCTTTGTGTGGGTAGTCATTGTAATGGATCACCTGGCACCCCGACTGGGTACCTCCGTTGAAGGATGCTCCTAGCACTTCCTGAGGACTCCAAGCACTGCAGCAGACACCACAACCACTGAACCAGAGAAGCATGCGAATGCTGTAAGCAGCTGAACAGGAAAAGCATACAATCAGCTTACACTCAGCTGGCAATCAGCATACAATCCAATTCCTCCAATAACGAGATGACACTTCGTTTTGAGGTCATGCAGAACCGACTGTACTGGCACATACAGCCTCTTGTATTCACAATCCACAAACATAGTACAGCCCACAGGGTTTTGAAATACAATCAATCAATCCGTACAATACACACAGACACTCCCACACAAAATCCTCCCCTCTGCCTGTGATATGATTACTGAACACAATGGTTAATATAATTATTACAGGCAGAGAAATGCAGTATTATGAAACATCACAGGGACCCCAAAATATGCAATAACCCCCCTCTGAAGTGGTGCACGATGGGTTGGACCATGGGGTTGATATTGCGGACAAATCAAGCATCCCTGACAGTATTTCTTAACATCTCTTAACATGTGTGGCCAATATGCATAATCATGCAATATCTCATATGTAATCTTATCACCACGATGCCTAGATGTAGGTGCATCATGTGCGTGTTGGAGCATTAACCCTCTGTATACCGTTGGGACTACCCATTGTTGTATACCATGTTTAGAAGTTCTGACCAGCAACCCATCCATGATACTAAATTGGACTTTATATCTCATCAAGATTCATAAATCTTCATTATCTTTGCAATCCTCATCTGTGATGGGAATGTCAGTAGGGTCTTCTATATGTCTATAGAATATGCCTATGATGGGATCGTTCTTTTGACTGGTAATCAGGTCCTCACTAGGAGCTTCTTGACTCCATTGCACGACGTTTAAGTCGGCATTATCTCTAGCCTGTCGTCTAGTTATGGCGTCAACATGAATTGAACCCATAAGATCATCAATGTTTAGGGTTTCACCATTGATGGCTGCTTGTTTTGCCAGTCATTAGTCATTACCGTCCTTGTCAATACCTTCTATTTTAGAATGGCCTTTGGTTTTCTTCCAATATATGGTTAAACCATTTTCCTTAACCAGTTCATCGATTTTACAAAACAATTTCCCATGTTTAACAGGTTTGTTATTGCTTTTCAGCATTTGGTTACGTTTCCAGCTTGGTAGATATTCGACGAAACTGTTGCGAACATAGTTGGAATCAGTTATGATAACGAATTCTTTGATACCATGTTCTATTGCCATTTGAATGGTCTTATATACTGCACAGAGTTCGGCTATCTGACTGCTTTTGGGACCAATATTGTATCCTATAGATACATTGGGATAATCACCTGTCCAGGCGATTCCGATACCTGCAACTAACTTCCGTTCAGCACCAGCGGCGTGGTGATATGAACAACCATCAATGTATACCCATGGTAGTGGTCGACAGTATTCCTCGTCATAAACTTTATGAGGGGATAGCAATTGCTCTTCTAGGAAGTCATCTCCGGTGTCATTATCATCCAGCGATGGAGCAGTACAGTCATGTAATTCTGCTAAACCTTGGGCAACTGGGCTTCTCTTTTTATGTTTATAACGGACTTCTAGCGGCCATCCCTGTAAGGATAGAGTCCATGCAGTAATCTGACTGTTAGAGAGATTACCGTCTGATTCTTTCACTCTGCAGATACTGTAGAGGTTGGTGAGCTGTTTCTACAATTATTTTCTCACCTTGGATATAGCTACGAAAATTTTGTAGTGCCGAGACAGTCGACAATAACGCCTTATCACACGTGTTGAATTTAACTTCAACAGGTGACAAAGTCTTGCTAGCATATGCAATAACTTTGTTTAAACTACCTGCTTCTGATACAGAACAGCACTTATGCTTAAATCGGTATATGCTGTCTCCAGAAGGGTTTACCCCCCTCTGGGTATGCTATACAGGGTGCCTGAGTGAGCTTCCTCCACAGTTCACTTACCACTTGGTCCTGAGGCTCCCACAAGTTCCAGGTAGTTTCCTTTTTAAGCAGGTGTAGGAGTGGTTTCGTTATTTCTGCATAGTTATCTATAAACTTACAGGAGTAGTTAGTCATACCAAGGAACGATCTTAATTCCCTGATGTTTGAAGGTGTTTTAGCCTTAATTACAGCTTCAACCTTCTTCCTCATGGAATTTAATCCTTCAGAAGTTACCTCATGTCTGAGGAAATTGACATGGGTGCGACACCATTGCGCCTTTTGTAAAGACAGTTTAATCCCTGCCTCTCTCAACTAAATGAGAACATAGAAACATAGAAACATAGAATGTGACGGCAGATAAGAACCATTCGGCCCATCTAGTCTGCTCAATTTTCTAAATACTTTCATTAGTCCCTAGCCTTATCTTATAGTTAGGATAGCCTTATGCCTTTCCCACGCATGCTTAAACTCCTTTACATGTCTGATCTCTATGATATGCTTATCAAAGGAAGTGCTTTTCAGCAAGACATCGTCGACATATGATAACGTTCCTCTCTCGAGTGCGTCAGGCATAGCTTTATGCATGAACACAGCGAATTCATGACCAGAGTTTATGTAACCGAAGGGCATACGGGTCCAGCTATACTGCTGCTTTCCAAATGTGAAGGCCAATTTGTATCCCGGCGCACAGTCAATGGCAGTGAATATTTTGGATCCCTGCATTTGTACCAAACATTGGTCTATGTATTGCACTGGCCAACCAGACATATAGACGCGTTTATTTAGCTGTCGTAAGTCAGCGCATAAATGCCATTGTCCATTAGGTTTCAGAATCCCCAAGATCAGATTATTATACGAACTGTGCGCCGGACGTGTAATGCCCCTTTCCTTTAAATTCTGAATGATGTCTTGTAGACCATCATATGACGCTAATGGGAGTCTATATTGTTTGATAAATACAGGTGGTAAGTTTGGATCAGTTTGTATTCTGGCTATGTGGAGGTTAGTTAACCCACAGTCGTAGGAATCTTTGGCAAAAATATCTTGGAATTCCATTGGGATTTCCTTTAGCTGTTGCCGCTCAGCATCGTTGGAGCAACCGTCAGCTAAAGATATTTGCTCTTCTAGCCTTTCCTGAAATCCTGGAAAGATTTCAGGCTGGCCTATCTCATAAGCTTCTTCAAGCCTAGAAGTTAGGTCAGTTCGGTGTTGACTTACCTTTTCTCTTTGGTCGTGATACTCTCGTGATTCCTGCTCATTGACCGGATGATCGAAGGTGATTGATGCTTCTTCAATTTTACATGAGCCTTCTTTGACGTTGAAGGGATATACAGATAGGATAGTGAATAATCCTTCTGGGGAGGAATGGAATATTTGATCGACAATTTCGTCCTCAGTTAAGTATTCTTCAGGGATGAGGCCTATAATTTGGTTTTGGAAACGAAATGTATAGTACTCAGCATCCAATGCTAGACCTAATAATGTTCCCTTTGGTAAAGTAACAGTATTGGGTGTAACATTGTTGACCATTATAGAGGTGGGATTCTTACCAATACTTACCATTGGTGTATGTGTTACCACCATCCCTAATTGTTGTATCCTGTTGGATAAACAGATTAGGGCATCAGAGTTTTCCAATCTCTGACCCTTCTTGACCTGTAGGAGTAAAAGAAAGTTACTTGTCCCTTGTGGAATGGTTATGTCATCAGGAACTTGGATACTTACCGCATATGGGAGTATTTGTCCTGATTTCAGGGTGTTTTCCTCGTGTAGGTATCCACAAGGATTACCTTTTAACCTTGTCCACAAGTTGGAATTAATCAGGTCAAGGTGTATGGCAAAGCGATGATTACATCATTGCCGATGTAAACCTGATAGCGAGATTCGTTTATCACTAGAAACAAATGTTTAACTGTCTTATTTCCGATGGAAATAGATAGTAAACATTTTGCTATCACATTGTGACTCTCTGATTCGCCATTCAGGTTCTGGATCCACCTGTCATGTGGGGAAGTGTACCTGATCATTTTAGGATTAGCGATCTGCTTTAACAGACTTCTGCTAACATAGCTGTTTTCACTCCTTAAGTCCAGCTTTGCATTCCTACTCCTTCCTAAGTCATTTATTTGCATAGGAAAGAATAAGTTGTTATTAACCGTTTCAATTCTGGCAAGGAATTGAGCATGACCTTCCAGATCTACAGGTTCAACATAGTCCCTGTGGAGAAAAATGGTTAAAACATCACCTTCCAGAGAGACATTCTGGATCCTCTCTGGAGCAACTCTTATGGAATGCTCATCTACAGGTGCAATTGCATCATTCACCTGCAGGATAGTCACATCAGGTGACTGACTATTCCTAAAATGTATCTCAATCGAGTCAGGTCTTTCTTCTATCACATGGCAATTACGATCACATTGAACATGTGATTTCTCATAGGTTATAGGAACCTTAGCTTGTGACCATACAATTCCATTCACACAGTCAATAATTGTGTTAAGTCTTCTGAGTATGTCTATCCCCAGAATCAGTCGGTCATAGGGGAGATCTACCACTATCACCGGATGTCTAAAGGTTTTGTTACCTATTTTAAATTTTAACCAGGTATTGCCAATAACATGAAGGGCATTCCCTCCTACACTCAACAGAGCATTGGGGAATTCTCTTAGCTTCGGCTTATCCGCTGCTAAGTCCATTACCTGCTGGAAGTAGCTATTGGATAAGATAGTGGCTTGTGAACCAGTATCTATTAACCCTTTGAAAGGCCGGAGTAGCGAATCCTGTATTTCTACAGACATGTAGTACCTTCCTTCATGTTCTTCTAATTCACATAAGAAGTTAGAATGTGTCAACATATCACTTGTTTTCCATACATTACCTGTCATAGCAGTAGTTTCTACCTATACTGAGGAATGCTCAGTCTTACCCACAGGCCCATCCTTCTTAGGAATATCTTGAACTGTCAAGCAGGAACTAGTGGTCGGCATCTCATCAGTTAACCCTTTCAGGTCTGGATCCTGGAAACTAGTGGCTGCTGGGGCTATTTTAGCCTTTGGCTGAAATGAAAAAACATAGGAACACGTTGCGCCTCCTTCACCCAGAAGTGAAGTGACGGTGTAGGCAATAGGTTTCCTAACACAACTATTGTTTGTTTGACTGTTAGTACCTAAAAGGAAACAGGGTTAGGTATTACATCTACTGACAACCTAGCCTGTTTAGTCACAGTGGCTATTATTGCTGCAGCACCTGTTGTTGCTGCTGCATTTGCACAGGTGGCTCTGCAATTGGAGCGGTCCCTAAAAAAGGATTTCTGGCAAAGACTTGGTTAATCTTTGTCATTTCCTTCATTAATTTGCCCATTTGGCCGGTCAATTGACCAACCTGAGGACACAAATTATTTCCCCCATTGCCGTTTTGTCTTTGCCCATTAGAATTTGGCTGGGATGGCTGAGACTGTTGGGAGTTACTGGAAGCAGATTGGTTGTTTCTGTTTCCATATCTCCTATTTCCCTGAGGATTCCATCTCCATTGGGAATTGCCTTGGTTCTTATTAACCCAGGGGCGTTTATTCCCATTGGCATTGGACTTTTTAGAGTTATTATCAGAGGAATTTACAGTATGGCTT